>JAMXBB010000004.1:35546734-35992802 GCA_024138015.1 Lumnitzera littorea | reverse complement strand
TTTTTTTTTTTAAATTACGGTATTAAATATAAAATTTAAATAAGTATCCTTTTTTCTAATGTAATATTTCGGTAAATGGAGCCTTTAGTAAAAAATCTGTCATTGTTGTTGTTGAAAAATTTAATAGCTTGTTTAAACAGATATAAAAATATAGAAGCTTAACTATATACCACCTACCATGGATTAAATGATGAAGAAAACTTATGATAAATGTATCTTGTTGGGGCATTGCACCATATATTTTAACATGGACGATATAAATCAATTAGGGACTAAAAAGCAGCCAAGTTAAGCTTATCTTATTTTTTTTTATTGGCAATAGTGGGTTTGGTGGAGGTATAGTGGTTAATGGAGGTGCTTTGAGTAGTGGTTGGAGTTAAGTTGATGAGGGTGGTAGCAGTTGCCTCGCATAGTCACCGATGGTGTTTGAAAGGATACTGTGATAGGGATTTTTGAAGGTAGAGAGTTCATTCCCGTATGTGGTTTACATTAGGTAGCATGTAGTTGTAAAGATTGAATAGGATAGGACTGGGCATGACAAAGAGAACTAGACAAAATAGGACAAGTATAAGGAAGATTTTGTGTCAAACAATAATATGAAACTCTTATTCCTAAAACACTTCTCATTTGATATAAAAAATAACCATAGAAATCTATTGCAAAAAAAAGCCAAACCCAGATTATCACAATTGTAGAGTCTTATACATTACATAGCTCTTATAAGAATATCTTTATAATATTACAGATTCATCAAAAGATTTGTACATCACTTTTATAATATCTAGTAGAGGCCTTTACAAAATAACTTGATAGTCTTCTTGTAGAGCTCCCTTTTAATGCTTGAAACCAAGTTTCCAACTATTTGTCTCTTAGGGGAAGCCATACCTCTTTAGCATACTAAAGTCTTCTTACTACCATGATGTGAGATCTTAGTTAACTTCTTTTAAAACCTAAGTATAAGGAAACTTGTCCCTTTAGCTTACAGTAAGTTGAGTGAGAGTGGATAAACAAGCAATATCACAAGCAGTAACTCATTGAAAACACTTAGCAATCCATCAATCTAATTACAACACATCTTTAAACCAACCAAGCAATGCAAATGTAACTTACGTGTACCATGCCTATGCATGTGATATGCATTGGTGTCAATATCCTAACTTAGCCCTAACCTTAGACTTAGACATCTGGGTAATCGATATTGCTAAGCATTTGAATTGTCTAATTCAATAACTTAAGAAAGAGTTTAACAAACTCAACTAACCTAAGCTATGTGGTTCTATATGCTTGAAAATTGGTATTGTAAACCCAAGTATTTGCATTACAATAAAATAAGCTCCCATAAACTCAACTATTTGCTTAACCAAGAACCTAGTTTTCGAAATAAAGCTTAACCAAGTAAAACCCTAGTTCGGAAAACTTGACCCGTAGGCTATTTTTGTACTGTGCCATGAATACATCAATCACATACCAAGAAAGATGAGGCAATTATCAAATAACACAAGCAAACTTGTTCATAAATTTATTAGTTGAGCTTTCACTTAATTTCATTTATGTTTCCATTTCTAAAATCTCAATATTAGGTTCACTTAACTGAACATCTTAAGAGGTAGGGTTAGTAGTTAGTACCTAGTCTCTTATCCTTGTTGAACACAAATACACATCATTAATTATATTAGCAATAGCACATTTGAAGCCATTACGGTCCATAGCTAAGCACGTCTTATCCAACAAAATATACCAAAAGGCATTTCATAACTCAAGAATCAACATGTCACTTTCATACATACAAAAACCATCGCATTCATTACAGTTAGATAAGTTAAGAGTAAATAAAATCTACTTTAGAATACAATCAATCCACTTACATAAGCCACTTATCAAATTCCCAAGCTTACTCTTGCATTCAAAGCCTTTCCTAACTCTACTTCACCTAAACAAAACATGTACAACACTCAAGTCAATATAGGCTAAGTATAAGCAAGGTTATTAACTTACTTACACTTTGGAGTTCAGGTTCTAGTGTTATTCTTTTTAAAACAACTTTGGTTCTAAATACATTTCTAACCCAATTTTTTATAGACCCTCTGTATCTAAGATTCCTTTAGTGTACTTTTTGATGGCTTCTAACTTTCACAAACTCTATATAAGTATTATTATGTCCCATTTCCTTACAACACCATCCTTCCTAAGGTAAGAGATTTTAGCAAAACACTTATTAAATGTTCATTTGCTATAATACTATTAATATATCACCTAAGGTTACTTTATGGCTAAATGCATACAAAGGACATAAAAAATTATTTTTGAAAATATATATATGTATACAAAATCACCCACTCCTTATACAACTTCCTAATTTAGGTTATATTATATGGCTCCATTTCATATTTTCACCTGATTAACATTTTAACTTACATTTTGACTTACATCTAACACTTCTTAAATCATTGAATCACCCAATTCCACACCGCTCCTTTGATTCTACACTCCACCAATATAATTCAGTATCCCAAATGCATTGATAACCAAGATGTTATACATATAAATCAAACTACTTGATAAATCTTCCATTTGAAGCATTTCTAGCACATTACTACCATTAAAATAGACTCTTTAAGGAACTTATATACAAAACTTGGAGTAGAAACGTATGCAAAAATTTATTTTTTTTGAAATTTATTACAAAATTCGTTTTTAGGCATAGTTTCTTAAGGAACCCATATTTTCACTTTGAATTTGTAAAATCTAATTTGATATTTAGAATCTACATGCAAAAATACTTAAGAAAACTAAGTTTCGTAATTTTTGGGCAACATTTACTATTTTTAGAATTTAATAAAAAATTAGAGCAAAATGGAGGACTCACTAATGAACGATGCTCCAGTAACCAATGGCGGGGTTAGCTATGTTAGCCAGCCTAGACGCTAGCTGCTCCATTGGGTGGTGGTGGCCATCTAATGTCAGGTCATGCAATTGCATCCATACCCCAATAATCTAGATTGTGCACCATAATTTTCTTTAAGTTTTTCCATAACATTTTCCCCCACTCCCTAAATACTCTCACTTTTCCCTAACCTCAAACTATCTAAACAAGACTATGAAAGGAAAAATTTAGTTGAATGATGAAGCTTTAGTTGGTTTTGAAAATTATCTTGTAATATTACAACATGTATATGTCATATACCCCTTCCCTTAATGTCCAAATGAAGTGTCATCTATCTAACCTAACATTTCTCTACACTAGGCCTAAATTTTGCCACATACATTAGGTTATTTCCTAGAATGATTATAACAATTTTTATTAGTTAACTTAGTTTGCTTCATATTATATATATAAATAATTGAGTATTAATTTATTACAAGTACAAATACTACACACCAAATATATTTGTCATATATACCTATTTTTTAGACATTATTTTATGCCTTTTTATTTATTTCCTTATCTAAATAATTTATTTCTAAGAGTTTATTAATTTTTGTTACTCAATCCTTACGTTTCCAATAAAATAAATAATATCAGTAAATTTACGCTTTTACTACATTACATATTTTATATACTTTATTTTACCAAATAAATTTCTCTAAGGCTCTTCATTGAACTTTTATAATCCCCTATTAAAAATTCATTTCATTCTGATGATATTTTCTAGAACACTAAATATACCAATTCTAAATAACTATGATCACTTCCTAAGTCATATTTTCTAAGTTACGTATTTATTAGGAATGTAATGTTAGTTTGAGTCCTTGATAGTTGATAGAAAATGGGGGTCTCACAATCCAGGTTGATGCATGGTACTGTTTTGCCTAAAACAAAAAGTCACAAGAGTACAACCAAAGGGACTTGATCTTAAGTCCTTCGACTTCCATAAACATGCCTTAGCCAACCAAGCTAGCTTCAATTCCCACTTTACCTTGCAAATTAAATATATATATCTATTGAGCTTGGTTTTTTATCCTATCGGTTCTTTTTATAAAATAAGCCTTTTTTAAACTGATTAATACTAAACTATACTCGTTTAATATTAATCCTCGATTATGGTTTAAAGAAAACCATTTATTTATTTTTTTAAATAACTTTGGAGTCACGACCTAACTTGAGTTAGGAAAAACAGTTAAGTTATAATTAATTAGTTATAACTTAGCTACTAGTTTAACGATTAAAACCAATTTTACAAAATGGTTTTTAAAACTAGAGAATATGGATCCAGTGGTTAGGAATTTTAAACTCTTACGGGTACTATTGACTTTTCAAAATTAAAATTAAACTTAAAAATCACCTTTTAATTTCGAAAGATAAAAATTGATTATTAATTATTTTAATTGGATAAATAAAATAATCTAAATTAAAGAAAAAGGGAACTTAGTTATTTTAATTTTTATCATTATCTCGTAGGTGCCTACGTACTCGCTATTTGGAATCAAACGTACATAATTCTTTTATAAAAACTTTAGTGGTTAGTTTGGTTTTAATTTTTGAAAAAAGATCATATTTACGTTTTTACTTAATTCAATTTATTCAAGGAAATTCTCCTAAAGGGTCTTAATCAGTGTTTTATTTTTGAAAACTCTAAAATAGTCTTAATTTGGAAAAAAGGTCCATTTATTTTTAGAAAACTTAATTTTTCTAATTGTCAAAATGATTTTTGTTCACTAACCTATTTATTTATTTTTATTTTTATTATATTATCTTATTTATTTTATACTTATTATATCTATTTCTATTAAAATAAAATAAATAAATAAATAAATAGACTACTTCCTTTTTTTTTTCTCTTTTTCTCTTTTTGTTTTTCTTCTCTTGCTTTTTTCTTTTTCATTTTTTTCTTTTTTCTTTTTCTCATTTATAACATTTACAAATAAATAAATAAATATAAAACAAACAAACAAACTAGGTCAGCTTGGATTAGCTTCGGATTGGCTTAGACGGCTTAGAAGTGGCTCGGATTGGCTTGTCAGCTCACTTTGACTTGTATCGGCTCAGTTGGCTCACTTCATCTTGGATCGGCTCAGCCGGCTCACTTCGACTTGGTTAGTTCAAGGTCAACTCACTTTGGTTCGATTGGCTCGAGGACAACTCACTTTAGCCTAATCGACTTGATTTGGCTCAGGATGGGCTCACTTTGACTCTGTTAGATCACTTCGGCTCAGATTAGCTCATGTCAGCTTGAAAAATCTGATGGCGGTGGTTTTCATCAAAACACACCATAGGGGATGCTATCTTAGAGAGAGAGAGAGGTATTATGCTAGAGAGAGGAAGCTTTGATTTTTGTTTTTCTAAAGTGTTTCAAAACTTTATTATGTTTTGAAAATGAAGAGTAGACTCCTATTTATAGGTATTATGGTCAAGTTAAAGATGGAAAAAATTAAATACAATATGATTTTCTTCCAATTTTAGATTGGACAAACCTGGATAATATGTGGTACCAATTACATAGCTGTGCATGTAGGAGTGTGTCTACCATACATAGAAGTGAGTTGGTAAATGATGTGGCCCGTAACAAAGTGATGACATGGCGATGAAGTGAGAAAAGAAAATAAAAGATACCTTTTGCACTTTCCATGGATTAAACCCAAAATCTCCAAGTCATATATAATATCAAGTCCAAGTGCTTATTCAATTAAGCTATTGGTTTTTTTTTATTTATTTGCATATATGAATTAGGTCAGCCTAGGCTAGATTCAAATCTAAGCCTAAGCTTAACGGCTTTTTATTCAAAATTATTTGTATTCTATTTAAATAACCTAAAAATTTATTATTTTCTAAATTCCCTAATTTTTTCAATTTTCTTTTATTTTCTAAATTTCTTATTTTTTGTATTATTATTATTTTTTCTAGATTTCTTATTTTTTGATATTTTTTCAATTTTCTTATTTTTTATTGCTTTTTTCCTATTTTTGTATTTTTCTAAAATTCTTGTTTTTTCTAAATTTCTTTATTTTTTTAGTTTTCTCTAATTTCCCATTTTTTTTATTTTTTTACTAATTTAGGACCTATTAAGAGAAGAAAGAAAAATAAAATAATAAAAAACATAAAAATAAAAAGGGGAAAAATTGGGTGTCTACAACTGCCTCTCTTTATGGCGAAGTTTGAACAAAACTTTACCACAAAGACAAAGAAACACTATTTTTGCCCTTAGGATGACTCTAAAACAACTAAATAGCTATCTTAAAATCAATTTATTGGGGATTTGGATAAAAACATGAAACTTAGTCGTACCTCTTTAGGCTTACTAACCTAAGTGAGAGTGTCTTTAAAGGATAAGGAATCTTATGCTAGAATTGACTAAAACCTAATCGTATATCACTAGGCTCACTAACATAAATGAGAGCCTCTCTCAGGAACTAGTAACCTTAAACTGGGATCGATCTAAAACCTAGTCGTACCTCAATAAACTCACTAACCTAAGCGAGAGTGTCTCTTAGAGACTAGTAACCTTAAATTGGGATTGATTTGAAACTTGGTCGTACCTCATAAGGCTCACTTACCCAGGCGAAAGCGTCTCTTGGGGACTAGTAACCTTAAACTAGGATTGATCTAAAACTTGGTTGTATCTCATTAGGCTCACTAACCTAGGCAGAAGTATCTCTTGAGGACTAATAACCCTAAACTGGATTGATTTAAAACTTGGTCATGCCTCGCTAGGCTTACTAACCTCGGCAGGAGTGTCTTTTGAGGACTAGTAACCCTAAAATGGGATCGATTTAAAACCTAGTTGTACCTCATAAGGCTCACTAACCTAAGTGGGAGTGTCTTTTGGGGATTAGCAACCCTAAACTAGGATCGATCTAAGACCTAATCGTGCCTCACAAGGCTTATTAACCTAAATGGGAGCGTCTTTCGGGGACTAGTACCGTAAACTGGTGTTAATGCTGTGCCAAAAGGAAATGATGAAGAGAAGTGCCTTATGGAACTTGGTAAACAGAGGGGAAATACCCTATAGGCTCACTTGAGAGAAACTTGGTGAGGAGAAGTGCCCTATGGATTTATTAAGAGAATACTGGGAAGGATAAACCAAATTATGATTGCGTCTTTGAAGGTTGGCTAAACACTAAATGAAGAAAGTGAATGCCTTATGGGCTGGACAGAATAGACAATGAAGAGAGGTGCCATACTAGCTTGCTAAGAGAAACTTCGTGAACAGAGGGGCCCAATAGGCACACTTTAGTGAATTTGGCGTACAAAAATGTCTCATGGGCTTGCTAAAAGGAACTAAGCGTTGTCACGCCCCGAACAAGAAGAGTCATAACAGTCCCGCCGTGTAAACTAATCTAAGATAGAAGTTGACCTTACAGCTGCTATCGTAGACGCAGTTTACACAAGGCGCACAACTCAACCAGCTTGAAACGTCTGTTCTGACATCTGTTAATATCCAAACCTGTGGTAGAGCTTTTACAAAATATTTGTTCTATACAATCTGTAGTTTAGTACTACAAAAGTAATTATACAACATTTCACGTCCAAGGGTAAAGATTACAATCAGAGTCTTTTAAAAACCACAGGTTATACGATTTATATACAATAAGTTAGAAAACTAGTGGGCTCACAGGGAATTCCCATTTAGTTTTCTTCAAAACTTAAAGACAAAGCAAAAGCTCAGGTTCAGTTAAATTCCTCGTTCCTCACTTTCCCATACAGCAGCACACTAACCTGAGAACGGTGGTACCGGAACATCTTTACCTTCACTCAGCACCTGCAAAAGAGTCTGTAGGGGTGTGAGCACAACTAGCTCAGTAAGTGGGGCGGAGTCAGAAGAGTACTATACAATCACAAATAAGGTTAATAATTATGATGAAATGCAATGCAATCACTCAAATGAAAACATCGCACAGTGTTAACTGGTCCACTGTGAGGTTAGAGAAATTTCATCCGCTCTAACCTGGATTGAGGAGTTTCATCGTGACACAAGTTAAACCAAACTCGGGCTTGTGCAATGGAGAACACCCCCCTCCCAAGACCGCCTTCGAACCACGGCCCCCAACCTTGCCGCGACCTCCTCGCCTATCACTTAGTTCGACTAAGGATGGGGAAAGGACCATTTCAGCTATCCTCATTGAAGGAAGTCGATGTTTGGCTTAACACTCTTAATCGTTTCCCCTAACGGGTGATTATGCATGACCAATTACACTTTAGTCGAATAATCATTAGTGATAATCAAAGGTGACCAATAAGTTCACACAATATAGAATCCATGCAAATATGCAGAACAACACACCAAGGAGTTGAACTCCTATCACAACAGAGTATCATTCACACACATAGCATGTGCATAATCATCTAACTACAAACACAACCAGAAGTACTCTTGGGTCTCCGGATACTTTTAAATAGTATCCAAACAGCGGCGAAGCTACCATCCCAACTTACTTGTTCAGATGTTTGCTATTTCCGACTTGAATTGTCAACCGTCTTTGTAAGGTCCTGATTACACAAAAGGTCTAAATTTAGTTTTCGTAATAGTTACGAAAACATTAGGGTTTAATCTAAAATGGTTATATATATATTATTTCCATAATATGCAGTCATGTTATTACTATATATTGAATTAAATTATTAATTATTGACATTGTACATCATATATACTATTACGTATTATATATCGTTTTGATCGTATCGAAACGTACTTTTTATTTATTAATTCACGTTTTGATTCCAGTAAAGTTACCGAAATGTGTATGTTCTTGAATATGTTATAGATATAAGCTGGATGGCTTAAGGTTATCCGATTTCAACAAAACTAATGTTATTGAGTTTGTATAGACTTAACGACACATCTTATGAGTCCTGTTCCTAGAGATGGATTTTAACGGGTAGTTTGAATTTTTAATACAATTATACATAATTATATAAAAACGATCGTATTATGCGAAATTTGCAGTTTTAAATTATATTTTATCCAATTTGTCCTTATATTGTAATAATATAAGTATTATTCAATTTTAATACACCTAAAGTACATCCCGATCAGAAAATATTAATAATTATAATAAAAATCTCTATTTAACCTAATTCGATCAGCAATCCTATATATAGGTTTTATTAACTATTTAACTCATTTTAGTCTATTAATATTACAAATATACCCCGACTTCTAATTTAAGCTATTTTACTTAATAAATTCGTAGTAAATAGTTCGGATTACCTAATAATTCCCCGAAAATTTCTAAGGACTTCTAAAAATATAGGGAATTCAATTATCACTTGGTTTCAAGTTTTCGACCTATTGCCTATATTTTCGTATTGACAATTTTACCCCTAAATTTGATAATTTATCCAATTATAATTCTTTTAGCATCCAATTAATTTCAATCTGACTCAATACCATTATTATTTATTATAGATCAGTACATGTCCATTTCATCAATTAATTTTATAATTTCCTATTAAATTCATAATTTCAGCCTATTTTCGAACCAATTTCAGGCCTAAAAATTCAATAAATATTAAAATTATTCAAATAAAAATTTGGGCTACGTAGCAATTACCCATATATCATACACATCCTACACAAAAATTTTCAGCTAGAAACAACATCATATAGTACATTTATTTCACTAATATATATTCGGATGAATTACAGATTTCTTAATAAAGTATATTAAATATTACGAATTTTTCAAAAATAAAAATATCACATGAAATCATGTCTAAAATAACCTAAGTGTAATTTTTTTTATAATTTTCTGGGTGGATTTACTATTTTTTAGAAATTATTGAAAAACAGGGTAGAAATTTGACCTTGGTGTTCTTGGGTGCTCCGGTGGCCGGCGGCGGCTGGGTGGTTGTCGGAACACCTAGACGCTGGGGGTACTCCTTGGTGGTGGAGTGGCGTAACAGCAGATTAAAAGGAACCCTAAGAACTAGCCTTGCTCGGTAATTGTTCTGTTTTTCTCTTTTTTTTTTTCTACGATTTTTTCTTGATTTTTCTTTCCGTTGTTTTTGGTTCCAAACTGTCAAATGTTGTTATTCTGCTGCTGGGAAAATTTTTATACCCTTCTTTCACCGCCTAAGGATTTTTCTTTATTTTTTTCTTTTGTTTTTCCCTATTTAACTAAGCATGTGGTGTCCTAAAACTATTGATTTACTTTTGAATCAGCAATCCTTCTCCTTCTGCAGCAGCCACGTGGATTTCCAGCAAGCTCCATTGTATTTAGGATAAGTATTGTTAATTATTTAATTAAATATGTATAGTATATGTTAGGATTTGATTATTTAATTAGTATATAAGTAGATTCCCTATATAAATAACATGTGAGATATATAACTTTACTCATATAATTAAGTTTCTAGCATATCTTTTATTTTTAAGATACATTCTAAGGTTAATTTCATGAATTCAACACAATATATATATAATTACTCAATTTAAAGTTAATTTATGAGTATAATTATTATTTGTACCGGGTATACTAAAAAATTACGTGTATTTTTTTATAGTAAATATACTATATTATCTCATTTTATAACTCAATTAACTTATCTCTAAGTTCTCGTTGCAATCTAAGTTCAATTTTAGGAGTTCTAAACATTTTAGGGCTTTAGTAAATATTCCAATTTCTAAGGGCAAAATTGGAATTTCGGGTCATTATTACTAAAATCTAACTTCACTGTAATATCTCGACTAACTTTTTCATTCTAGTTGCAAAGTTTGGGCTTAATTGAATAAATTACCCTAAAAGCCCTAAATTTGAGCTCGGTTATCCTAAACTCAATTTTGGGAGCTTATAAGCATCTTAACGGGTTTACTAAAAGGAAGAGAAACACCTTATGAGCCCATAGAAACCCTAAAGAGAATGATGAGGGGAATTACTCTATGATCTTATTGGAATGTTTAAGCATCTTATGGGCTTGCTAAAAGATCTTGATGACCTGAAGGGCCCTATGAACATGCTAAAGGGAATCGAGAAATAGAAGTGCCCTAAGGGTTTACTAAAGACCTTGAAGAGAGATGAATGGATGGAAGGCGTGATAACCTAATCGAGACCTTGTTCGAAACGGTACCCAATTTTGAGGAAAACATTTACAGAAAAACCCTTTTTGTGAAGACCATTTATGTTGAAAAAGACGTTGGGGATAATTTCCTTTATTTTGGGAAGAATGAGAAAAAACCTGAACTCTTAACTCTTCTTTCTTTTTTTTTTTTTTTTTTTAGAATGGATTGAAAACTTGGCCACTTGAGCCAACATAGACTTGAAATACTTTCTCTTTCTTTTTCCTTTTCTTCTTCTTCTTCTTATTATTTTTTATTTTTATTTTTCTTTTTTTTTAATTTGCTAATAAGTAAAGAACCCTTCCTTAATAATCACATGGGGCCTCTTATGTTCCTCTTAACTTGGATGCCAAGTCATTTGGTGGGGCCTTATGATTTCAAACTTCTTTAAAGAGGAAACCCATGGCTGTTTCAGTCAAAGAGAACTTCCTTGTAAACTCTCAGTCCAGATTACACTCTTGACTACAGTCCTAAAATTATAGTCCATTTTGTATGTGATACACTTTGATCAATCCATTAGGTCTTTTTTGGTTTATTATTATGAATTTAAGCTTTAGGTTCAAGGGTTCCAAAAAGAACTAAAAAAACTTATCTTGAAATAAATAGTAATCCTGAGTGTACAAGTCAAGAACCTTAGGAATAATTAAAAATATACTTTCCCTAGCTTCAAAAACAAATTTTATTAAAGATAAATTATCTTTAAAGATCGGAAGAGCTTTTACTTATGTAAAGGTGTTATTATAGGTGGAAAGGCTAGGTATGAGGGAGGCTTCAAAGTGGGTGTGTAGATTTTGGGTTTTTGAGCTTAGACTATGATTCAGAGCTTTATGTCTTTAGGGCTATTTAGGCTTTTACTTTTGATTTGATTGTCTCTACTAGGATATGAGGGAGGCTTCAATTTACTATGTTATTTAGGCTTTTACACTTGAGCCCAATTTTCCAACCTCTTTTCCTCATCTTTTCCTTTTTATATTTTGTTATTACTTTTCCCCATTATTCTTTTGTTGTTCTTTCTTTTTCTTTTGGTCGCAAGTTTCCATTGCTAAGTTTTTACCTTTTAAGTGATTCATGGTCCTAAATCCATGGATTTCTATTGTATGGGCTTGATGAGTAAAAAAAGGATGTGGCTCTTACTTATTTTAAAAAAATATATAATTTATTAGAAATAAAATTTTCTTTTGAATTTAACATCACTGAAGTAAGTACAAACCAATTTTAATCCCTCTCTCCTTATCAATGACCTTAACCTTCGAATTACCCCATTGTAGGGTGGTTCTTAATAGGGTTTAAATTTGAAAAATTCTTCAAATAGGTCCAATGGGATAAACAAGAGATGATTGTGTTTAGGATTCGAGAAATGAATGCTTAACTTCATTTTAATCTGCATATTACATTCAAAGCGGACCTCTTTTAAGGAATGAGCCCAAAGTATCCTCACTATTATGTCACTCAACCTCTCAAAGTGTTTTAGGTTAATGTGTAGAAAATAGTTTGCCTCTTTTCATTCTAAACCTTTCAAAAGTAAGTTACTGATTCCTTAAGGAGGACTTCTTTGCTCTAATAATAGTGTAATCATTCCATTGAAAAAGGCAATTGTATTATTCCAGCTATTGCAGACTTTATTGAAAACAACTTTCTTTGCCTTTAACTCAACAAACACCCAATTACTTGAAACAACCTGTGAGTTTATCAGAAGGCATTGGTAAGCTTAAAAGAAATGGAGCTTTAGGCAACTTAGTTAGACTATCCTTATGACTTGAAGAAGGAACGTCTTGTTGTAGCTCTAGCTGAATGACTTTTGCATCAATTAAGTCTTTAATCTTGTTCTTCAATCTCTAGCATTTTTCAATAGAGTGCCCCTTCTAACCCATATGATAGTTGCATCTTGCTTTTGGGTCAAAGTTGTGTGGTTTGTAATTCGAATTAGGGCCTTCATAAGCTATAATCCTTGTCACTTTCAAATGATAAAAGATTTGGATGATTGATATCCTCAGTTGAGTGAATTGTCTCCTTTAAGTCCCTTGAGTTTGTTTTTCCTTGCTTCACCTTAGCTTTTTTCTTAGGCCTCTCTCATCATTTGTGCTTATTGGCACTTGATCGGTATTGAATGTCGGGTGTTGCAATCTTCTAAGCATAGGGCCCATTGCCATTTCTAGATTTGTGGTGATCTTTTGTAACATGGCTATTTTTTGTTCCAAACTTGAGAATCTTCTTTCTAGGTTCGAATCATGGGATATTTAGAGAGTAGTGATCAAGACCTGCCATTGTTAGGCCATTTGATACATCATCCTTTCTAGGGAGGTGAGTTTATCGTCAGCCATGCGAACCTAGTTGGAAGAATTTCTTTACCGGTTAGCAACTTTTCTTTTATTTTTTTCTTTTTCTCTTTTTTTTTTTTAAAGAGAGAGAAAGATAAAACTTTATTTTATAGAAACCAGATAAATATTATGGATATTTTATTTATTTTATTTTATTTTTTGTTTTTTACTTCCTTGAGTGAGGGAGAATGAAAAGTTTTATTAAAGGATTATCTATAAAGAAGGAAAGAATGAAGGATGACTAAAAAGAGAAACAGAAATTATTTTGAAAAGATTAGAGTACATGAAACTCAAAGTCCTTCAACTACATCTAAAGTCTCTAATCTAACTCTTGTAGTTAGGCTTTAATGTTGTCCAGCATTTCTAAAGCATAATTCATGGTCCTCTCACTTTTTTCAACTTAAGCTAATAAGGCCCTATTAGAGGCCTTAGCATGCTTAGCCTTCTGCTTCCAGTAGGTAGCTTTAGCTTGTAACATCTGCTCATAGATTCTTAAGGCAACTGACAGTCTTTGATTATTCTCTTGTTGGTTACCTATCATTTTTAGTTCTACTTATTTCATAAACAACAATCAATCATCAATGTAGAAAAGAAAATGCATGGAAATATGCAGGCATTGGGATCGTTTGGATTAATACATTATTCCCTTGAGTTGTAACCCTACTTTTATTTTCAAAAACTTGCTTGCATTAAAACTCTTGAACAATCAGTAGGGTTGCAATTTCTTAAGGGTAGTGTACTAACTCAAGGAGGGGAGTATATGCAATTAGGGTAGGTTTTGAAAAGGTCCTTAAGTTTTGTGACCTCACTTGTTAAAGAATACTTTCATTGGTCACATTAAGCATAAGTGAGGTGGCCTAATCAACCCCGAATGGTGGTTACACCACAGCACCTAGAACTTACATAATAGCCCTTCTCTTAAGGTCCTAAGACAGCCTGGGTTTGATTGCATCTATCTTGTACCTTTGATGCAACAAATGACCCCTTTACGCCCCCCCCCCCCCCCATCCCAAAGTGTAAGACATGTAAGACAGATAAAAGTTGAGAGTGAATTTAAGGAAAATGCAGGGAAAGAAACTTCGGGTTTGTCCTTCCTTTTTCTCTTTTATAACAAAGCTGACCATAAAACCTTAAAGAATGTATACAAGAAGAGTGGGTTCTAGAGGTTCTTAAACTTTATGACCTCATGCGTTTTTTACAAAACAGTTCCTTAGTCACATGGAAGTTTAAGTAAGGTAGTCTAATCGGCTCCGAATGGTAGTTGCCCCACTACGCTTAGAACTTACACAATGGCTCCCCGTCCTAAGGTCCTAAGACGGTCTGAGTTCGATTGTATCTATCATGTGTTCATAGTACAAAAAATAAATCTTACCCCTACCCCCTTTCCTCAAAACAGTAAAAAAAAAAAAAAACTAAACCTGTAAAAATGTTAGTACAGTTATGATACAAATAAAGAATGAATAAGTACATAAATTGCAATAAGGTGACTTTTAGAGTTTAATTTTAAATTTGGAAATTCGAATGGTTAACCCTTTTGACATCCTTAGTAGAGTTGCTAAGCTATCAAGTCTGGTTTTTCACCCTCTTGGTTCGTTTTATAAAATAGGCCTTTTTTAAATCAATCAATACTAAACCTTACCCATTTAATACCAATCCTCGAGTAGGGTTTAAAGAAAACCGTTCCTTTTTGTTTTGAAAACAACTTTGGAGTCACGACTCGACTGGAGTCGGGAAAAATAGTTAAGTTATAATCAATTGGGTAGATTGATTATAACTTAGCTATTAGTCTAACAATTAAAACTAATTTTATAAAACGGTTTTTGAAACTATAGAGAATCTAGATTTGGGGATTAGGAATTTAAAACCCTTATAAGTACCATTGACTTTCCAAAATTATAATTAAAGTTAAAAATCACCTTTTAATTTTGAAAGACAAAACTTAATTATTGGTTATTCTAATTGGATAAATAAAATAATCTAAACTAAAGAAAAAGGGAAATTAGTTTTTTTAATTTTTATCGTCACCTCGTAGGTGCTTACGTACTGGCTATTTAGAATCAGACGTACGTAATTCTTTTATAAAAACTTTAATGGTTGGTTTGATTTTAATTTTTTAAAAAAGGTTAGATTTACATTTTTGCTCAATTTGATTTATTTAACGAAATTCTCCAAAAAAGTCCTAATTGATGTTTTATTTTTAGAAATTCTAAAATAGTCCTAATTGAGAAAAAAGGTCCATTTATTTTTAGAAAACTCAATTTTTCTAAGTGTTAAAATGATTTTTGTTTACTAACTTATTTATTTATTTTTATTTTTATTATATTATCTTATTTATTTTATACTTATTCTATCTATTTCTATTAAAATAAAATAAATAAATAAATAAATAGAATACTTCATTTTTTTTTTCTCTTTTTGTTTCTTCTCTTTCTTTTTTCTTTTTCATTCTTTTTTTTTTCCTTTTTCTTTTTCTCATTTATAACATTTACAAATAAGCAAATAAATATAAAAAAACAAATAAATCGGGTTAGCTTGGATTGGCTTATACGGCTCAAAAGCGGGATCGGCTTGTTGGCTCACTTCGACTTGTATCAACTTGATTGGCTCACTTCGTCTCGATTGGATCACTTCGGCTCGATTCAGTTCGTATCAGCTCAAAAAATTTGATGGTAGTGGTTTTCGTAAAAAAACATCGTAAGGAATGCTATCCTAGAGAGAGAGGAACCGTACTAGAGAGAAGATGCTTTGATTTTTGTTTTTCTAAAGTGTTTCGAAACTTTGTTGTGTTTTGAAAATAAAGAGTAGACCCCTTTTTATAGGTATCATGGTCAAGTTAAGGATGGAAAAAATTAAATGCAATATGATTTTCTTCCAATTTTGGATTGGACGAACCTAAACAATATGTGGTGCCAAATACATAGCTGCGCATGTAGGAGTGCGTCTAATACGTGCAGGAGTATGTCTACCACACTTAGATGTGAGTTGATAAATGACATGGTGATAATGTAGCTCATGACGTAGCAATGACATGGCGATGAAGTGAGAAAAAAAAAAAAAAAGATACATTTTGCACCTTTCATGGATTAGACCCAGAATCTCCAAGTTATATGCAATATCAAGTCCAAGTAGTTATCTAACTAAACTATTGGTTTTTCCTTATTCAATTGCACATATGAACTAGGTTAGCTTGGCCTAGATTCAAATCTAAGCTTAAGCCCAACGACCTTTTATTCAAAATTATTTAAATTTAAATTATATTTTATTTAAACAACCTAAAAATTTATTATTTTCTAAATTTCTTATTTTTTTGTATTAATATTATTTTTTCTAGATTTCCTTTTTCTTTTATATTTTTCTAATTTTCTTATTTTTTTTGCTTTATTCCTATTTTTGTATTTTCTTAAAATTCTTGTTTTTTTCTAAATTTCTTTATTTTTTTTTAGTTTTCTTTAATTTCCCATATTTTCTTTTTGTGTTTTTACTAATTTAGGACCTATTAAGAGAAGAAAGAAAAATAATATAATAAAAATAAAAATAAAGGGGATAAAAATTGGGTGTCTACAATATCTTATTAGTCAATTTGACGGCGTTTAAAATTGAAAATCCAATTTGAGCTAAATTCAAATCCCTAATCGATTAGTAAAATAAAATTAAATAAAAGACACTAACTTCCAGTTGTGAGTCTAATTCACATATGTTAAAATTATTCAAATTGAGTCCATTTTAATGGTTTTATGAACTTTACTTCATTGATGATGCGATTAAAAAAACTATTTTTCCTAATTAAATCAATTAATCTAAGTCGAATTGAAATGCCTTTTGAAATCATGATTAACTTAAATTAATTTCATTTTTACAAACAAAAAATATCTAAAATCAATTATGGTCCGAATATAAATTCTCTTTTGAAAATTTTAATACTCTTGAATATAGCTCTAAACCGTTGAATCGCATATAGGTATTTTGACTTTATTTAACCTTACAATATAAAATGACTCTCTCCAAATGTCCTAAAGATCTTAAAAATGATCAAAGACCCTATTTTCCTAAAACTCTTATTTTCTTTACTTCTTTTTTTTTTTTTACCCTTTTATTAATTTTTTCATTTTTTTTTTTGTATATTTTGATTTTTTTTTAAATTAGGACCCTTTTCATTAAAAAAAAATTCTAATAATACAAGAAGCAAAAATGGGGTATCCATAGTTGCTCCTCTTTATGACAAAGTTTGAGTGTAACTTTACTACAAAAACAAAGAGACACCATTTTTGCCCTAAGAATTCATTTTATCATGAAGAGCTATAGTCATTTAGCTACCCTAAACTTTGGTCTACTGGGGATTTGAAGGTGAATGAGAGCTAGGTTATCATTAAAAGCAAAGTGTGCCTATAACTCCTTGTAGAAGAAAACCTAGTATGCTCCAAGAGTAAACTTATAATAAGTAAACATACTTTAAGTGCAACTAGATTTTAAAGAGAGGGAAAGTATTAAGATAACACTTTGAGAGTATTTGATTCAAAGGTTTCAAGTCAGGACAACACTTCAATAGCATGTGATATGAGGGTTTCAAGTTAAGATAGCACTTCAAGAGCATGCAATCCGAAGGTCATATATTAGGATAGTGCTTTGAGAGAAGTTTTAAATTAGGATAGCGCTCCTAAAGCATACTATTTGAGGGTTTCAAAATGAGGATAACGCTCTAAAAGCATGCAATTCGAAGGTTTTAAATTAGGGTAACACTCCAAAAGCATGTGATTCGAAGGTCTTAAATGAGGATAATGCACTTAGAGCTTGCAGTCTATAAGTAAGGTAGCACTTTAACAAGAAAACGAACCAAAGGTTTAATTCAGGATAGCACTCCTAAAGTAAGCAATTCAAAGATAGGGCAACACTCCAATGAGTAAGTGAAGTGAAAGCTTTAAATCAGGATAGTGCTCCTAGAGCAAGAAAATGAAGGTTTTAAGATAGGATAATGCTTTAACGAGCAAGTGATTGGAAGGTTTTAAATTAGGATAGCACTCCTAGAGCATGCAATCTAAAGATAGGCAACACTCCAATGAGTAAGTGACTTAAAGGTTTCTAGAGCAAGAGATTTATGAAGACCATAATAAAAGGGTTGATGTAAATATTTTCAAAGACTTTTATAACTTGAAGATTTGAAATGAAAATTTGTTTGTTGGGAACCATCCAAGATGGAGTAGACTTTAGGGACAAAATCCCTTGATTTGAAAGAGAATTGAATGACATTAGCTATGAGGGTGATCATGTTAAAGAGGATGACCCAGCCATTAGGGCCAACTTGGGAGAAGAATTTTCAAACAAGCGCAGATACCTGAACTTAGATGTGTCAAAAGAGAACTAACCATTAGGTGAACACATTGCAATAAAAGAAACCAACCGCTATGGCTGACTTGAGAGAAAATAACTTCTTAAGTGGAATGGTGATTCTTGATGCTTAGCCATTTAAGGTTGTCATGAGTTTTGGAAAGGATAAGGAACTTTATAAAAATTTTTTGGTTTTTTTTTTTTTATGAGATTTACTGAAAGGTTCGAATTCCTCATAGGTTTCAAGAAAGTCACATGTAAGCAATAGGTGTTTTTAATAGCATAACAACTTGATCTTCTAAGCACCCTTTGTTTGAGAGAGCTCTTTCTGTCTTAAAGGTCTTTTCATTTCTTCAAGGGCATTTGACTTCAAACTAGGGGCAAATGATTTTATGTCAATAGGTATCTTACTGAAATTAGGTTTAGTCTAAGAGGACTTCCTCATACCCTCAACTTTAATTTCTCTCTCTTAACTTTGATTCTAAAAATTATGATTTATCTTGTAAGTGATACAGTTTTAATCAATCTATTAGGTCTTTTTTAGACTTTTATGTAATATAAACTTTTGGTCATTGGTTCAAACAAAAGGACAATAATGTATAAGCCTTTTTTTTTTAAAGAGTTTATTTATTCATCTCAGGTTTATAAGTCAAGAACCCTTTAAGTAAAACTAAAATTTGCTAACTCTAGTTTCAAATGTAACTTTTAAGTTATTTCCTTTAATCAAAAGGGCCTTTAAAAGGGGTAGAATTGTGGTTGGGTTATAAGCCATGTGGTAGTTGCAATTTCTTTGGAGATCATGAATTTTAGGGGAACTTTGGAATTTACCTTGGCTTTTTCAGGCTTAATCAACTTGGTTGTATTTTGGAGCTTCTTATTTGAAGCATGGCTCTTGATTCAGGAATGGGTTTTTGAGTTATGTACCCCCAGTCCTTTTAGGCTTTAGAGCTTTGGACTTGATTACCTTGTTTGTATAGATTTCTTTTTTAGGTAAACTTTTTATCAAATTTTCTTATTTTTCTACTTACCCCTTTTCTTTTTCCTCTTTTCTTTCTTTCTTCTTCTCTTATTTTTTTTTTTCTTTCTTCTTTTTTCAATTTGACCTAAGACAAAGGTAATCATCCTTTCTTTTCATATATGACTCACAATATATGTAGTTTGTTTATAGTGTTTAGGATGGAAGCTCTTCTTTACCTTAAAGGAAATAAGTTATCAAAGGTAACAATTATAATTAAATCGATGCAACTAGAGCAAGTATAAGTTGGTTTTAACCCTTTTCCCTATTTAATGATCCTAACCTCCAAATTGCCTTATTATGGGGTGGTTCTTGATAGGGTTTGATTTTAAAAATAATTTTTTCAAAAGGTTCAATGGGATTAACAAGGGATTTTCTGTTTAAGATATTGAAAATGAATGTCTAAATTCATATTTATTTACATATCAAATTCAAGATGGACATCTCTTGAGGAATGAGTCCAATAGCCTTACAATGATGCCACTCAATTCTCAAAATGTCTCAGAGTTGGTGTTTAGGATTTGACTTACCTCTCTTCATTCAAAGCCTTTTAACTAATGAGACATCTTAAATTTGATCCCAATTTTATTTGGCAAGATTTAATGGGCTATGTACCCTTGTTGTTTTACAAATATTGTCCTTTGAAATGACCTTTTTGTTTGAAAGATCTTAAAATAAGAGAAATGTAGATAATGCACTTTATTTGTCTTTTACAAACTTTGTACTGTGAAATTAGCCCCTATCCTTTAATGAAGTCCAATTGGATTGCCCCTGCATCTTTCAGTTCTTGAACTTTGTTTTTCAACTCCCAATAGTTGTCAGTAAGATGCCTTTGTTGACCATGTGGTATTCACATTGTGCATTTGGGTCATATTTCCTTGGCCTGTATCTTGGCATCAGGACTTTTGGTTACAATAGTCCCTCCTTTCTTAGTTAGTCAAAGACTTGAGATAATGAGATAGAGATTTAAGTGAATTGCCTTTTGGGTTTCTTTGGGCCTTTCATGCTTAGTGCAAGCTTTAATATTGTAGCATTTACATTTGCCTCAAAATGTAGTGGAGTTAGTCTCTTTCCCGTTAACTTCCCTATTCTTATGGCTTCTTCAATTTGGCTTCTAGCAAGTAATATATCTACAAAATAAGACATTATGTTTTCCAACAAGTGCCCATAATATGGTTCCTCCAATGAGTCAATAAAGATGTATAGTAATTCTTTTTCAAGGATTAGATGAACGAATTTGGCTACCATACCCCTCCATCTTTGGGCGTATTCCCTAAAAGACTCATTTTTCTTCGTATTCATTGTAGGTAGGTTCCAAATTGAAGGAGTTGTCTTAATGTTGAACTTGTACTGCTCATAGAATGCTTAAGCCAATTTTTCTTAAGTATTTATCTAACTAAGATCAAGTTGGGTATACTAAGTTAATGTTGAAAAGTTTGTATCGTCGATTAGTCATATTAAACATATCTGCTCATCTTTCTTATGTTTAACTTGATAAGTAATTTAGAATAACTAGTTCCATTGTATTTTTCAAATTTTAGCACTTTGCACTTTTCCAGAAAAGCTTTTGTATCATATGCAAAAAAGTTAGTGTTCCCAACCTACTCAAAACCGTCATAACTTCTGAGTGCTTTCATTTTCTTGATGATCTATTAAGCCAATTTCCTTTCCAACTCATTGATGGTTTCATGATTTGGCTTTGAGTTAATCGACCTTATGTTGACTAAGAAAGCGTAGGTGCTAGGCTCAAAAGTTGGATTGGTCTCCCCTTTTGATTCAAGAAGAGGTGCTTCAATAGATTTCCTATGTTGAGCATTTGAGTGCTCTTCATTTGTAAGTGTTGTTGCCCTGAGCAGAACTACACTATCACCTAAGAAGTTCATTTGTTCAACCATTTTCTCTATAGTTTGCTTTAGCGAGCAAATCCCCATCTTAATTGGATTAGTGACCTTAAGATTGTTATCGTTGTTTCTACTATTGGCCATTGCTTTTAAAAACTCCTTATAAGAATCTATACTAGTTAGCAATTATCCCTTTTCTTTTAACATTTTTTTTTTAATTTTGAAAAACCTTTATTTTGAAAGAAAAAGAGTTAAACTAACCCTAAGGCAGTGGAAAAAACAAGGATGAAGCTTATAAGAATATGACCCTAATTGACGAACTCTAGCAAAACTTCTAACTTAGAGTGGAAAAAAGAAAAAGGGAGCTTACTAATGAAGAATATTTGCAACCTGTAAGTATTTAAAAGATTACCTACAACAACTATAATGTAGGGTACCTATTTTATTAAAAAGAATAAAATTTATGGGATACTTGATATTTATAGTTGACTACCAATTATTAACAAGGATGAAAATGATTGTTTTATAAGAGTTTGCTTAAAAACTGGAAAAGAGAAGGAACAGATTCTTAAAGAAAACAAATATTCACAATCAAAAGACTTTGTATAGATGAATGATTTTTGAGATTTGAGGGAGTATAGACCAATTGCTGAAAAGAAATATGTTTTTATAAACAAGGGAGTTTAAGACAATTTACAAAGTGTTGAATTTGCAATTTATTATTATAATTTATAATATTTACAAAGAGGGTAGTAGCAATTTATGAGCTAATGATTATTTCTATAAACATTTGAAAAATAATCCACAAATGTGGCTTACAAAAGATAAAGACTAATAGTCCTATTCTATTCTAAAATGGTGACTTAGCTAGTGGCAAAAGAAAATCACAATATATAGGGAAATCTTTTGATTTGAAGAATAAAAGAGAAGTGCAATATCTTATAAAGACGGCAAGGTAGTAGATATGATTATTATAAACATAAGTAAAATAAGCACGAATATTTATATATAAATAAAGGAACGTGGATGCAAATGCAAAGGGCCGACGATTAAATAGTAATGTGGTAATATAAAGGGTTTAAGGTTGCGACTTAATTGGAATTCTATAATTATAACAACTATTTTACAATTACACAAGAATAGTATTTACAAGAAAATTTCAAGGGAAGGGGAATCATTACATAAGAATGAAATTTACAAGGAAATTATAAATTTACAATGGAAAGAACCTAGTACAAAAAAATGGAATTTACAATATTACAACCTTTAATGGTACAATAGAATTTCGATATAATAGCAACGGTATGCCATATTTTTATTTATTCATCAATTTAATAACTTTTATATGTAATTAAGGTGGGTTCTAAAGGTCCTTAAGCACTATGACCTCATATGCATTTAAAGAAATGGTTCATTAGTCACATCAAAGCTTAAGTGAGGTAACTTGATCAACCCCGAAAGGTAGTTTGATCAGCCTTAGAAGGTAATTATCTTACAAAATCCAAAGCTTACACAATAGCTCCTCTCCTAACGTCCTAGGGTAGCTTGATTTTAACCTTATCTACCATACATTTACGATTCAAAAACCCTCCGAGTTAAAACCCAAAATAGTGATAAGAAAAGGGTTAGCACAATTATTTACAAATAAAAAAATTTAGAAGAAAAGAATATAAACTAACATGGGTATTTGAAAAATAATTCTAATTTTGGAAAGTTTTAAGTAGCTAGCCCTCTTGACGCCCTTAATGCAGTTACTAAGCTATTGAGCTTGAATTTTTTATTTTCATTTTACTTAATACGATCAATATTAAATCCTACTAATTTAATATTAACCTTCGATTAAGAATTAAGGAAAATCTAGTTTCTTTTGAATTTTTGAAAAACATTTGGATGGCTACCCCACTAGATTTAGGAAAGGAGTTAGATTATAACCAATTGGATGTATTATTTATCACTTAGCTACGGATCTTTGATAAAACCAATTTTTTTTTAGAAAATGATTTTTTTTTTTTAACTAAAGATTTTGAGTTCAGGGGCAAACCTATTAAACCCTAAATGGATACTATCTTAACCTTTCAAATTTAGTTTTATTTTTTAAAATACCCCTTTTAACATGAAAGAATAATTTTAATTTTATAAACAAATGAAATTAATTCTATTTAGTAAAAAAAAAAAAGAAAATAATAAATTGAATTTATTTACGAAAGGGACAAAAATTTCCTATTTTAAGTTACCTCATAGTTGCTTATAAGTGCATATGTACTTGCTATCGGGATCAAACGTCTAGTAGTTTGGTTTTCATAAAACTTTAATTTATTGATTTATTTTAATTTTGAAAATTAGTCATTTATTTTTTATTTGAGAAAATTCCAAAAGAGGGTCCTAATTTTTCAAATATTTATTTTTCTAAAAAATTCTAAAAAATTCCTACTTTGGAAAAGGTTTATTCTTTGATTTTTGAAAGCAAGATTTTTCTAAGTGATAAAACTACATTATTTATTTATTTATTTTTTCTAAGTACCTAAAACCAATTTATGTACAATGAAAATAAAGGCCTTTGAAAATACTTTACAAATAGAAAATATTTTAAAAGAGAGAAAAAGAAGAAAAAAAAAAAAAGCAAAGTGGTTGCACCTGGTCAATTTGCAAGGATGCATGGGTTGAATTGGATATTTGAGTTAGATCCAGGTCATCTGACTTGATTACGTGCATTGCATGTGCGCACAAGGAGAAGAAACACAATGGTGCTAAGGAACCTTTACACAGTGGTTTCTAAATGGATTTTTAATGGGGAAATTGCGTTTTCATGTGTTTCTTATTAGAAATAGTGGGTTTAGTAGAGGTAGGGTGCTTAATGGAGGTGGTTGGAGTTGAGCTACGTAGTAGCTACCGGTGTTCGAAAGGATACTGTATTGGGGGTTTTCGAGGGTGGATAGTCTAATCCCATGGGTGGTTTGCATTTAGGAGTGGCTACCAATGGTGGTTTGTGTGGTAGCTACATAGGTAGAGAGAGAAAGTAGTTGTCGAGGCTCGATAGGGGTGGCTCAAAATGAGTAGATAATGTCTTCTAAGGTTTTTTGGCATGATAAGCAAGTAGGATGGATTTTTGTGTAGGTAGTTAATGGTAGAGAGAGAAAGTGCAAGAGTAAGTTTATATGGATGATTTCGAGTGGCTATTGATGATCTAATAGCTTCCCTAAGGTATCTTTTATAGTGTTTCAAGCTTGATTATGAATGGGAAAGTCAAGGAATGGATTAATTTTGAAAATTCAAATTAATGGGTTTTTGCTACATTTAATTTGGAACCAATGCATTTTGATAAGATTTTGTTAAAAGAAATAATCAAATGGTGCTCCCAAACTTCTATTCTTTCTTAAAACAGCCTTTAGAAGCTTCAAGTGCCATTTGAATAAAGTAAAATGAATTCGAAGGAAAATCTAGGTTTTCTAACTTTTTTTTATTTTCAAATCCCTTTTAAACCCTTTAAATCATTGAAATTGGACATGTTGTTGGGTGGGATGCAAAGAGCTCCATGTGATCTACATGATTTCACCTTTGATTTGGTGAAATTGTATAGAAAAGAAGACCACAAATGATTAAAAAGTAAGCTAACCATGCATGATAACTCGTAGGGAAAGGGAAAAAAGAGAAGGAAAAGTGTTGTATCAGCCAATCCCTGGCTGAGACAACACTTTCTTAAAATAGTCTTTAGAAGCTTTAAGACCATTAAAAAAACTTGAATCAAGCAAAACAAATTCAAAGGAAAATCTAGGTTTTCCAACTGTTTTTGGATTTTCAAATCCCTTTTGAACCCTTTGTATCATTGAATTTCGATATGTTTTTAGGTAGGGTGCAAAGTGCTCCATGTGATCTACACGATTTCACCTTTGACTTGGTGAAATCATGTAGAAAAGAGAATAAAAACTAGTCACAAAGTAAGCTAACTACGAATGACAACTTGTGAGAAAAGGGAAGAAAGAGCGAGAAAGACAAGGAAAAGTGTCATGTTAGCTAATCTCAAGTTGACACGTGGTACTATTTTACCTAAAACAAAAATGCGCAAGAGTACAACCAGGGGACTTCATCTTAGGTCTTTTGACTTCCATAAATATGCTTAGCCAACTAAGTTAGCTTCAATTCCCAATTTATCATGCAAATTAAATATATATATCCTATTAATCAGCTTGACCACAATTAAAATTGAAAATCTAATTCGAGGTAAATTCAAATACCTAATTGACTTGTAAAATAAAATAAAATAAATAAAAGACACTAACTTCTAGTAGTGAGTTTAATTCACATATGTTAAAATTTTTCAAATTGAGTCAATTTTAATGAATTTATGAGCTTTAGTTCGTTGATGATGCAGCTGAAAAAATTGTTTTTCCTCGTAAATCAATCAATTTAAGTCAGATTGAAATATCGTTTGAAATCATTATTAACTTAGATTAATTTAATCTTTACAAACAAATGTCTAAAATCAATTGTGGTCTAAATATTAAATTTTTTTTTTTGAAAAATTTAATATTCTTAAATATAACTTCAAACTGTTAGATTGAATATATGTATTTTGACTTTATTTAACCTTAAAATATAAAATGACTCTCTCTAAATGACCCAAAGATCTTAAAAATGATCCTAAACCCTATTTTCCTAAAAATCCTATTTTCTTTACTTCTCTTTTTTTTCAATTTTTTTTTCTATATTTTGAATATTTTTATTTTTTATTTTTTGAATTAGGACTCTTTTCTTTAATTAAAAAAATTCTAAAAATATAAGAGGTAAAAATGAGGTATCTACAGAGTGTACATATGGAAGATAATCATTGTGTTGTAGGTAACCACAACAAGAGAGAACTGGCCAAAACTTAACCATAACTAAAATTTTAGTTGACCCCTTTATCATTACTATGTAGATAAACTACTGAAAGCATTTACTTCAAGGGCCTAGAGTACGGTCTTCTTGAATTATAATGTAATATTAAGTAGGATTTGTATAGGCATTCGAGGTACATTAGACACCTACCTTTCTTTACCTCTTATAGCATTTATTCAAACTCATAATTACTAAATAAAAAAAAAACCTTGACAACCACAAATAAGTTAATTTCACCAAAATGAACAAAGATAACTTCTAATCTTTACTAAGATTGATAGTAAGAGTGTATTATATGGTCAACCTTCTTATGCTATTATATAGGACTTGTTATAGTGAGAGCATTAGTAAAACAAACATAAAAATGAGTTAATTTTGACTTATAGCTATAAAATCAATCTATATTCAACTCAAATAGCAGAGTAAATGAAATTGATCTAGGACATAATCTTGTTTACACTTTAATTCCATCACCCTATGACTATCTATCTTTGTGAATAATGGAAATTTCATTATTTCATAAAAGTAAACATCAATAACCATTGTGCAATCAACAAAAGGTAACAATTAAAAAGGATTAAACTAAATTTATAGAAGTGAAACAATAACTTCTTTTGCCAAATAAAAAAAATAAATTGCTTGTTTTAAAGCAAAAATCAATTCGTTCTCGAACTAAAATGAAATTGAAAATAGTAGAAATCATGAAAAGGGGAGAAAAGAAAAGCCTAGCCTTTGTCTTCTTGGGACACTTGGAACAAATCAAAGAACGTTATAACCTAATCCACTATCAAACATTTAAGTACATGCGACCTTAGATTATGCTACATATTAAACACAACGATTTGATTATCAAGATGAAATTCAAAATTGCATCCATAGAGTAAATGTATCAAGCACTAATGGATTAGGTATGCATGGTAATGGATCACTCAAAAGCAAAAAACTAACTTTTAAACCTTAAAATTAATTCAAAATACTATGACAGAAGAACATTGAGAATATATTATTTAGCTTAACTTTCATACACAAGATGATTGAGCCCTAAAATAGTGAAGACTATTGCTGTTATAGAGAACCAGAGAATAAGAGAAAAGAATGTTAAAGTAAATGTGAAAAGACAAGGAAAAAAATTGATTCAAAATTCTATGATAGAAGAAAATTGAGAATTTATTACTTGGCTTAGCTTTGTTACATAAGATGATTAAGCTCTATGAGAACTAGAAAGTAACAAGTTATTGCTATGATAAAGAGAGCCTGAGAATAAGAAGGAAAGAAAAAACATAAGTGAATGTGAAGGAACATGGAAAATAGATGAAATAAAACAAGGATATAGATTTGATTGAGGAAAAAAATAGGGAATAGATCCCGTTAATGTTGTATTATTTCTAAATAAAAAAAAAGATTTTTAGTTTAATTGGTAACTAAAGAGAAAGCAATTTAATATTTGGCTACCAAAAATAAATTTAGTGATTAAAGAATACATTTTAAAGGCTACTCTATTTTAGTACATAAAATTTATTCTTTTTTAGATTTTCTTTTCTAAGCCTTTTGCCTACATATAATAAAATTTAGTAGTTATATGTACTATATTCAGCTACCAATTTACCAATTTGGTAGCCAAATGATTTTCTTTCCATTTCTAAATTTCCCCCTTAAACATGGTTGCTACCAATGATTGATTTGGTGGCTAAAAACGACATATTTCTACAATAATGCATTGGTAGCTAAGAATTTGGTAGCTAAATGTCATGTTTATTGTAGTGAAGGTTGATAAAGCTTGGGGAATATACCTTTGTTCAACCAATATAGAACCTCTCAACATTGAAAGGGGATACTTAAAGTAGTTTAGACGCTAGTACACTTATCCAAAGCTTAGGAAAACCTAATAAAATTTCAAAAAACACTTCAACATGGACATCTTAAAAGTCTATCTAGGGCCTTTTCATAGCGATGGCTAGCTTGCAACGTGTCTTAAGATTCTATCCCTACATTGAATATCCTTACCAATACCTCATCAATGAGACCGAGGAAAGGGGATTAGAGGTATGCAAATGAGTTTTGGCTTCTAAGCCAACCCAATTAACCCATTTAAAAAAATAGGTTAAGGATAAGTTTTTTTGCCTGTATAAAAAGTGAGTCAAATGAACTTAACTCATTTAACTCACGTATTGAAGTGTGCTAATTTTGGTTATCCCCTTTAAACCACTTTTGGTTTTGACTTGCAGGCTAACCCATTTAACTTGTTTCAAAAGTAGGTTAAAGCCATTTTTTTTAACCCATTTAAAGGTGAGCCAAATGAATTCAGCCTATTTAACTTACTAGCCAAAAGTAGGCTAGGTCAAGTTAGCACGTTTAACCCACATATCTTTTAGGGTTGGGGTTAGGCATAGGAGGCATAGTGCTAATGGGAAACTTTTTATATTGGGCTCCTAAGGTCCATTTCAATTCCTATGAGCCATAGGTTGATTCACCTTCATCTATAGCTAACTTATTAGAACTCAAGTCCAAGTCTTATAAGGATTTTTCCTTTGGGACCAAGCTTCATATAGTACTTAACTTAGTATGGGTTAGGACCTTAGTTTCTTAACTTGATCATGCTTATGACATCTATGCCTAAAGTTACCAAGGAATGGAATTCCCACTAGTAATCTTAGACGATGGACATTCATTGGCATATGCCATAGACATACTGACCTATAAGAGCTACCAACCTACCACATTACCTTTAGGGATCTCAAATCTTACATAAAAAAGGAAGATTCACTTTCCTATTTAGGTGAGATATAGATATATCTATTTTCCAAATATATCTCTCACTTAAACACTACAAATAGGGGTTATGCCCTAAAGGTATGTTACTTGATACACCCTAACTTTCTCATGATTACATTAATCCTTCTAGATTCCCGAATTAAACATCAAAGTAACACGTCGAACAATTCTTTAATGCCTCTTCACCGTGTATTATTTTACAGATATAAGTCTACAAAGAAAGCCTAAATCAAGAATCTTCACTAGCAATTTCTTTGAAACAACATATTGTTATGGAATAAATTATTTATAATTTGAATTTTAAAAAACACAAAAATAAGTTTTTATGTTCTTAATTGAAAATATTTTTTTAAATATAATAAATATTCAATTTTTGATTATATAATACTGGAAATAGTGCACCTATGATGTATGTGTAAAAAGAAATATTCCAAATAATTTTAAAGTGAAAATATGAGACAACAAAAATTTTTAGATACCATATTTATTTCCAAAAACATAAACTTTTGGAATTAGATGCCTCTTTTGAATATTTCAACTTATAATATTTTAAAAATAAAAAGAACCTTACAATCATTCATGTATAGTTAAAATAATAAGGCATGAGACAAGGAAATTTTTTTGGGTTGAACATGAGATTGTGATTTGAATTTAAAATTTTGGTGGTTTTTTCATCATCACAAAATATGAGATTATGAAGATTATGTGATTGGATATTGAGTAGTTGAAAACATTTTTTTTTTACTTAAATTGAAGAACTTAGTGGTAATTGAATTGTTATTAATAATTTTTACATCGTTATGGAGTCGAACAAGCCAATATTGGTATAATAATATTATATTCATAAAATATGAGATTATGAAAATCATGCAATTGGATATTAAGTAGTTGAAAATAAATCTTTTTTTTTAACTTAAATAAGAAAAAAACTTAGTGGTAAATTAACTATTATTAATAAATTTTAAGGGGTTGTGGAAAGATATAATATAATTACATATAAATATGAAAGATATACATATGGATAATGTTGATAAACCATTTTTGGACTAGCTCCTAAGGCCCAATCTGAGTGCAGACCAAGGGTGTTGATAAGCCATTTTGGGCTCATCTCCTAAGGTTTAATCCAAGTGTAGATCAAGGCCTATAAGCTACTCAAGGACTTAAGCAACCCTTTAAGCAGATTTCCAACTCAATAAGCAGGCTCACCCAACATTAAGTCTCTTACTTGAGACCCTAAGAACTCCCATGACCCCAAGCACTTTACTACTATGCAACTGCTCACTAACTTATGTGTTACTTGCTTAATAGACAAACTTAGGCCTTACAAACCCTCTTTGACCCTAAAGTGCATACTCACTTAGCTAAGGTCATCCTCTCCTCATGAGTACACCACAAAAGACCAGTGCGCTTGGAACCTGGTAAGTATCCTTCCTTTAGAGTGTTTCTATCTATTCCTCTCCATCTCTTCTCATTTACTATCCCCTGACATTCATGGTATGACTAGCATACCTAGTAGCCTTAGAAGTGTCAGTATCCTAGGTTTTAAATGCAACTCTCAACATGTTTGTGGCCAACCCTTATAAAGCCACTTTATCCCCCTACAGTACATGTCCCCTACAGACAGAGAGTATGGACGAACCCTAAATTGACACGTTTCCTTAGTAAGTAAGCTTCTTATGCTATAAATAACTAAGGAGCTAAAGGTGTCAAATCCTTCTCTTGACTCACTGAATTTCACATATACACAATTGGTCGAGCACTCTTACTAACATTCTAAGGGCGCTCAGATCCCTCAGCATACACACCCACCTCATCTCTTTTCACTTCTTTCTTGTTAACTTATGTGTTGGAGAGCCTTTTAGACCGTCCTATCGAGGGCTTCTTACCGGTGATTGTGAGCAAGGAGTACATTTAACATTAGAGCTCATTATGGTCCTATTGACCTAGTTGATTACACTAATCAACATCTTGGCGCCTATATTTACTAGCTAAGTTGAAGGTGACAGATCACCGCCACAACAACACTCGCCAACTCCTCCGACACCAAGCACCTAAGCTTATGAAATGTAATAACTCAAGGCACTTTTTTCACCAAGTGTTAGAAGAAAATTGAAGGACTTGGGAATCTAATGCTGCCCTTCACAAGGAAATGGTAGCCTTAAAAAAGCACATGAAAAGCACTACTAAGAAAAGGAAATAGTCAGTTCATCTACATGACTAAACAAGCAAAGTGGAATACACCCTATGAACCTAATGCATCCATGCAACCAAGTTCAACACCATCACCATCCTTCTAAGGACTTGAACAATCAACTAAATAATAATCACGACAAGACGCAAACATAAGGTGAGTAATTTAGCATAAGTAGAGTCCTTAAGGATTTGTCCTTAAGATGCTCCCAAAAACCACTTGAGGACATGAACATCTAAGAGTTAGACGAACACATCTATCACACATCTAGTACATGTGTCTAGAAGAAGGTAGAATCCTTTGCATCTTTTGGCCAACCAAAGTGAAGAGCCCATTTGCACCAACGAAACTTGAGGAAACACTTTTACAACGTATTAGGCTTCTCCACTAAACACATATAATGGAATAGGAGACCTTGATAACTACCTTATGCACTTTCACGTAATGATCATCGTCCACAACTTCATGGATGCCATCATGTGCAAAGCCTTCCCTAGCACACTCATGAAGGCTGCTATAATGTAGTTCAACACCTTACTCCACTGCTCCATTACCTACTTCTACAATTTAGTGATGAAATTCTAGCAACACTTCCTCAACTCAAAGATGTCGTATAAGGAATATTTCTATGCTATACAATATTAACCAACATTTCAACAAGATTGTATAAGCTTACTTAGAGCAGTTTAAGCGAGCAAAGCTCTAAGTCTCTAAGTTGGATACCAGGGTCATACTTTAAGCTCTTGTTACTGGAGTCAACCCCAATGGCAAACTATTTGATGCCATCTCACTCAACCACCTCGAGTCACCAATGAGTTCATGTAAGTGGCTGAGAAGTATGTAGCCTAAGAAGATACCATATGGGTAAGGATAGAAATTGATAGTGATAGATGAAGCTTGGCGAAAGATTGCCTTGGCCCAAGGGACACCAAACCACCCTCCTCCTTAAGGGAATGCAAAGAGAGGCAGAAATAGAAGTTTACCAACTACACCAGCTATACCCCTCGAATCATCCTCTTGGCGAAGTTCTGTATGAGGTCTAGGGACAACTCCCTTAAGTGTAGGAAACACCAAAGGTCATAGGATCTAGCAAATACTACAACAATATCAAGTGCATAAGCATAGCACCAACAAATGCTGCTACATATAGAATACGGTTGAATGCCTTGTTTTTAAAGGTTGCATCGACCATCTCATTGCAAAAAAAAAAGGAACCAAGTCTAACGACCCACTCAGCATCATCGAATTGAGCAACCACGGCAACAACAACCAAAAGTGAACCTTCCTAATGAGCAACAACATTAAGACAGGAGGGGCTAACTCAATACTATCTTCAAAGGCCTTGATTTTCTAGAAGTGACATCATGTACACCGGTCAAGCTCAAGGTCTACCTTGTTTGAGGGAAAAAGGTGAAAGTTTTCACCACCATCAGCATCTCCATCAAGGATAAGGAAAGCACTGAGTACCCACACAACAAAACCTTAGTTGTCAACATAGAAATCGGGTACTTCAACATCCTTAAGACATTCATCGATAATAGAAGCTTAACAAACATTCTCTTTTACAATGCCTTTGAGAAGATGAAGGACTAACTTAATGAGCCCTTATAGCCATAGAAGCATAGCCTCATAGGTTTTGGAGGCAGTAGACTTGTTCCAACAAAGGGACTCATCGCTTTACTAGTTCAACTTGGAGATGGTGTATACATTGTCACATAGCCGATTGACTTCATGGTTGTTAACTACTAATCACCCCATAGTGCCATATTGGGACAGCTTAGCATCACTAAGTTCAACATAGTAATAGGCTAAAGGTGCCTTAAGGAAAAATTCCTAACATTGACCTAAGTTAATGAGACATGGGGAGACCAAAAACTCTCTAAGTCCCTCTACCTGAAGGCATAAGCCCTAGATAACATCATGTACATCAAGTCAAGACTAAAAGAGAAGCTAAACTCTTGAAGAGAACTAGCTAAGGAGATTGAGGAGGTCGAGCTCCAAAGTACACTAGGACCGATGGCACGAGTTGGGACGTCCCTACTCGAAGATGAAAAGATCCACCTTTTTGATTTCCTCCACGTTAATATTAACTTATTCGCATCCACGCAAGGGGACACAACAAGCATAATAGACATCCCTAAAACAACACACCACCTCAATGTAGACCTTAAAGTACAACTTATGAAGTAGAAAAAATGACACTTCACACCCGAGAGATAGGCAGTAATTAAGTAGAAAGTCTAGAAACTGCTCAAAGTTGGGTTCATCAAGCAAGAGCAATATCTTACATGGCTGGCAAATATCATCCTTGTGAAGAAGACTAATGAGAAGTAGCAAATGTACATAGATTACACCAACCTTAACAAAGCTTACCTAATGGATTTCTTTCTTCTATGCATTGGAATAAAGCTTCATCACAAGCATTAACAAGATTGAATATAAAGCACTCATTGCCTGTTTGAAGGTAGCGAAGGATATCGAAGCAAAGAAGCTAGAGATTCGAACTCTATGCCGATAGTCCAATAGGTAAAGGGAGAGTACAAAACAAAGGGAGAGACGATGGTGAAATATTTTCAAGTAGTGCAAGGACTTCGTTCAAGCTTCACTTCTTGGAAGATCAATAAGGTCCCCCAAGCAAAAAATTCTAAGGCCAACAAATTGTCCAAGCTCGCTTTGACCATCGTCTGACACCATATGGTAGCAAAAAGTCGCTCTTCATCCAGTAATCAAGTTCTACTTCTCGAATTGATCGAGGTGTATGGATAACCAGGATACCCCTTTGCTTCCACATAATCAAGTTCTGCTTCCTAAATTATTTCATCCAATAGTTTAGGGACTTCCAAACAAAGTCCCAGCCAATGCAAACTAGCAAGCAGCTGTATTAGCATAATCTCAAAGGTCATATGGTGGTCGATTGTAGAGTAGTACATGATGGTTACATCTAATAATGGGCAGACCAGTACTCGTGAGTTGTTCATTTACAGTTGGTTTTTTATGTGGACCTGGAGTATTTGCAGTAGTATAAACAACACACCCATTGATACATTACGCACTCGAGTGCGGTGATGGGTCATCTTGTAAGCTTAATCAACAGAACTATCAGTGTTCAACCTCATTTATGGTGTTGTATGATTGCTAATTATTTTTCTTTTACGTAGGTTGACACCCTACGGTCAATTCAATTGACCGATGATACATGGATGGGTCACTAGATCATTGCAGGAGGTCGACAGTTCTTAGAGGATCATGATGGTATTGTCTTGTACCATTGCCTTCCATAAAATCCACCACTTGATGAAGGTACCTATCTTGAGCCACCTGTACCTCAACCGTTACGTGAAAAAATTCATACTAGGGGAGGTTAGGTTGGAGTAAGATAAGGAAGGGGTTGAGGGAATCCAGATGTTCTATTTGTAGGGCATCATTCTATTAACTTAAGCAAGATTGGATCCATCTCAGGAGCTTCCCATGTCATATCACTCTTTCGTCAGCCTTTAAGGGTCCATGGCACGCCGGTAGTACCTTGAAAAAGGCATACCACGCACTCTTAGAGTTCCACCATAGGTGAGGGGGTCACCCATCACTGGCCACCTCCATATGGTAGTCTTGTCCTACCCAGAGACTTCTCAAACTCATCAATTGAGCCTTCTACGGGTCCTTCTAAGAGACGACAGTCTCTATTATCTAAATATGGCACATTTTTAGGTTAGCATTAGATTTTATTTTATTTTAACATTCTAATTGTAATAATAATTGATGTATGTAGATCGTGATTAAATTTTATTTTTTTGTTACATTTTGATCATACATATTTGTGGTATTGACATATGAATATATGGCTTATCTAAAATACAAGTGTTTTATATTCCTATTTGAATGAAAACTTAACCATAGATTCATTGTATTTTGAGAATTTGTGTTCATCTGATTTTGTACTACAATCACATGCATACAATGAGTGTTTAGACATAGCAAAACTACATTGAGGTCACATGCCCCTTAGGCGACTTCAGTCACGTATTCGTATGTGTACAATGCATTTTTAGGTGTAAAAATACTACATTGAAGTTGCTTGGGGGAATGTGACTTTAGTGTAAAAAAATTTATACTAAAGTCGTATGCCCCCCATGCAACTTTAATGTAAATTTCCAACGAATGTGAAGTCACATGCTAGTCTCGTAATAACATTTAGCTAGGATTTATTTTCATGCTATTTTTTCATTATGCCCTAATGGCATACTAAACTCCTTATTGTGCTCTATTAGAGGTGTGTAATCGAGTTTTGGCCTACAAGCTAACTCATTTAACTCGATTTTAAAGCGAGTTTGGGCTTCATCTGTTTAACTTGTATAAAAGCGGGCCATTTTAGCCCAGCCTATATAACCTATGGGTTTGAGTGGGCTAACTCGTGATGGGTTGGGTTAGCCCACTTTTTATTAAAAAAATTTGTAGATTTGATTTGATTTTGAATTCGCAACTCGTAATTTAGAACCGAGGTTAGGTCCATCATCCATGTATGGGCATAACATGGGTCAAACAAAGCTCGTGGAGTCACAATTACACAATACCCTCTTTCTATCTACTTTCTATTTCTTCCTTTACTTTACTATTTTGCTTTTGGAATTACGAAAGAAATTTCCCTCAAACCCTAACCCTAAGCTTAAGTCACTCTTTGTTTGTTACTCGTCAATGACTCAATCATTACTCATACACACTTAGTTAGTACGCTATCCAGTGGAGTCTCACCTCATCTTACTCCCTCATCTTTGGTCGTCGGTGAACTCATCAAATAACAAAAGGTACACTTTGTTAGTGAAAGTCACAACAATAAGCAAACAAGACAACATTCTAGCTTCTTGGTTATATTTTGTAAGCACCTTTTCTCTTTCTCTCTCTCTCTCTCTCTCTCTCTATATATATATATATATATATATATATCTTGTTGAAGACAAAATTTTTTGATTTTGTTTCATGTCATCATAAAATGGTTGGATGGGTTCCTTTCTGTAGGAAGATATTGAAGTTCATCCTTTCTATTATAATTCTAACTTATTGTAGTTGTTGCTTGGTTGAATTTCACTTCATTTTTAGAGTCGATATAGACTTGTTCATTTTGTTATCTGTTGTGTCTATTATTATGGAAATCTATGGAGCACTTTAGTAAGTTTTTGGAGCTTGCATGTTTCATTTATTAGGTTGTCTTGAATTGGAATGAAGTAGGTGTAGAAGTGATGGGAAGTTGGAAGAGAATTGCCTTTTGCATTATTTAGATGGGATCTTTAATTGGTTACACCAAGTATCATCAAGTGTTATAGGGTTTGAATGGATGAAAATAGAAATGTATTTCATTGGTGAATTTAGACTAGCCATTTTGATTCTATCCTTGGATAAAGTGGGCCTAAAATAGAACAAATGTCATAATATTTGTATCTAATGCATAGGTATAAGAAAGTATCAATTGCAACTATTTCATATGAGTGTTATAATCAGGCTCCCCCTTATTAGCTAGGAGGAGGTTTAAGATATGGGTAAAAACTTAAAGGAAAGAACAATAGATCCTTAGACCTTCTAAAGAAAAAAATTTTGTGAATATATATGTGTCAGCATCTTTGACAAAGGTATATGCTGTCTTTGTTAGAAAGTTTAGATAGAAAAAACTTTCTGCCTCATTTGTATAAGTTGAATAAAATATTCACTATGAATTGAGAATCTTTTTTTCTTTTTTGTTCTCATTTGACAATTTTTAGATGCACGTAACATTTGTGTATTAATTATGGTAGTATGGGATGAATCCCAAAGAATAATGCAATGACTCTAAAATAAAAAGTATTTATCTCTAAACAGCTACATAAAAGGAATACATACTAACATACATAAATAAAGCACAATCATGTCATGATCAACCCAAAAAAAATACAAAAAATGTTTGGGAATAATTAAAAGGATATAACAATATGTTAGTAATATATATAGATAATAGTATTCACTAAAAAAGGCCATGCTTACAAAGGTTAATATTGACTAAATTAGCCATAATTTAACTCATTTTTTTTTCCTGTTCACATTTTTAGCATATTGTTATGAATTGTAGTGTGTGAATTGTAAGGATTTGATGAAAAAATAAGCCAAAAGTTGATGAAAACAAAACATCAAGTAGAAGCAATAATGAAGTTAAGAGTGATTGCTGATTCAATTTTTATGTTTACACTTGTAATTTGCTAGCGTTCATTGTATTAATCAGTTCATGTTTTCTTATGGAATTGCATATTACTAAAGTGAGGTTCTTAGTAGTTCATGGAGTGTGAATAAAATATCCAAAGCTCCATGTGGTTCGTTATATTTACATAAATATAGAGCTAACATAAATTCATTATATTCTTACTTTTTCTTTTGTGGTAAATTTTTAGATGGATTGCGATACTAGTACTAGTAAGGACACTACTATTCAGCATATCACTGTAGATAGTGAATCAGAAGCTCATGGTGGCAATGTTAGTGTGCTGTCTAATTCCATCACCAAAACATCTATCAATTATGAAGAATCAAAAGGTAAGAGTGCTAGAACAAACACTTTTGAAGTTTGGCACACATTTACAAAGATAGGAGTAAGAAAATATGGAAAGGAAAGAGCATGATGTAATGGGTGTAGGAATGAATATGTTATTGGTGGGTCCAAATATGGAACCTCAACTTTGCTTAGACATATGGAGAAATGTTGTTCACTTCTTAGATATCATGATGTGGGTGAAATGATGATTGATGAAGCAGGAAAATTAAAGTCTAGGAAAGTAGATTATAAGGTTACCCGTAATATTTTGACAAAGGCAATAATTGAACATAACCTTCCCTTTTCATTTATTAAATATAGGAGGATTATAGAATTCATACAACACTTTAACCCTAATTATATTCCCATCTCTAGGAAAATAGCCACATCTGATGTGTGGAAATTGTACTTATTTGAAAAGGGAAAACTGAAAACTGCTTTGGAAAAAATGCTTGGTAGAATTTGTTTGACTTTTGACTTATGGATAGCTAGCACGAGTGAAGGATACATATGCTTAACTGCACATTATGTTAATGAGAATTGGAAACTGAACAACAAAATTCTTTCCTTTTCTTATATGCCCCGTCCCTACTTAAGACTTGAATTGTCAAAGTAAATGTTTGATTTTTTGAAAGATTGGGGTATAGATAAGAAGATTTTCTCTCTTACCCTAGATAATGCATTTGCTAATGATTGCATACAAGATTACTTGAAAGATCAACTTAATTTATAGGGTAGTTTGTTGTGCGGTGGAGAATTTTTTCATGTTAGATGTTGTGTCCACATTCTTCACCTAATTGTGAAGGATGGTTTGTTGATGGCTAGTGAGGCCTTACATAAGATTAGATAGAGTGTAAAGTATGTGAAGGGGTCATAAAGTAGAATGAAACATTTTTGGGAATGTGACAAAGAAGTTGGTAATATTGACATTAGAATTGGTTTGCATTTGGATGTGGCAATTAGATGGAATTCTACTTATTTAATGCTTGAGAGTGCTTTGAAGTATCAACGTGCATTTTCCTACTTTCAATTAAATGATTCAAATTATAAGTATTGTCCATCAATGGAGGAGTGGGAAAGAGCACAAAAATTGTGCAAATTTCTTTGTCCCTTTTACACCATTACAAATTTAATGTCTGGGTCCTCCTATCTAACTTCAAACTTATATTTTTTTGCAACTATAGAGAATAGAGTAATTGTTGAATGAGAATTTAACAAGTGAAGATACTGTCGTAAGAGATATGTATGTTAAGATGAAGCAAAAATTTGACAAATATTGGAGGGAATATAGTATTACCCTTGCACTTGGAGCAGTACTTGATCCTCGAATGAAGTTCAATTTTTTGAAATTTTGCTTCAACAAGATTGATCTACTTAGCTGTAAAGAGAAGTTGGATAGAATAAAGAGTAGGTTATATAGACTCTTTAGGGAATATGACATGAGCAAGCAAAGTAACATGAGTTGTGGTAGCTCTCAATTTATATCTACTCAAACACTTGGAGGTAGAGTTCAATAGAAAGGAACCAGAGAGAACATTGGATTTGGTAAAAGTTTGGGATAGTTGGGTATCAATTCTACTACTCTTAATGTAAGTTCAATGGTTACTTTAATTATTTATTTTCATAATACTATTGCATACCTTTAGTAAGCAATGATCATAACTTTTCCTTTCTTCTTCTTCTTCTTCTTTTTTTTTTTTTTTTTTGTTGCTGATGACTTAGGAGTATTGCCAAGTTGAGGTTCAAACTAATGGTAAATCTTCCTTACATCTCTATTTGGAAGAATAGGTAATGGATATGAACTTCCATTCAAATTTAGATGTGTTGGAATTCTAGAAAAGTTAACGTCAAAGGTATCTAGATTTATGCATAATGGCTTTCGATGTTCTAAGTATTTTAATTACTACAATTGCTTCCGAGTTTACTTTTAGTATTGGCGCTCATGTTTTCACTAAGTATCGTGGTAGCATGCTTCCTGAAAATGTGGAAGCTTTAGTTTGTACAAAGAATTGGTTACAAGATTTAATTGGGAAGGTCATTTTTTCATATTGATACTATGTTTCTTAATTTTTTATTTATCCTTTTATTATTTATATTTAGCTATGTCTATGTGATTTTTTTTTAACTGTAGATGAAAGTAAAAAAAAAAAAAACTTGAAACAACATTGTCAAAGGAGGATTCAAATGTGGTGGTTGATGATTGAAGAAGATCAACGTCAACTGTAAGTTTATGTCCAGCTTATTTAGACATTATATACTGCTTTAGTAAAGAAGTAGATGGGAAAATGTGGTGGTTGAGCTTAGTAAATTTCATAGTAGGGATAATTAGTGAAGAAATATCTAGAAAAATGAAACAAGAAATAAATTAATGTGTTGTTTAATGTAGTATGCTTTTTGAAATCTAATTAGTCTAGTTTTATAATTGTGCTCAATAGCAATATTATTCTTTCAAACAGTAGGTTCATTTTCTCAATCATTGGCTGCATCATCAAAGTCAAACACTAGATGCCAACAAAAAAACTAGAGAATTGCTGTGATGACTAATTATGTAACACAACTTCTTTTTTTATAGTTTTGTGTTTGGGATCTAGGGGAGACATGCCGTGACCATAATGAATTGACAATGACATACAGTGATGAATTGAAGAATGACGATGCAATGTAGACACGTAGCTGCTTCTTGTAGTTTTGTGTGTCTTTTGGGGGTGCTATACTAATGCTGGTTCTTTTTGTTTATATTTTGTATAACTTTTTGTTCTTATTTTTTTTCTTCCATCTTGTTGGTATTTTTTAAGTTTCATCCCTTCTATGTTTATATTTTTTGGGAGTGAAGTGGATTGCCTCAACATTCTCTTTTCTTTTTAGAACTCTACTGCTCATTGTTCAATTACAATGTCACCTCTAAGTATTATCAATTTTTATTTCTTATAAATCCATAGGACCATAGCCCCTTATTCCATTACTTAGATGTAAAAGTAGCAAGCTATTTGTAAAGAATTCAAAATTCTAATACTTTATGCAAAAATTGGTTAAATGGGCCCGTTTAACCTACTAACCCATTAAAATGGGTTAAATGGGCTAAGATAGTAGGTTAGCCCATTTAACCCACCAGTCTATGTAAGTTAGGTTGGGTTAGTTAAAATTTGGCCTGTTAGGCAAGGTTAGCCCGTTTAACCTACTTGCCCACCTCTATACTCTATTAGGGAAGGAGCTAACGATCACTTGACTAGCACATGATGGCAAAAGAAAATATGCACTTGTTGTCGAGAAGGGTTGAACCCATTACCATTTGATCCTTGCATCCTTAAGTCTATGCACAAGACCACTTAGCTAATTTTGTTTCTCAAGTCGTTTTGTGCCCAAATTATATTTAAACTTCAAGCCCCTTTTAAATTGGATATCTAAATCCAAACCCACTTTAATCCATCTTATTATAAAATTGACCTACATCCATTTTAACCAAAATATGTACATGTCGAAGGATTTTTCAAGGCAAGTTCAATGTCTTTTATTTTGATATTTGTCCAGTTAAAACTATCTTAATATTTAAATATAAAAGGCCATTTCATGAACTATAATATTTTGCAAGACTTTTTCTAAAATATTTTCTAATGAAACCCAATTTCTTAAAAACTCATAATTTATCAATTATAAGTATATTTTTGAACTTTGCTTGACCTAATCTAAAATGATCAACTAACTTGACTCAAACACTTTTGGCACTTTGTATTTTTTTTTATTTTTTATTTTTCTATTTACCTGGTCTAGACACCCATTGTTGCCTCTTGTAATTTTTAGAGTTTCTTTTAGAATAAAGGAAAAGGATCCTAATTAAAAAATACAAAAAAATATAAAAGTTAGAAAAAGTACAAAAAAATAGAAACTTTAGAAAAATACAAAAAATAGAAAATTTCATAAAAATTTAATAAAAAGAAAAAAAGAGGAAATAAAAAAATAGAAAGATAGATCTTTTTCAAAAAAATAGAACATTTTAAGTAAAATAGATTTTTAGACAAATAAAATATTTTTAGGAAAATAGTTTACGATTGTGTTGAATCTTTAGATAGATTAATTTATTTATGTAGTTTTAGAATAAATTAAGCTAGTTTATGGGTTAAATAGAATTTAGTTACACAACATGATAAGGCACGGGCCAATAGCTCACTAGGTAAAGCACTTGTCTTGCAATTGAAAATGGTCAGAGGTCTTAAGTTCTAATCCTATAATGTATAATGCACATTTTATTTTTCCTCTTCCGCCCAAGTTACGTGTCATGTGTCTATTGGATACTGCTACCCAAAAGGATACATAGTAAGCAGCTACAAGACCACGTTATTGACGTAGCACCCATGTAGTGCCACGTTAGCAATTTTCCCTTCACTTTCCTTATTTTCCTTTGCCTTTCTCGCAAGTTCCCAACCCAATAGCCTCTATTCTAGGTCATTTTCAAGTAGATTTTTGGCATGATTTTGGTAAAATCATGAAGTTGACATGACTCTCTTCCAATCCATATTAAGTTTGCAACTAGATTCAACCATTTTACCAATTGAAAATCAACTTAAAGATTAGAAAAAACTCATATTTCGAGATTCCCTCTTCATATGATTTGCCAAATCCATGTAATAGAAGAAGTAACCTAAGCTTTTATTAGACATATTGGGCAGCAATATCATCGAGTTTACCTTTAAAATTGCCTAAATCACGTTTTTTCCCCAATTTTAGAAGATTGTCCAAAGCACACAATAAAAGGCCGATTCAGCCATTGTTATCCTTGCCAAGCTTATTTAAGCTCCCACCTATATAAATTAGACCTCCTAATCCTTGTCTTAGCGTTAGTTCTCTCCCTCATCTACTTAAAGTACTTACACAAAGTTTCTCTCTCTAAGGTCAAGTTCTTCTTCTCTCTAGCTTGAAGCAAGGTTGTAGTGGTTTCTTAAACTAAATGAACACCATGGCCAAGTTCCTCTAGCCTCTAGCATTTAAAATCCACTACCCTTGCTCACAACCATACGCTATAGTTACTCATCCACCACCTATAGCCCAAACGCTAACCAACTACAAACACTACTTTAAACACCCACCACCACTCGACCTCACACAAAATCACCACCATTATCATATTCACCGTACCTAAAAACCTTGAATCCATTCATCAGTTCTCCCCCAGCTACTCTTAGTCACTTCGAACACCAGCATCGCCATCAGCTTACCTAGCTCTACAGTCTAAACAACGACTAAAGTTGCTAGTACCTATCCCAAACCCCCCTTTTCTAATAAGATTCTCATGAATTCCCTTTCCTTAAAAAAAATCTAACTTAGAACTGACCTCGAGACCCCTTGAACCATCCTCTCTTATCACCTCCATCTTTTTCCCCAGTTGCATATGTACCATGCATGTGAATTGGGTTAGATTGACCTAGATTTGACTCGGATCTAACTTACTTACATGTGCTTCGATCTAACCTACGTTCTTAACCCCATCCTCTAGTTTGACCCTCATGTGTTATGTGTTTTGTATTTTAAATTGTATTTGCTTTTTTCAATTTGTTCTATTGTAATGAGAACTTGTAATATACAAAAAAAAAAAAAGAGAAAGGAAAAAAAAAAAGAAAAACAAAAGAAAGAAGAGAAAAAGAGAAAGGATGGCCTAGTGTTGTTTATTTATTTATTTTGGTCAAAAAATTAAATTAAGAAAAAATAAAATAAATGGAATAAAAATATATAAAAGAAAGGTTTTATTGCCCAGAAAATTTTACTTTCCAACAATAAAAATGAATAAACCCTTTTCAAAATAGGGCTTCTTTAGAATCTTTTCCAAGAAAATAAAATCATTAAAATTAGGACCCATTAGAATTTTTTTTTTAAGAAAACTAAACCAATAAAAAACATAAATTTAATTATTTTCCAAATTTAAAAGAAACCAACATACTTAAATTTTCTTGAATAAACTGTAAAAAGTTTGATCCCTAATAGAGGATACATGGGCATTTACAGGACGACTTAAAATGAGAAATTCTTTTTTTATTTTCCCTTTTATAGATAAACTTACTTTCTTAAGCTTCTTCTTCCTTTTTTTAAGCAAATAAATCTTCTTTAATTGTAAATTTAAAATTAGCTAAAAGGGTAATTTAAAAAAATAGACTTAATTTCGAAAAGATAAAACTAGTACCCGATTAGAGTTTAATAGGGTAGCTCCTAGATCCAAAATCTTTCATTTTAAAACCTTTTCAAAAATTGGTTTTATCAAAAGACTAATAACTAAGTTATAACCAATCCACCTAATTGGTTATAACTTAAGTCTTTTTCTCAACTTTAGTTAGGTGGTGACTTTAACTCTTTTTAAAATAGAAAAACCAAGTTTTTCTTAACTCTTAGTTGAGGATTAATATCAGATGAGTTAGGGTTTAATACTAATCGAGTTAAGAAAAATAAAAACTGGGAAAAATCCAAGCTTGACAGCTTGGCGACTCTATTGAAGACATTAAGAGGGCTAGTTACTTAAACCTTCTAAAATTAGAATTATTTTTCAAAATACCTTTCCATGTTATATTTTCACTTGTAAATATATTTTCTTTATTTATATGTTGTAATAACCCATGTAAGTTAATTAGGGGCACATATTAGAGAGGAAATTATTACATTATGAATATGTGATAGATATGGTTAGAACCAAGCCATTCTAGAACCTTAAGAAGGGAGTCATTGTGTAAGCTTTGGATGTTGTAGGATAACTACCTTCTAAGGCTAATCAGGCTACCCGACTTAAGTTTTAATGTGACCAATGAACTGTTTCTTTGAAAGCACGTAAGGTCATAAAGCTTAAGGACCTTTAGAACCTATCCTAATGGTATTCATAAATCATTCCTTGAAGTTGGCAAATAAACATGATGTGGTAAGACCAAAAAATTAAAAAAAAAAGTATATATATGATTGTGAAGTTTTCTAATATATTCCTTGTAAATTTTTCTTTTCTTTGCAAAGTATCAATGTAATTTTTATGTAAATAGGATAATTTTGATGTAATCTTCTTTTCATCTTTTTTGTAGGAAACAGCTAGTTCCTCTCTTACACTAGCCCTTTTCAAGGAAATCCATGTCCATGGGCCTTTAATGCCTAAGGGAATACTATAAAGATGATTTCGATTTTTCAATCTAAACCAATTGAAAGTCATTAAAGACAAGATTAAGCTTGTTCTTTCACTACTCAAAGTTCAGACCAATATCAGTATGATACGGGCTTTAGTTCATTTCTAAGACTCTTAGAGTCAATCTTTTTATTTTGGACCATGTTAACTGAGCTTAATTGTTGAATAATACTCTTATCCGTTAGGAGTCCCCTTTATTGGAAGCAGAAGGTATGTTCTAGCTATTATAGTTGAGCCTATAAAGATTTTCAACAAACTCTTAAGTCTTTATGAATCTGAAATATGTAAAAATCCCCAAAAGAGAATCATTAGAGTAGATAATCTCTTTACCTGGTTCACGACCTTGTCTAGCTACAATTAGAAACTCTTTTGTAATAGCTTTGAAGATTGGCAGCAACATAGAATTAACGCTTATATCTTAGCAACATTTGAGACTATTTTATTTCCTAATGGGGTATTTCAAATACACCACAAGATTATAGAGTTGGTAACCCAATTTTTAGAAGGAAAGTCTTATATCCTAATGCTACTAGATGAGTAAGCTAGGTCACTCAATTGTCTTAAAGAAGAGAAGAATGAAGAATTAAAAACCAATATAGCCTTACTTATGCTTTGGTTTATTAGCCATGCCTAGAGCCATAAAATTGATTTCCTTCATAGGAAAGGCATCCAAAAGATGAATCCCATTGATGCGTTTGCTATTATTAAACTCTCTAAAGATGTTGCTACCTATTGTTGGGTTAAAGCTTCCTAGAAGTTTCATACTTAAGATATCACTTGAGTTGCCAAATGGATCGAGACAACTAAGTTGAAGAAGAGAAAGAAGATGGATGAAGAACTACAACACCATAAGAACAAGATCTAGACTTTAGGGGTTGTTTGTCATTTTTGAATAATGCAATGTTAATAAAAGAATTTCATTTTCTTACCACATTATAGTTTGTCTACTAAATTCCCCTCTCTGCATCTACATGCCCTCATATTGCATATTTTATTTCTCTTGTCTTTATTTATAAATATCCATTATTGACTTGGTTAGCTTAGGCAATAAAAATAAAAAGAAAATTTTTTCTAAGTAAACTCATGAAAGTAGTCTACTTAGGCTTCTAATTGTAAATATTTGATTTCTTTGACAAGTCCTTTTCATGGTGCCTTCCACTCTAACTCTTTCCAATCTTTTATCAATTCTTACTTATACATCCTTAGGATTATATTTCTTGTAGGTCACCTTTTTATTTACAAGTTATCAATGATTGATTGTAAATATCTAGGCTCTTATTTCCTTAGAAATGTTTTTCTACTCCTTTCTCATAACTTGTAAACTATGTAAATAAGTATTATCCTTGTATTCCACTTTTTAAATAAGTCCTTTTCTCTCTCCCAAAAAGAAAAAAAATATATATATATTTTTGTTAAATAAAGGAAGGGATAAAAAAATCATGGAGTTGCTAACAAGTATAGATTCCTATCAGGAGCAATGGCCAATAATGGCAATAATGACAACCTTGATGGTACCAACCTTATAGAAGTAAAGTTTTTTTCATTAGAGCAAACTGTAGCAAAAGTGACTAAATAGATGAACTTCATAGTTAATAGCATAGCCTTGCTAAGAGTAACAACACCAGCAAATAAAGAGCATCAGCATGTGTTAGATCCCGATTGTTTTAAGGACAATATAGCAATGGTCAATTCAAGACCAATCAACTTAGGGCCTAGTCAAGACAGTCTTAAAGAGTGGGAAAGGAAGCTAACCCAACAAATTGATGAGAGGATGAAGGCATTTGGGAGTCATGATGGATTTGAATAGGTTAACATCACCGACTCTTCCACATATGATATTATGCTTATCTTGAAAAGTTCAAAGTACTAAAATTTGAGAAATATGATGGGACCAAATACCTCAAGCTCCACATCAAGCTATATCTATGCAAGATGGCTTGTTAAATTAAAAACGAGCAACTATTGGTTTAGACATTTCAAGACAACCTTACTAGGATAGCTTTGTCTTTATACGCCCAATTAGACTAGAAGAGAGTTGATACATGGGATAAGTTAGCTCAAGTGTTCTTTGAACGTTACAAATTCAATGTGGAGATTGCACCATCAATTTAGGACTTAAGCAACATGAGGAAAGATGACAACAAGTCCTTTAAGGACTACGCCTAAAGATAAAGGGGCATGGCAGCTAAAATCACCTCCCCATTATCAGAGAAGGAATTGACTAAAGCATTTATCCAAACATTGAATGGACCCTATTTTAATCGTCTCCTAAGGCAATCAACTATTAGCTTTGTAAATGTAGTTTTAGTAAGTAATCGCATAGAGGAGGCAATAAGGATAGGTAAATTGGCTAAAGATCAAATTATCTCAACAAGTCTCGAAATGGCTATAAATTCAGTAGACTTTGAGACAAAAATATTCAAAAGGCATTTTACTCCAATCCTGATCCTAACAACCCAACTCCTTCATCAATTAAGAGAGGTAGGAATGTTAAGTTATGCACCTCCTCCACTCGAACACGAGCTCCAAAGGCTAGATCTTAGCTTACCATGAGAATACCACATATGCCCAATGGGTCATTCTACAAAAGACCGTTGGAAATTGAAGCATAAGATTCAAGACCTAATTGATACTATGTTTCTTTAAATAGACTTTACCAATCCAAATGGATCAGAGGTTAAGGTAAATGTTCCTTTACGATACACTAGGTCATGCATCAACATGATAGGAACATTTAAATAGAAGAGGGATATGAGTTTAAATCAAGGTAAGCTAGGCCAATTCAATAGAAACCAAAGAATGAGGGTTAATTATTAAGGAAGTTCAAGTACATTGTGATTTGTAATGTCAAAAATTACCTAAATAATAGTACTTTGTTTCTTGAATAAATGTACATTTTTGATATCTCTTTTTGAAAGTTTAGAATGAAAAGAGGCAAGCAGAATCCTAAATACTAACCCTTAAACACTTAAGTATTAAGTGTTATCAAAGTGAGGATTTAGACTTGTTTCTTAAAGGAAGTCCAACTTAAAATTGATACACTAATCAAAATGATGTTAGGCATTTATTTCTCTATTCTAAAACACAAAATATCCCTTGTCAACCTTATTAAGCCTTTTTAACGAAGCATTTTAAAAATTAAACCCTGTCAAGAACTACCCTATAATGGGGCAATTTGGAGGTTAAGATCATTAAAAAGGAGGAAAAGTCAAAACTAATTTATTTTTACTCTAGTCACCTCAATTTAGCTATAATTATTACTTTTGGATACTTATTTCCTATAAGATGAAAAAGGGCTTCCGTTCTGAACATTATACACAAACTACATATACTATGAGTTATACACCAAAAAAGGGGATGATCATCTTTATCTTGGATCAAATTAAAAAAAAAAAAAAGAAGAAGAAGAAGAAAGAAAGAAAAAAAGAAAAAGAAAAGTCACATAAGGAAAAAAGAGAAAATGAAAAGTTTACCCAAGAAAGAAATCAAGCAGTCTATACAATAAAGGTGATCAAGTTTAAAACACAAAACCCAAAAGCTTAAAATGACCAAGGGCATATAGCTTAAAAAGGCTACACATCAAAACACGATCAAGATGGTTAAACCTGATAAGTCAGGAAAAATATCAAAGTTAGTTCCTAAAGAAGTTGCAATGCAAAACCAATCTTATAACCTACCAACATTTCCACACCTTCTAAAGGCTCTCCTGATTGAAGGAAATAACTTATTTTTGGTAAAAATTACTTTTGAAAGTGGAGCAAGCACAATATTAGTTTTACTTATAAAGTGCTTGACTTGTAAACTTGGGATGAGTAAATGAACTGTTTAAAAAAAAAAGGCCTATACATTATTATCCATTTTGAAACTGAGGACCAAAAACTGATACTATATTACAACTTGAAAAAGATCTAACAGATTGATTGAAGTATATCACTTACAAGATAAACCATAATTTTTTGAAATGTAGTCAAGAATGATAATTTAAACCAAGAGACTAAACTAATCAATTATAAGATATTATTCTCGTAATTGAAAGACATTTGAAAAGTCTTCAAGAAGAGTCACTACCCTTGTGCTTACCTTAGGTGACATTGGAAGACTACTTACCTTAAGCTTGAAAGTAAGGTAGCTCGAGAAAATAAGATCCCCTGAAGACAGGATTGTCAAGTGATTTGAGCAAAGTCAAGAAAAGAGCAAGTTGTCAAAAAGCCGATGCTCATGTGGTGGTATTAGGACTTACAAAAAACCCAAACCTATTGGCAAGTCTTAAGAGAGAGAGAGAGAGAGAGAGGAAAGAAAAGAAAAAAATAAGAGAAAAAGACAAGTTTTTCTTAAGTTGATTATGAACTAGTTTTTTTTATCTAACCTCAGCTATGTTTAGCTTTAGTATCGAGTTTTGTCACTTTCAAGCATAAGTCATATCTCAATTTTCTTCCCACTCGACCTTAGTTCCCAATTTTGACATTTTCGAGTATGAGTCTTACCTCCATTTTCTTCATACTTGGTCTTAGTGACCATTTTCAATCTTATGATATTCACCCAAGTTCAAATAAAGGGCCCAATCCCTAATGTCTAATCCAAGATTTCTTTTTGCCAATTTAGGGGAGGCTTATCCCTTAGCAACTAGATCAAGTACCTACAATGACTCAGTCTCTCTCTTAAGTCGACCTTTGAGTTCAATGTTGTCAATTCCGAGAAAATTGCACAGTTGAAAAAAAAAAATTTTAAGAAACTTGATCAAATTTTTTGTACCCATCAGTCTAAGATGGTGTTAAAGTTAAAGCCCATCAATCCAAGATAGTGTTTATGTTTAGTTAAGGCCTATTAATCTAAGATGGTGCTATGATTATCAATCTAAAATGGTGAACAAAAAGGCCCATCAATCTGTTGTTAGTGAATTTTGTGATGAGGAAAAATCCTGTAAAAGAAAGTGAAATACTTAGTATCGAGCCAATCCGGTGCAGCTACTCTGATGCCTAAGTTAGTAAGTTAACTTAGTATAATAAGTATGTGAATAAGAAGTGTCAGGAGACCTTAAAAAGTTTCTTTCCGGTATTTATAGATGGTTGTAGTGTCTATGGCAGTTGTCAGGATAACTGTTAAGACATATGGAAGCTTCTTCACTTAACATCTCCCTTAATATGTAAGGGTAATAGGTGGTTGTGTAATATAACCATACTTATGATAACTGTTCGCACTATAGACTTCAATTCTAACCAGGAGCACTTCTTATACTCGACATAAATATCGTATATCATCTATATAGTGCGAATGCCGAGAGAGTTGGTTATGCGGCATCTCAATAGATGAAAGGCTAAGTGTCAGATGAGTGAAAACTGACTATGAACACAATCTAAGATAGTGCTAAAACCATCAATCCAAGATGGTAGTTTAGTTAAGGCCCATCAATCTAATATGGTGACAAAGTTTATATCCATCAATCTAAGAAGGTGTTCAAGTTAAGACCCATCAATCTAAGTCGGTGTTCAAGTTTTTCTCTAAAACCATCCATCTAAGATAGCCATTTAAGATTTACATTATTTTCTCTAAAATAATCGTATTTTACCATCCATTCAAGATGGTATCTTTAGGGTTTTAACAAGCTAGTAGAGCGTTGTCCTTTCTTACCTCTCCTTTAGGGTTATAGTCAATTCGTAGGGTGTTATGAAGTTATAAAAACCTATTCTTATGTCTTGACCATTTCTTAGAGCATCCTCTTTCTCTTTTTATATATCTTTCACTATTCACCTAAATCCTTAGTAGATCGGACTTAAGATAATTAGCTTTTTGTAACACTACATAAGAAAAGGAGCAACTATAAACATCTCATTTTTAAGGAGCAACTATAAACATCTCATTTTTCCTCCTTGTAATTTTTAAAGTTTTTTTAGAATAAAGAAAAAGGGTCCTAATTAAAAAATACAAAAAATAGAAAATTTAGAAAAAGTAAAAAAAATAGAAAATTTCATCAAAATACAAAAAAAAAGGAAAAATGAGGAAATAAAAAAAATAGAAAGATAGATCTTTTTTAGAAAAATAGAACATTTTAAGTGAAATAGATTTTTAAATAAATAAAACATTTTTAGGAAAATAATTTTTAATTGTGTTCAATCTTTAGATAGATTAATTTATTTAGGTAGTTTTAGAATAAATCAGGTTGGTTTATGAGTTAAGAAGAATTTAGTTGCACAACATGACAAGGTATAAGCCAACAACCCATTTAGTTAAGCACTTGGTCTTGCAATTGGAAATAATTAGAAGGCTTGGGTTTGAATCCTATAATGTGCAATGCATATTTTATTTTTCCTCTTTTGCCTAAGTTACGTATCACATGTCTACTGGATATTGCTATCTAAAAGGATACATGGCAAGCGGCTATAGGACCATGTTGCTAATGTGGTACCCATGTGGCGCCACGTTAGCGTTTTCACTTCTCTTTCCTTCTTTTTCTTTCCCTTTCTCTCATGTTCCCAACCCAATACCCTTTGTTCTAAGCCATTTTCAAGTGGATTTTTGGTACAGTTTTTACCTTAACTTGGTAAAATCATGAAGTTGATATGGCTCTCTTCCAATCCATACCAAGTTTGTGACTGGATTCAACCATTTTACCAATTGAAAATCAACTTAAAGATTAGAGAAAATTGAGATTCCGAGATTCCCTCATCATATGATTTACCAAATCCATGTAATAGAAGAAGTAACTAAAGCTTTTGTTGGACAAATTTGGTTGCAATATCATCGAATTTACCATTGAAATCATCTAAATCACGCTTTTTTCCCCATTTTCAAAAATTGTCCAAAGCTCACAATAAATGGCTAATTTGGCCATTATTGTCATTGCTAAGCTTATTCAAGCTCCTACCAATATGAATTGGACCTCCATATCCCCATTCTAGTGTCAATTCTCTCCCCCTTCTACTTAAAGTAATCGCACAAAGTTTCTCTTCCTAAGGTTAAGTTCTTCCTCTCTCTCTCTCTAGCTTGAAGCATGGCCGTAGTGGTTCTTGAATTAAATGAACACTACAGCTAAGTTTCCCAAGCCACTTGCATTCGAAATCCACCACCTTTGTTCACAACCATATACTATAGTTAGTTGACCATTACCTATGGCCCAAACCTTAACTAACCGTAACTACCACTTCAAACACCCACCACCACTCATCCCCATCCGAAATCACCACTATTATTAGACTCATTATACCTAAAAACCCGAAACACATTCATTGGTTCTCCTTTAGTTACTCTTAAGTGCATCGAACACCACCACCACAGTTGGCTTACCTAGCTCCACTACCCAAACGAAGACCAAAGTTAGTGGCACCTATCCTAAACCCCCCTTTCTTAATAAGATTCTCATAAATCTTCCCTTTCCCTAAAAAAATCTGGCTTAAAACTACCCTCGAGACCTCTTGAACCATCCTTTCTAATCATCTCCATCTTCTTCCCCTATTATGTACTTCCAACGCATGTAAGTCAGGTCAGATTAACCCAAATTCGATTTAGATCTAACCTACTTACTAGCTCTTCAATCCAACCCGCATTCCTAACCTCATCATCTTGTTCTACCTTCATGTGTTACGTCTTTTGCATTTTGAATTGTATTTTTTTTTTTTCTATTTGTTTTGTTGTAATAAGAACTTGTAATATACAAAAAGAAAAAAGAAAAATAAAAGAAAGAAGAGAAAAAGAGAAAGGAAGGCCTAGTGTTGTTTATTTATTTATTTATTTTTTGATCAAAAATATAAAATTAAGAAAAAAATAAAATAAATGGAATAAAAATATATAAAAGAAAAAGGTTTTATTGCTTCGAAAATTTTACTTTCCAAAAATAAAAATGAGTAAGCCCTTTTCAAAATAGAGCTTCTTTATAATCTTTTCCAGGAAAATAAGACCATTAAAATTAGTACCCTTTAGAATTTTTCTTAAACAAAATAGAACTGATAAAAAGCATAAATTCAACTATTTTCTAAATTTAAAAGAAACCAACACACTTAAATTTTCTTGAATGAACTATGGAAAGTTTGATCCTTAATTGAGAGTACACAGACACCTGCAGGCAACTTAAAATGAGAAATTCTTTTTTATTTTCCCTTTCGTAAATAAAATTGCTTTCTTATGTTTCTTCTTCCTTTTTGTAAACAAATAAATCTTCTTTAATTGTAAATTTAAAATTAGCTAAAAGGGTAATTTGAAAAATAAACTTAATTTCAAAAAGATAAAGTGATACTTGATTGGGGTTTAATAGGGCAGCTCCTAGATCCAAAATTTTTAGTTTCAAAACCTTTTTAAAAATTAGTTTTATTGAAAGACCGATAGCTAAGTTTTAACTAATCCATCTAATTAGTTATAGCTTAACTCTTTTTTCCTAACTCTAGTCAAGTGACGACTCTAGATACTTTTTAAAATAGAAAAACTAAGTTTTTCTTAACTCTTAGTCAATGGTTAGTATTAAATGAGTTAGGGCTTAATACTAATCGAGTTAAGAAAAATAAAAATAAAATAAAAAAATCTAAGCTCAACACCTAGCTTAAAAAACCAAAAAGGAAATAAACCTAAAATAAAAGGGTGGTAAAAATATGGTGTCTACATGGACTATTTCAAACAGTAGGTCAAGGCTCAGGCGGTTATGAGTATTACTACTAAAGTAATTAAGTGGTTTGTCATCATAAACATTCTCTCTCAATTCCAAGTCCTATATGCCCTAATTATAGACAATGGTAGGTAGTTTTATAATGCCATATTTTGTGAATTCTATGACAAACCTCACATAAGGCTCTACTATACCTCGGTAGCTTACCCTTAAACCAGTGGCAAGGTCAAGGCAATCAATAAGATTGTCCTATATAGCTTAAAGAAGAAGGTAAAGCATGTGAAGGGGAAGTGGGTAGATGACCTACCTAGCATCCTTTTGAGATATTGGACAACTTACAAGACCTTTATGAGAGAGACTCCTTTTCACATCATCTTTGGAGCTGAAGTTCTCCTACCTATTGAGCTTAAGTTGCCTACGAGCAGGGTCTATAACTTTAATGTCAACACTAACCGCATGGCCTTCTAGTCAACCCTTGATGCGATTGATTAGGTGTATAACATTGCGTAAGCCTACATGGCAGCATATCAACAACAGGTGGCCCGATATTGCAATAAGAAGGCCAAGCACAAGGTCTTCCACCTTGCATACCTAATGTATTGAAAGCTAAAGGTCACAAGTTCTAAAGAAGGGCAAGGTAAATTCGCACCCAACTGGGAAGACCCCATGCATGTAAGAGAGGACGTAGGTAACTAAGCATATCAACTTAAGACATTAGATAGGCAACTTATCCTTAAGACATAGAATGCAAATAATTTGAGATTGTATTTTGTCTAAATCTTATGATCAACTTATTGTATTTGTATCAACCTGATAAATTAATGAAAAGATGAGTTCCTCACACTTATCTAATGCTCTCTTTTCTTTATCGATTTACACCACGCACCTTAACTTTAGGGTCAATCCCTATCCTTAAGACTAACACCAAGCTAGTAATAAAACTAATACGTATGAGGAAAAAGGCTTGGGAAATTGTCACTACAAGCCCCCTTTACACCACCCAATCACTTGTAAGGCTTTTGGACGTAAGAACCTTCAACTACCTGAGTAATTGGGATGACATACAATCTTAGCCTTAGACAACCCTAACGACATACATGCCTAAAAGGTAAGTGACAAAAGGCCAACTACATTGACCTGTCTAGTGCACTTGTCTAGGTGACTAGTAGGGAGATCATATCATGCATTATGCAAGGCTAAATGCTAATGACTATGTATTCAAATGGTTAATTTAGAATAAATGAAGATGATGACTATAAGTCATAATAGATGAGAAGATAAGAAGATGAGCACAACGATAAACGAAAGAAAAACAAAGTTTCCATTAATTTAAATTCCTTAGAAGGCTTTATGAGTTAGCATCCCAGCCCTAAGTATAAGTAGAAAGAAAGCAATATAAAGAAAAGTACATCAAAGGAAGCCCTTTTAGTTGCTACTCGGTCCTAACTGCTATAGCACATATGAATTCCAAGAGGAACTTCTTGTTTGATAGATGAACTAAAGGGCGTGGTCATTTAATGTTAGTAGCTTTAAGGTGAATTCATCATTTATTAGATGGGCCAACCTTCCATAAGAGCCTCCTATGCAGGCCCCCCCAAGCGAGTTTGTCCATCCCCTATGTAAAGGTCGAGGGCTAACATACATAAGCATCTACAATTGCTTTGCCTAAGCCCCAACCTAGTGATGCGATAACCCCTATGCTACCATAACTTGAGGAAGCCCTTAAGACCTCCTACGCTGTCCATAGCTAGGGACCTCCAATTCGTAGGGAAGTTCCTTGCAACTGTGAAGAACACCTCAAGGAGCTCGCACATCTAAGTATTATAATGGTAATACACCAGCATCTATTGGCTCAACCCTGTGTATGTAAGCGCTCCCTGCAACAATGATGTGGGCATGATTAGAGGATATACCCTAGGATATCCTCCACTTCCTAAACTTGCTGGGTTTGGTGGAGAATCCTATTGAAGGGCATTTGCATACCCCTATGATGGTAATTGGGTACCTTCTTCTAACATGGCTTACACCCTTATACCCTTCAATTAGTACTTGAAGACCTCTTCTACCTATAGCAAAGGCATGAGCTAAGCTTATGTACCCCCCTTAAAAGCTTAATTCTCCCTAACTCAAACATCCTACACAATAATCAATAGGACCTTAAGGAATTTTGAAAAATATTTAAATGCGTGCTTTATAGGTGTTTGAGTGAGAGTAGGGGAGCCAAGGCCCTACTGGCCCTTTATATAGGCATTTGGGAGGAACATGGACCATTTATGTAACCGAACACTCAACAATCCAGATCCTTTAACATGAGGATTGCTAATGTGGCATCATAAATGTGTCATATTACCCATTAATGTACCTTGAACGGCACTTTAGCCTAGGTAACATAAATACTCTACGCTACACTTTAGCTAAGGAGGCATAACTACACTTTGGAGGCCATACCTTCAATGTTGAGAGCTGCCTTAATATGTTAATGGACTTAATGCCAAGCAACAATGAGGGCTTAGTACTAAAGAGGAGGGGAGGGGGTGGGGTGGAGGATTTAACTATTATACACAAAGAGGTGAATTAAGGACTTGCACAAAGAAAAGGAAGAACTTCATTCATTACGTTAGATTTTTTACAACAATTAAGAAAAGAGGATGTATAAAAACAAAAGAACAAAAAGGATGGGGACAAAGATAACTACTCCTTACTCATCTATCATGAGGTCCTCATTAGCGTCGTGTTCTCCTTGGCTGCACTCCTCTGTAGATTTCTCACCATCATCATGGGGGGGCTCATTCTCGCGAGCATCAAGCCATGCTAAGAAGCTTAGGCTAACATCCAACAACTTCTTGTGGTCGTCTTCCTAAACCATCTACGCAAACTTAAAGCTCGCATCACCAATGGCCTTGTCAAACTTAAGGTCAGCAACGATCTCCATAATCAAGGTCGACAACATTCTCCATAAAAATCCTTTACCTAGCCTCCAAGGTAAGCTCTAAACCATCCTTAAGCTTAGCTTCCCTATGTGTGAAAGTGATTCAGACATTTTCCAACTCCTTTTTTCTTCTCTTTTAACTTAGCGTTCACCTTAGCCAATTCATCATCTCGATCCTTCATTAAGGCCTTCTAACTCTACCTCTATCTTTGACGCCTTCTCTTTAAGCGCTACATACTAAAGCTCAAGGTTGCTATAAGTTGATAAGAGGACCTCAGCCCTCTTTATCTTGTTTAAGACCACACTTTGAAGCCTTACTACCTCCTCCCTCAAGAGGATTGTCTTCTCTAGAGCAACCCCCTTTTGATAAGCCTATTTACATGCGAACGCGTAATCACACATGTCGATGACCTATATAAAAAATAGAGCAGTGTCAACCATAAGAGCAAACCCAAGTACATGAACCAAAACTCATTAAGATCTCTTACCTCTTGAAACTTACACAACATCATTGTGTTGCCCTAGACATTGTCCTTTCCATCAAAGAATTAGCAAAATCTTGCCTTAGGATCTACTAAAATGTTAATAGGTTGCTTACCTTGATGAGGAGAGCGTTCGAGCTCGTTATCTACAATTTTCAACAACCTAAACAACATCTTGAGGAGTGGCCTCAAAATCCACTTACTGCTCTTACTACTATTGTCTATGCTTGGGGTATGTCATAAGGTCACCCTTGACCCCTCATTAGCAAGCTTGTGAGTTACTTGAGGTTCTGAAACCCTTGCACCTCACATAATGACCCTAATGCCTTACCCTGAGCCCCCATCAGATACATGACATGCCCAGAACCACTGGCAAAAGAGTACGCCACCAGTATTGATCCTCTGCTTTTACTTGGTGTAATAAAGGTGGTGAGTGAAACTCCTTCAACTATAACTTGGATAGACTCGGGGATGGTGGTCTGCCTCTCCTTCTTCTCGCTAGACATAACACTCTTCTTACTCTTCTTCCAAGTGCTAGACCCCTCTCCCTCAATAGCTCTAAACCATATAGCACCCCACCCCCTTCCTCTTTAAGGGGGGAGATGAGCTCCTACATACGTTTCCCTTGATTCTCTAACAATTCTGTTTAATCACATTCGAAGAGACCTACATACCTGCAAGTATAAGCAAACAATTAATAGGAGACAAATTAAAGCTACAAAAGGGAAACTCACTCTGCCAAGGATAAGTAGCCCCAAGCTCCCCTATCATAATGGCGATGCAATGAATTTCCGACCACCCCTCCCTTAGCAAAGATAGCAAGTATGGTCTTTACCCTGAAAAGAAACCTTCCCTGAATGTATGCTTTGGCAACCAACGACATGTTCATTTTTTTCCAACTAACAAGATTAAGCACCTCCTCCTTAGCACCCTCATCCTTGAGCCTAAGGTGCTTGATGGTCATTGTTCTAATAGGCCTCACCTAAGATATCAGGAATGGCAACTTCTTGACTGACCAGATGCAAAAGAATTTTCCTTTCCATTTGTCCACTTTAGTGTTCAACCCAATGAAAATCTTCATCCCCTTACCTCGAGTAGAGATATATTCCTAACCATCTTGGTTTGACTTCACTTAGAAAAAATAGTGGAATAAACAAGTCATCAACCTCTAAATTTGGAACAAAAATCATTGCCTTAAATGTGAGCAACTATAAACATGCATTCTATTACACTGACCTCAAGGCTATTTTGAAATAATTGAAGCACTCGAGCAAGAATTTTCAAGAAGGGTAACTATAGCCCTAGCTTGAATGGCCTCGCGTACATACAAAATGAAAAATCATCCCCCAAGTCAAACACTTTTTCATCTGCTATGAGCCTCCCCACCAACCAACCAATGACTCCTTTGATAACCTACACACCATTCTATACAACTCATTGTTATGCTCAGTCTATGTATGTGATGGCTTTCTCATTCTTTGTCGTCATACATAGCTCCTCTATAGCCTTTTTCATCTTGTTGTTTGGGGCATACCTCTCATGAGCTCTCAACGTAACTCATTCTCTCCTTTTGTCCTAACTCAACAACCTGTTGCTGCCATTGCTTGCCACCACTGTCGCCATTACTTGGAAGGGGAGGGGGGGAGTGGGGTTACTGCCCTCTTAAAGAAGAATTTCCTAATATCCTTCTTAAACCATTATCAATGAATATGTGGTTGCTTGCTTACTTTGTAAACTAGACACTCTTTAATCAACCATAACTACTTCGTATAGAAAAATGAAAATTTGGAATGGCTTAGAGCACAAAAATTCAGAAATATGCAACTCAACTTTGAGAAGAAAATTTAGCAGAGTTTCAACAAGCTAGAACATGAAAGTGGAAAATGAGGTCCCACTATAAATGCCGTAATTTTGCAAATCGTAATTTTAGAGCAAGTGTATTTTTTTTCTTTCTTTTTATTTAAATGCTTTTTCAAAATTATTTATTTTCTTAACATGTACATAATTTTTTGTTAAAGCTAGGCTTAGTATTATATTATTTTATTTTATCTTTTGTTAAAAAAAGAAAAAGAAAAAGAAAAAGAAAAAAAATATTAAACTGGACCAAGTATAAGACTTGATCTATGCGCTTTGAAATGAATCAGGGCTAAGGGTTTAAACCCTAAGTATGTAGTTGTGTTTTACGCCTATATTTTATTTTTGATCTTGCGCATGTAGCACACGTGTAGGTGAGGTATGTGAGTCATGTGCCCACAATGTGTTCCTTCCTTTTTTTAGTTTCATGCTTGCAACTTTGTCATTTCCAAAAAATAAAAGGGAAGTTTCCCTATTTGAACCCATCAATTTTAACCCATATTCTAACTCTATATCTTAGGATATTCCCCCAAATTTTATGTTTTTAGAAACTACACATAGCATATTCCAAATTGGGACAAAAAACATATCCTAATTTTCTTAAATTGTTAGTTAATTTGGAAAAAAAAAATATTAATACACTTAAATGAAACTTGCAAAATCCTATTCTTTAGGCAATTTCTTCTAAATCAACACTTTCTTCAAAATTTGGATATGAATCAAGTAAGAACATCTTAGACTCTGATACCCTTAATCTTCCATTTTTGCACTTTTCGAGTTTAATTCCAAATTCCACTAATATTAATAGGGTACTACACTTTACATTAAGTATAGATTACGATTTGAAACTTACTCAAATATACTCAAATCAAGCTTTCTTTAAGGTATGAATTTTCTCTCTCTAAAGATAGCACTATCTTGCTAGAAGCTACCTAAAAACTCACTAAACTAGTCATCGGTTCGTAATTGCAAGAAGTAAACTCATAGAATTCTTGATTATTATTATTTTCTTTATGTGTTTGATGGATATTATGTACTATATAATTGAGAAATTATGTTTTTAGGATTGTAAAACACTTATTGGATGCAATTTTTGTAGTATAGTTAATAGGATTTTTTTTTTTTTATAATATAATGACCATAAAGTATTTACGGTTCATGATTGTTTAAATTTAGTATTTTGATTATTTATCATTAATCATGTTTGAATATGTGATTATGTGATCGATCTTGATTATTTTAATTGAATTAGACGTTTTGATTAATAAACTATAGAGTATTTACCATAAATCATGTTTGCGCAATATAGAATAGACGTTTGAACATGTAAATTATAGAATAGATATCCAAACATGTAAATTATAGAATAAAAGTTTGAACATACAAATCATTAAATAGATGTCTGACACATAATTATTAAATTAGCTATTTTGATGATTCATGTTAATGTAATATAGAATGGATGTCTTGATTTAAAATTTTATCATCATCACATACTAATTTTTGTATATAAATAACAAACATACCATATTCGTGAATATATGAATATTGTATAAATTTTTATTTGAGTACCTTATGAGACTTATTTAACATATGTATTTTCAATGAGTTTCTTTTTTATAAAAAGTGCTTTTTTTAGAAAAAAAAAATGTTTTGCCATTGTAAAAAAAAAAAAAATTCTTGAATAAAAATCTAAATGGACTTAGTTTTAAAAGAACCAAGAATTTCTCCTTTTTTTTTTGTCAAATTGGGGTGGAAAACAAAATATATTTTTATGAACTAATCAACATGTGAATACTTAAAATGGAATGCTTTCTAAAATAAAATAAACCAACTCACCAAAATTTTCTAAAAATGAACTAGGATAGTCTGATCTCAATTAGCGCATACACAGACACCTATAAGGTAACTTAAAATATGTAAAAAATATATATAATTTTCCCCTTTTGTAAAATAATTTTTCATTACTTAAAATAGGAAAAAAAAAATTTCCCCTTCTATAAATAACTTTTCATTTTTTTTTTCTCTTTCTTAATTAAATGTAATTTCATATGCTATTTGTGAATAAATTTTGTTCTTAGATGGATAATTTGAAAAATAAATTTAAATTTGAAAGGTTAAAATAGTACCTATTTGGGTTTAATAGAATAGCCCCTGAACCTAAGAAAATCTAGTTTCTTGGAATTTTTTTCAATTTTTCAAAGCATAAGCTAGTGACTAAATTAGAATTGATCCGTCTAATCAGTTTTAATTTAATCATCTTTTCCCAATTTTACTGGGTGGCCACTCCAAGTTCTTTTTTAAAGAAAATAATAAAAAATCGGGTTTCCTTAGTTTTAATTAAGGGTTTAAACTAAACAAGTAAAAGGTTTAAACTAAACAATAAATCAAATTAAGGAAAAAGAAAAAACAAAAAATTTTAGATTTAACAGTTTGGTGATTCCACTATAGACATCAAGAGGGCTAGCCACTTAAACCTTCCAAAATTAAATTGCTTTTCAAACTATCCTTTCTAGGTTATATCTCTTTTTTGTAAATAAATTTTATTTTATTTCTTGTATCTCTTTTCTGTAAATGCAGGTTGTATCTCTTTTATGTAAATGCACTTTATTTTCTATAAATACATTTTAATTATTTGTATATATTTACACTAACCCATGTAGGTTAATTAGGGACCCATATTTAGGGGTAGGTAGGGGTGGGTAGGTGGAAAGGGGTAGCATTATCCTAAGACCCTAATAGGGGATCTATTGTGTAAGTTTTAGATGTTGTCGGGTAACTATCTTTCAAGATCGATCAGGCTACCCCAGTTAAGCTTTAATGTGATTAATGAACCTCTTCTTTAAAAGCATGTGAAGTCACAAAGTTTATGGACCTTTAAAACCTACCCTAATTGCATTTATGAACCCTTTCCTGAAGTTGGCAAATAGACATGATGTAGTAAGACCAAAAAAGAAAAAAAAATTAACTATGAAGTTTCCTAATCTATTTCCTATAAATGTTTCCTTTGTAAATTTTTCTTTTCTTTGTAAAATATCAATGTAATTCTCATGTAAATAGGATAGTTTTGATGTAAGTTTCTTTTCATCTCTTTTATAGAAAATAGTTAGATCCTTTCTCGTATCGGCCCTTTTTAAAGAAGTCCATATCTACTAGCCTTTTGAGCCTATAAGAATACTCAAGAAATGGTTCCATTTTTTCAACCCAACCGAACAAAAAGATGATTTAAAATAAGATTGGATCTATCATTTCACAGCTTAAGATACAAGCCCATGTCACCATGGTACAAGCTTTGGTCTACTTTGGGAACCTTCGAAATCAATCTTGGTCTATGTCAAATGAGCCCAACTATTGAAGAATACTTCTATCTATTGAGAGTCTCCTCTATCAGAAGTGGATGGTATGTTCTAAATATCATGATTAGGCTAGCAAAGATCTTTAATAAATTATTGGGCCTCTAAGAGTCCATAATTTGCAAGATTTAGGCAAATCACAATAGGAGAATCATTAAGGTGGATGATCTGTTTACCTAATTTGCATCGTCATCTAGTTACAAGCAAGAGCTTTTTTGTGTGAACCTTGAATCCTAACAACAACATAAGTTTAATGCTTACATCCAAGCAGCTTTTGGAACCATTTTGTTTTCAAACAAGGTATTTCACATACACCACATGATTGCTGAGTTGGTAACCCAATTTTTAGAAGGAAAGTCTTACATCCTAACATAGCTAGCTAAACAAGCTAGGTCATTCAATTGTCTCCAAGAGGGAAAGATTGGAGACTTGAAGATTAATATGGTTGCAAACACCCCATTTTTGCCCATTACCCCCTCTCCCCTTGTAATTTTAGAATTTTTAGAATGGGAAAAAGAGAGAAAGAGAATAAAAAATAATAAAAAAGAAAAGAAAAGAAAAGAAAAAGAGTAGATTTGGGGAAATAATTGTCATAGCCTTAATATTTTAAATGCTATTTGTGTTGGGTCTTAAATAAAAAAAAGGGTTGGTCTTAGAATTAAATCTAGTTAAGGCTGACCTAGTCCATATATGCAATTTGATTACATATATGGATAGGGCACAAGCCAATGGCTTGATAGTACTATACTTTGTATTTTGAAGAAGAGCGAGCTTGAGTCCTTAGAGCATCTGACCATGTGAAGCTTCGGATTCTGAGCTTGAATGGATTTGGGAATACTGATGAATATTTGGAATGGGAAGAGAAAGTGGAGCATGTTTTTTACCATTATCAATATGAAGATTACGAGAAAGTGAGAACTGCTGCTGTTAAGTTTTTCGGATATGCTACCATGTGGTGGAAGAATTTCCAGGTTATGAAGAGGCAAGATAGCTACCGAGAGATTAATACTTAGCTAGAAATGAAAAGAATACTTAGAAACAGGTTGGTGTCAGATACTTATTTGCAAGATACTTTTACTCTACTTCAAGTGTTGAGATAAGGATGCCGAACAATTGACGAGTATGTTTAGGAATTCTAAATGCTCATGATCCGATGTGAAGTAGAGGAGCCTCCAACGCGAACAATCTTTAGGTTCATCACGAGATTGAGAGGTGATATTTAGGGCATTATGGAGCTCCAACGATTCACCATAATAAATGAAGCCATTAGAATAACCTAACAAGTAGAGAGGCAAAGAAGAAGCTGAGTACTAACCAGAATGCCAAGTAGCCGACCTGGACAGAAAAGTCACTAAGCTTAGTTAAGTATCGAGCTGATCCGAAAGGTAGATGTCTAAGCTAAGCAAAAAAAGCTGACCTAACAATGACATGTTGACTCGAACTTATGGTAAAGGGTAAGGATTAGGCAAGAAGACGAGTCAGATCAAGTGCTTTAAGTGCTAAGGGTTTGAACATATAGCCACTCAGTGCTTAAATCGAAGCACTATGGTAATCAAGGGAGACGTCACAAAGTTAGAGGTAAAGAGTACAGAAGAGGAACTATAGGAGGAAAAGATCACTACCGAGAAAGAAAATGCCGAGAAAAAACTGATTGAAGAGGACGCATGATGCGAATCGTAACCATGAACAGATAAGGCCAGTTGTTAAATGGGTCCAAGTTTGTCAAAAGCTCAAAAAGGAAAAGATAAGGAATGTAGAAAGGATAAATATGAGTGAAAAAGAAAGCAAAAACCCACGAACATCCCCAATGAATATGATACACCAATGGAACTTCCAAGGACTTACGGCACAATTTGATATCGTGTACGAATTGGTTCAATGAGGTTATTTGACACCTAGCTTTGCTCAAGGGTTAGGATGAGAGTGATGCCGAGAGTTAATAGATAGTGTTTATGCATGGAAGGAAATAATCAAGTATATTAATGATAATAATCTATCTGTGACTACAAATATAAGGGTATTTATATTCATAAGTTAAGACAACTTGCCTAAAAGGTAAAAAACAAAAAGGGCATTTCCTAAGGAGGTGATGTATAAGATATAAAAGGATAAAAATGAATATTCAAGGAAACCAATCATTGGTGTAATGGATTCTACACATGATTCTATACACATGGTGATGCTGTTGGAAGATGCAAACAAAAGGTATGGTCAACTTACTTGTCTAAGCAAGGGTAGCTTAGTTAGTCTAGAGTCTCTCTCTCAGTATCTCAATAAAGATGATGCCAAGTAAGTGATTGACCATGTAGTGAGAATGAGGATTGGTCGTTGTCTCGGCCTTCCACTTCTCAACACATTATTTATGAGAAATAGGCAGTTATTCAGCTTAGCATGCAGAACAAGTTGGTAAGGAGATACTAAGCCTCAGTAGGAGTTAGTTAAAGCAGGAGGATTTGTCTTACCAGTCCTTCTAGTCCTTGGGCTCGACTGCAAGTTAATGGTCTAGTAACTTGATTCCCATCATTCCCTCCGGGTTGTTTTAGATTTGGAATCAAATTCAATTGGTCTTCAATCAGCTCTCCCATCAGGGTGATATAGACTGAGGTCGACAACGTTGAAGGTGTCACAAACCCTGTAGTCATTGGGTAACTCCAATTTATAGGTATTATCGTTAATCTTCTATAAGATTTTGAAAGGTCCTTCAACCTTAGGGGATAATTTATTCCTCCTCTTACTCGAAAACCTTTCTTTTCTTAAGTGTAGCTATACCAAGTCTCCCAACTAAAAATGTTTTGCCATCCTACCCTTAGCTTTCTCTCACATACATTCGGTGGCTTGGTTGATGTGTCGAATGAATTTTTCATAGATGTACTAAAGGGATTATGCTCTAGCTCTCATGTCAGAGTGCTCTTGCATAGGTACAGGTATAGAGGTGTGATCGAGGGGCAACTCGAGGTTAAAACCATAGACTACTTCGAAGAAAGTTTACTTAATGGTGTTATGCACTGTCCAGTTGTAAGCGAATTCAACCACTAGTAGGCAGATGTCCTAATCAACCATTTTCTTGTCCACTGTAGCTTAGAGTAGTGATCTCAAAGTGTAATTAACCACCTCTATTTAGCCGTCAATTTGGGGGTGATAGGAAGTATTAAATAGTAGTTTGGTTCCCATCCAACGCCACAAGGTCCTCCAGAAATGGCTCAAGAACTTCAGATCCCTGTCAGAGATTACACTTTTCAACATGCCATGTAAAAGTACAATCTCTTGTAAGAAAAGAGCAGCAATAGTTAAAGCATCATTAGTTTTAGAGTAGGGCACAAAGTGTACCATCTTACTGAAGCTATATACAATGACCATTATAGAGTCTTTACCTTGGGCAATCTATGGTATTTCGAAAACAAAGTCTATACTTAATTCATTCGAAGGTTTCGTTGGAATAAGCAAAGGCATTATTTTGCCTTGCTCGGCTTAACACTTAGCCCTTTTGCATATGGCACAACTTTCAACAACTTCGTACACATCCAGCCTCATTCTCGGCCAAAAAGAATCGACTGCTCAACAATTCATTTACTCTTTTCTCCCCAAAATGTTCGGATAGTCCTTCATTATGTGCTTCCCTAACCAGTAGCTCCCTTAAGGAACAAGTCGACATACAAAATTTTCCACTTCGGAACAAGTAGCCATTGTCCACATGATATTCGTCCACTATCCTTCCATCAATGCATTATGCAATTATCAGTCCAAAGTATGGATTCTCAAATTATTGCTCTTTGATACTTGTAAACCCAAACAGTCTAGTCTGCAATTTTATTCAGAAGTACATGTCTTCTTAAAAGAGCATTTATAACTACATTGCTCTTTCCTTATTTATATTTTATTACAAAATTAAATCCCTTAAGGAATTTGACCTATCTTACTTGTTGCTTAAACAACTTTATCTGGCTTTAGAGATACCTTAGAGACTTATGATTAGTGTAGATGACAAATTCTTTTGACAAGAGATAATGCTACCATACTTGCAGTGCTCGGATTAGTGCTAAGAGTTCCTTGTCATATATAGAGTAATTTTTGAACTAAGCCCCCTTGAGCTTCTCACTATTGTAGGCAATTGGTCTAGCTTCCTACATTAGGACAATGCTTATCCTAATGTCTAACGCATCACACTCTAGCTTAAATGCTTTCTTAAGGTCAAGCAGAATTAGTACAAGAGTAGAGGTCAACCTTTCTTTTATCTTAGTAAAACTCCTCTCCTCCTTTTCTCCCCATCAAAAGTCGACATTTTTCTTTGTTAGTTTAGTAAGTAGTATAGCGAAGGTGCTGAAATTCCTAATGAATCTTCTGTAAAATAAAGCCAGTTCATGGAAACTTCTCACATCAACACAATTAGTAGGAGTTAGCCACTCTACAATTGCTCAGATCTTGTCGTCATCTACTTGTAAGCCTTCTCCATTGACTACATAGCCCAAGAATACCACTTCTTCCTGGAAAAAGCAACATTTCTTCAAATTGCCAAATAATCTCTTGGTACGAAGGATATTCAATACAGCTCGGAGATGCTCGTAGTGACTTGGCATGTCGGTACTGTAAATTAAGATGTCGTCAAAGTACACTACGATACACTTTCCTATTAGATGTCTCAACACATGGTTCATCAACCTCATGAAAGTACTTAGGGGATTCGACAAGCCAAACGGCATGACCATCTACTCATAAAGTCTATGTCGAGTTTTAAATGCAGTTTTCCACTCATCTCTTGGCCTTATGCAAATCTGGTGGTAGCCAAACTTCAGATCAATCTTGCTAAAGATCTTGGCTCCACTCAATTCATCCAGCATGTCCTCCAATCTAGGAATGGGATACCTGTATTTAATTGTGATCTTATTTACAGCTCGGCTATTTAGACACATCTGCTAAGTTCCATCCTTTTTTGGCACTAGAAGCATCGGCACAGCACAAGGGTTGAGACTTTCTCTAACATAACCTTTCTCCAACAACTCATTGACTTGATGTTAGAGCTCAAAAGCCTATTTAGGACTCATCCAATAGGTTGGTTTATTCGACAGTACAACACCGAGTAATAAGTCAATACAGTATTCTATGCTTCGAGTTGGAGGTAACCCTTCAGGTAACCCCTTAGATAACTATTGTAGGAACAGTTAAACATATTCATCTAGCAATGCTCTTATTTCTAGGGTAGTTCACCCTGCTCCTTCATCTCTAATAGGCATTGACTAACATAGAGGTTGGCTTGTCACCGTTGATGGCCTCTCGAAGCATGGCTCTACTCATCATCAGAGTCTTCTTTGATCCACGAGCAAGTTTTGTTTGCAATTTATTAACTTCTCTCAGTGACATCGGGTTCAGTGTAATCTTTCGGCCATCCTTTTTGAACACATACGTATTCCTATATCCGTCATGGATAACTCTTCTATCAAACAACCATAGTCGACCAAGAAACATGTGTAAGGCATACATTGGCAACACATCACAGAGAATCTCGTCGAAGTAATTTCCAATAGTGATCGGTAGCAACACCTGCTGGGTAACATGTAGCGCTCCCTTATCACTCAACCAATGTAATTTGTATGGCTTCAGGTGTGCAAAACTTCCACTATCCACAATTAATGCTCGTAGCTAGTCATTCACCTTATTGGTGGTATGAAACAAATTCTCCCTTTACTCCTCCTCTTGTAAGGGTTCTAAGTTCATGGCGCATCGGACAACCAGGACTAACCGATCTAAGTTCTCGACAAATATGTCCTCCTTAATCAATTCCTTCTTGGCATTTTCTTTCTCAGCAGTAATCTCCTCTTCCTTGGGTTCCTCATATGTACTCTTTACCTCCAGCTTCGTGATGTCTCCCTTTATCACCATAGTTCTTTGGCTTAGGCATTGAGTGCCCATATGTCTAAACCCTTAGTACTTAAAGCACTTGATCTAGCTTATCTTTCTACCTATCCTTGCCCCTTCTCATAAGTTTAGGTCAATACTTTATTGCCAGGTCAAACTTTTTGCTCGGCTTAGACTAGAGGTGTACAAATGGGTTAAACGAGCAAACTTGGCCCACTTTGGCCCACGAGTTAAATAGGCCAGGCTCATCTGGCTTTCTTTTAAATGAGCCAAAAAAACCTTGGCCTTAACCCATTTAAAAAGCAGGTTAAACGAGTTGGCCCACAAGTTAAAGGCATAAATATATTAAATAAGCTAGCTTAAACCAACCTACTTTGGCTCATAGGGTTAAATAAGCTAAGCTCATTTGGTTTGCTTTTAAACGGGCAAAAAAACCTTAGCCTAAACTCATTTACAAAATGGGTTAAACGGGCCAGCCTATAGGCTAAGGCTTACTTACACACCTTTAGTTCAGATATCTACCTTTTGGTTCGGCTCGGTACTTGATTAAGCTTGATGACTTTCCTATCTAGGTTGGTTAGTTGGTATTTCAGTAGGTATTCAACTTCTTCTCTACCTCTACATTCGTTGAGCTATTCAGATGGCTTCATCCATTGTAATGAATTGTTGGAGTTATACAATGTCCCAAATATCACCTTTCAATCTTGTAATGAATCTAGAGATTGTTCGCGCTAAGGATTCCTCCACTTCACATCGGATCATGAGCATTTGGAATTCCTAAACATATTCATCAACTATTCAACCTCCTTACCTCAACCCTTGAAGCCTAGTGAAAGCATCTTATAGGTAAGTTTCTAGCACAAATCTATTTCTCAACATTCTTCTCATTTCAGGCTAAGCATTGATCACTCGATAGCCTTCTCGCCTCCTCATAGCCTGGAAATTCTTCTACCACATGGTGGCATATCTGGAGAACTCGACAACAATAGTCCTCACTTTCTCATAGTCCTCATACTGATAATAATAAAAAACATGCTCCACTTTCTCTTCCCACTCCAAATATTCAACATCATTTCCAAATCCATTGAAGCTTGGAATTCGAAGCTTCACATGATCAAATGCTCTGGGAACTCAAGCTTGCTCTTCTTTAAAATACTCTTCCTCGTCTTCTTCATATAGTTCCCTTAAGTCTATCCTTCATCTTATTTGTCCACCTCAAACTCATCGAGTTGGGTTCTGACCTCTAATAGGTTGAGTAGGTTATGAGGTGTTTTTCGTGGCTTCAATCGGTCGATGAGCCAATACATGAATAGCTCAAGTTAGATCTACCAAGAGGTTAGCTATCTCATCAAGTCTCTCGTCAGTGCTCCTAGGGGTTCCCTAAGACTGTTATTTATGGTGGATAACTTTGCTATTATCATCTCTAGCACTAATGTTTACACTTGGGTCGATTATTTTCTCTATAGATTCAAAGCTCAAACTCTTCAAATAGGTGATATGGTAAACACTTCTACTAACCGAAAAAAGCAACAACTAACAAACATAGCAATTAAACGAATACAGTAACTTACTCTATTTCACACATGTAAAATAGAGTATAAACAGAACTTTAAACACAAACTACAACTCAAACAAAAACCTTTACTCTAATATCAAGATGATGCAAACCATGACTAAGAACAGATAAGGTCAACTACTAAATGGGTCCAAGCTTACCAAAAGCTTAGAAAGGAAATGATGGGGAATATACGAAAGGATAAATGCGAGTGAAAAAGTAAGTAAAAAGCCACGAACAGCCCTAATGGATATGATGCACCAATGGAACTTTCGAGGACTTACGGCACAAGTCGATATAATGCATGAATTGGTCCGGTGAAGTTACTCGCTGCCTAACCTTGCTCAAAAGTTAGGATAAGAGTGATGCCGAGAGTAAATAGGCATTGTTTATGCAGGGAAGGAAATACTTAAGTGTATTAATGATAATAATCTATTTGCGACTACAAATACAACGGTATTTATACCTATAAGTTAGAGCAACTTGCCCAAAAAGGAAATGACAAAAGGGTATTTCCTAAGGAAGTAATGTACAAGATACAAAAAGGCAAAAATGAATATTCAAGGAAAACAATTATTAGTGTAACGGATTCTATACATGATTCTATACACATAATGATGCTGTATTGGTGATGCTATTGGAAGATGCAGAAAAAAAGTACAGTTAGCTTACTTGTCCGAGTAGGAGTGGCTTAGTTAGTTAGGAGTGTCTCTCTTGGCATCTTAGTGAAGATGATGCCGAGTAAGTGATTAGCCATACATGAGTGAGAATGAGGATTAGCCGTTGTCTCGGCCTTTTGCTTCTTGGTACACTATCTGTAAGAAATAAGCAATCATTCGGCTCGGCATATAGAACGAGTTGGTAAGGAGATAATCAGCCTCGACAGGAGTCAGTTAAAGTAGGAGGATTCGTCTTGCCAGTCTCTTTAGTCCTTGGGCTTGACTGCGGGTTAATGGTCTAATAGCCTAATTCCCATCAACGTGTTTGCCAATGACTTAGATCAATTGGTCCTGGTTGGCTAACATACCATGAACTTAGAACCTTCATGAGAGGAGGAGTAAAGAAAGAACTTGTTTTGTACCACTTATAAGGTGAATGGCCAAGTGCGAGCATTAAATATAGACAGTAGAAGTTGTACTAATGTGGCATTAGCTAAAATGGTCACACAGTTGAAGTTGTCGACCATTATACACTCGAAGTTGGATAAGTTGCATTGGCTAAGTGATAAAGGAGCACTACATATCACCCGACAAGTATTGCTACCTATCACAATTGGAAACTACTTCAATGAAATTCTCTATGATGTGTTGCCCATGTGCGCCCTGAACATATTACTTGTTGACCATGTATGTGTTTGAAAAGGATGGTCAAAAGATTACACTAAACTCGATGCCACTAAGAGAAGTTAATAAATTGTAGACAAAACTTGCTCGCAGATCAAAGAAGACTTTGATGATGAGTAAAGCCAAGCTCTGAGAGGCCATCAACGCTGATGAGTTGACCCTTATGTTGGTCAAGCACCTATTAGAGATGAAAGAACGAAGTGAACTACCATAGGAAGTAAGAGCACTACTAGATGAATATGTCGATATGTTCCTAGAAGAGTTACCTAAGGGGTTGCCCCCACTACGAGGTATATAACACTGCATTAACTTAATACCCAGTACAGCTCTACAAAATAAGCCTGCTTATCGAATGAGTCTCGAACAAGTTTCTAAACTCTAACATCAAGTCAATGAGTTACTATAGAGAGGGTATGTTAAGGAAAGTCTCAGTCCTTGTGCTGTGCCAATACTTTTAGTGCTGAAAATGGATGGAACTCGATGGATGTGTATAGACAGCTGAGTTGTGAACAAGATTATGATCAAATACAAGTATCCTATTTTGAGGTTGGAAGATATGCTGGGTGAATTGAGTGGAGCCAAGATTTTCAATAAAATTGATCTTAAGTCTGGCTACCATCAAATTCATATGATGTTAGGAGATGAGTAGAAAACAATATTCAAAACTCAACATAGACTTCATGAATGGCTGGTCATGCCTTTTGGCTTATCGAATGCCGTGAATGCTTTCATGAGATTGATGAACCATGTGTTGAGACATTTGATAGGGAAGTGTGTCGTGGTGTACTTTGATAACATCTTAGTCTACAGTATCGACATACCGAGTCACTGTGAACATTTCCAAGCCATACTAAATATTCTCCATGTTGAAAGGTTATTCGATAATCTTAAGAAGTGTTGTTTTTTCCAAGAGGAAGTGGTATTCTTAAGCTACATAGTAAGTGGAGGAGGTTTGCGACTAGACGATGAGAAGATCCGAGTAATTGTCAAGTGGCTAACTTCTACTACTTATGCTAATGAGAGAAGTCTCAATGGATTAGCTTCATTCTATAAAAGATTTATCAAGAATTTCAATACCCTCACCACAACACTTATTGAGCTAACAAAGAAGAACATCGACTTTGAATAGGGAGGCAAAAGATGAGAGGAGTTTTGTCGAGATAAAGGAAAGGTTAACCTCTGCCCCTGTACTTGTTTTGCTTGACTTTGAGAAAACACTTGAGTTAGAATGTAATGCATTAGGCATTAGAATAGATACTATCTTAATGTAGGAAAGCCGATCAATTGCCTATCATAGTGAAAAGCTTAGGGGACCTCAACTAAATTACTCTGTGTATGACAAAGAACTCTTAACACTAATCTGAGCACTATAAGTATGGCAGGATTATCTACTGCTGAGAGAATTTATCATCTATACTGACCGTAAGTCCTTAAGGTACCTTCGAAGTCAAACTAAGTTGTTAAAGCAACAAGCGAGATGAGTTGAATTCCTTGAAGAATTCAATTTTGTAATAAAATACAAAAAGGGAATAGCAAAATAGCTGCAAATGCCCTTTTGAGAAGGCATTCACTTCTGAATAAATTGCAAAATAGATTGTTTAGGTTTATAAGTATCAAATTACAAGTATAAAAAAATTATATTATGAGGATCCATACTTTAGACCCGTATTCACGTGATGTATCGATGGAAGAACAGTAGACAAGTGCCATGTGGAAGATGGCTACTTGTTTCAAAGGGAAAATTATGTGTGTTGACTTGTTCATTGCAGGATCTACTAATCAGGGAAGCTCATAGTAGAGGACTATTCAAACATTTTAGGGAGAAAAGAACATATGAATTACTAAGTGATCGATTCTTTTGGCTGAGAATGAGGTAAGATATGCACTGAGTTATTGAAAGCTATGCCATATGCAAGAGGGCTAAATGCCAAGCTAAAAAAGGGAAAGTAATGTCATTGCTTATTTTGATGAAGCCATGGACCGAATTGAGCATAAACTTTGTTCTCAAACTTCTACAAACTGCCCGAGGCAAAGATTATATAATGGTTATTGTGGATAGGTTCAGCAAGATGGTACACTTTATGCCCTGTTCCAAGGCTAATGACACTTCGGCTATTGCTTCTCTTTTCTTATAGGAGGTTGTACAGTTACACGACATACGGAAGAGTGTAGTCTCCAACAGAGGCTCAAAGTTCTTGAGCCATTTCTGGAAGACCTTGTAGTGTCTAATGGGGACCAAGCTACAATTTAGTACTTCCTGTCACCTCTAAACTGACAGCCAAATGGAGGTGGTTAATCGCCCTTTAGGATTACTACTCCAAGATGCAGTAGGCAAGAACTTGGCTGACTGAGATATCTGCTTGCCAGTAGTCGAATTTGCTTACAATCGACCAATACATGACACCACTAAGTAGACCCCCTTCAAAGTGATCTATGGTTTTAATCTCGAATTGCCCTTCAATCATACCTTTGTACCTATACCCACTTAAGAAGACCTCGACACAAGAGTTAGAGCACAATTCCTTCAACACATCTATGATAAAGTCACTCGGTATATTGTCTAAGCTACCAAATGTATGCAAGAGAAGGCCAAGGGTAGGACAGCGAAACATTTTTAGTTGGAAGACTTGGTGTAGCTACACTTGAGCAAAGAGATATTTCTGAGTAAGAGGAGGAACAAACTATCCCCAAGGGCTGAAGGACCTTTTAGAATCCTCTAGAAGATCAATGATAATGCTTACAGATTAGAGCTGCCCGATAACTATGGGGTTTCTAACACATTTAACATTTTCAACTTCAGTCTGTATTACCCTAATGGAGAGCTGGTAGAAGACCATTTAGATTTGATCCTAAATCTAAATTAACCTGGTGGGAATGATAGGAATCAAGTTACTAAGCCTTTGACTTATAATTAAGCCAGAAGACTGGAAGGCCTGGTAAGGCAGATTCTTTTACTCTAACCAACTCCTGCTAAAGCCGAGTACTTCTTTGTTGAGTTACTCTGTATGGCAAGCCGAATGACTGCTCATCTCTTTAAAGTTTTCTGAGTAATTGATTACTAAGAAAACAGCCAAACCTTCACAATTGCTCACTTGCACCCGAGTCGACTTATTACACAGTATCTCCCTTGTTTAGAAGTTGAGAGAAAGAGACCGAATTGATCCTTAGCTACCCTTGCTCAAATAAGCAACCTAACCGTACACTTTTGTTTACATCCTTTAATGACCTCGCCAAGGTATCACCGCCACGTATACAGGACCACTTGTAGAATCTACCACATTAATAATTACTTTTCTTTAATATTCATTTTTACCCTTTTGTATTCTTATACATTACTTCTTTAGGGTAATACCCTTTTTGAATTTTCCTTTTTTGGCATGTTGCCTTAAATTCTCAAGTATAAATACCCCTTGTACTTATAGCTATAATCATCAGATTAAAAATTAATACACTTAACATTTGTCTTTTATAAACACTACTCTGTTTACATTCATTTCACTCTTATTTAACCCTTAAGCAAGGTTAGGTAACGAGTAACTTCATCGGACTATCTCGTACATCATATCGAGTTATGCCGTGAGTCTTCAGAAGTTCCATTAGTGCATCATATCCATTAGAGCTATTTGTAAGTTCTTGCTTAATTTTCCATTCACATCTATCCTTTTGTATATTCCTCATCACTTCCTTTTCAAGCTTTCAATAAGCTTAGACCCATTCAGCAACCGGCCTTGTCTGTTCTTGGTCATAATTTGCACCATCTCCAAATGACATCAAAAGATCATTTGCTTTGAGATTGAAAGTTGGTGCCTCGAAAAACAAAGTAGAGTAGCTTAAGAATAGAGAATCCCTTAAAGACAAGATTGCTAAGCAATTTGAGCATGGAATAGCTTGTCAAAAACCTGTACTCATTTGTGACATAGAGACTTATGAAGAACCTAAATCTATTAGCATTTCTCTTAAAATAATAATAATAATAATAAGACAAGAGAAAACGATAATTTTTCTTTAAGTTGATCATAAACTTGTCTTTTTATCCAACTTCGACTATGTTTGGCCTTAGTATCAAGTCTTGTAACCATTTTCATCAAGTTTCAAGAGTTTTACCCAAATTTAAATAAAGGGACCCAACCCCTAATATTTAATCCAAGATTTCTTTTTGTCAATTGAGTAGGGCTTAGCCCCTAACAACCAAATCAAGTAACCATATGATTTAGTCTCTCTTTTAAATTGACCTTTAAGGTTAATTTTATAAATTTCAAGAAATTGTACAACTGAGAAAATTTTTAAGAAACCTGATTGAATTAAAAACCTCTTAATCTAAGATGGTATTAAAGCTTCCATGCCCATCAATCCAAGATAGTAAAGGCTATCAATCTAAGATGGTTCTATACCTATCAATCCAAGATGATGTCGAGCCCATCAATCCAAGATGGTATTAGACCCATCAATCCAAGATGGTATTCAAATATTGCTTTATCCATCAATCCAAGATGTTGATAAATTTTTCAATATCCATCAATCCAAGATGGTATGTCTAAACCTATCGATCCAAGATGCTGTTTACATTGGTGTTAAATTTAATAAATTGAAAAACCATCCATCTAAGATAGTCCTTTAAGATTTACTTTGTTTTCTCTAAAATAACCATATTTAATTGTTAATCTAGGACATTATCTCTAGGGTAGCAGTTAGCTTATAAGGTACACAACCTTTTCAGGTCTTGTTTAACCCATAAGGTGCTTGACCTTTGCCTTAGTTAACTCATAAGAGCACTATTAGGTGTTTCAAATTGATTCTTGCTTAGGGTTGCTAATTCCTTAGAGATGCTATTGTCTAGTTTAGTTAACTCAAAGGAGCAAGACTAAGTTCCAAATCGATCTTCTATTTAGGATTGCTAGTCCTTTAGAGATGCTCTTACCTAGGTAAGTTAGCTCAAGGTAGTATTACCAGGTTTCAAATCGAGTTTTATTTAGGGTTCATAGTCATTTGGAGATGCTTCCGTTTAGGTTAGCTAGTTCATAGGGCGCTAACAATTTTAAGGTTCCTACTAGTCCATAAGGGCTTTACCTACCATCCCGGTATCACTTTAGAATTCTTGCCAGCCTTTAAAGCATTATCTTCTTTCATAAAATCCCTAGTAGATTAAACCTAGGATAATTAGCTAATTGTAGTACCTTTTAGGTAAATTCACCCTTAAGGAAAAATAATATCTCTTTTGTCTTTGTGATGAAATTTTACTCAAACTCCATCATAAAGAAGAGTAGATATAGACATCTCATTTTTTCCCATCGTAATTTTATAGTAAGTGTATTTTTTTTTTCTCTCTTTTGATTTAAGTATGTTTTCAAAATTATTTATTTTCTTAACGAGTATATAATTTTTAGTTGAACCTATGCTTAGTATTATTTCTTTTTATTTTATTTTTATTAAAAAAAAAAGAAAAAGAGAACTATATATTGAATTGGACCAATTACAAGACCTAGTCCATGTGCTTCAAAATGAATTAAGGTCGAAGCCTTGATAAGCGTTTGAACCCCAAGCGAGTAGCTGTGTTTTGCGATTGCATTTAATTTTCAATCCTACGCACGCGTGAGTCACATGCCCATAATGTAACACATGCCCCTTTCTTCCTTCCCCTTCCTTATTTTAATTTTATGCTTACAACTTTGCAATTTCCAAAAAATAAAAGAGAAGTTTTCCTATTCAAACCCCTCAATTTCAATTTGTTTTCCATCTTTATATCTTGGGATATTCACCTGAATTTTATATTTTTAGAAACTGCACACAACATACTCCAAATTGGGATAAAAGACACATCATTATTTTCCTAAATCATGGATTAATTTGGAAAAAATATATATATATTAAGACACTTGAATAAAATTTGCAAAATCCTATTCTTTGGGCAATTTCCTCCAAATCTAAGGTGTGAACATTGTTTATTAATGTGTTATTACCTATTTTCATCATTCAAATTGACACAAATTGTTAGTCCTAGTAAGATATCAAGAGGGGGGTGAATTGATATCTTTGCAAAAACTACAACTTTTCGATTTAAAAACAAAACCCCTCTTAATAGCTTAAATGGTGTAATAGTAGTTAAAGATTGATTGTGCAACACAAATAAAAATCAGAAACTAAATAGAGTAAAGAGAAGGAAGATCAGGTGATCGATTTATAAAGCTTGTGCCTTTTGCTTACTGCTATTTTCTAGCTCTACTATTGAGGACTTAGTCCCCCTCACTGATGTCGTTCTATTAGTCTAAACTTTTCAATAAATTAATATCAATGAGAGATTACAAGGATATCCAATCACTTTCTTTATCTTATCTCACTAACTTCTTTCTAAGCTAAATACAAGACTTAGAGAAGTCTTTAATCCTCTTACACTCAAAACATAATGTCAATAATGTTTACGACAAAATTGAAACAATACAATCAAATAGCTCTTTACAACTTTCCTACAATTGCCATAACAATGAAATAACAAAACTATTTTCACTTAGTTTATGACACAATTTCTAACAATATGCTTAAGAGTATGTTTAACTTCAGTTCTAATATTGAGTGTATAGTATCCTCTTTGATTAGCATCAACTCTAAATTAAATAAACTCTCATGTAGCAGTTAGAAATGGTTAATTCCAGATTTTTCTTCAAGATATCTTTATTTAAACACAATTGGTTTTGTTGTTGAAGAAATATCCCATGAAAATAGGAACCAAATGTTTGAATTTTTGAAAACATGAATCAAGCTAATCTTGATTTGTTTCTTTATTGAGTTTGAGTCATTTGATAGTTACTACACATGATGATATGCTCCAATTTTCTTTTGATTATGTGAAAATTCGAAAATCACACTTCAAATAATATGGATAAGCATAAAAAGATATGATCAAATCTTCATATATCTTGCCCTTTAAGAATAGTTCAACACCTGATCACAGCTTATATGATATTTTCTATGAACAAATATATTCCCTTCTTTAATATCTTTATTTGAATTTTTGAATTAAAAAAACTCCAAAAAATTTGGACAAATATATCCAAAATATTCATCATTATCCTTTATAAGCTACCTTACAATCCTTAAGAATTTTATCAACAACAAGCTAAAAGAAATGCACCGAGCCTTGTAGAATTCTAGCAGAAACTTGTTCAACATAGCTTCTTGATATGTCTAAAAATTTATTTGAATATATCGCTTAACCATTAATCAACCATTCTATAAAATTGAAACTAATCCAACTTAAAATCCCTATGGACTTAACCATCTTAGTGGAATAAAATTAAACACATTACCCAAATGTGCCCAATAAAGTGGAGCTAAGCCTTTTACATATTTTTTTAACTTAATTTATTCAAATTATTCAGAAAATAGCATAGAAATAGCTGTTGGTATCGATACTGTACACAATTAGTATTGTTCTAATCTGTTACTGATATACATTCTGATACACATTCTGACTAACACAAATCCAAACTTAATTTTCTTCCTTAAATTGATTTTATTATAAAGTTAATCTATACACTTAATGTTTTAGTTAAATATATTTTAACCTTTTTCCATTGTGGTTTCTTTTTAAATTAATCAATGTTATATCATAATATATATATACACTTCATATATATACTAGAAAACTTATCACATGTTTTGTTATTATCAAAACTAAATTAGGAGACTTAACACTTTTTTTAAAAATTCGGAGATGGATCGAGTAAGAACATCTTAAGCCCCAATAGCCGTAATCTTCCATTTTTGCACTTTTCGAGATTAAATCTAAGTTTTGTTAATATATAGAGAGTGCTATACTTTACATTAAACATAAATTATGATTTGAAACTCACTTAAACATACTTAAATCAAGCTTTCTTTAAGGTGCGCATTTTCTCTCTTTAAAGATAGCACCATCTTGTAGGAAGCTGCCCAAGAACTTACTAAATCAGTTACCAATTTGTTACTATGAAAGCTAAACTCGTAGAATTCTTACTTATTCTTATTTTCTTTGTGTATTTGATGCATATTATGTATTAAATAATTGAGAAATCATGTTTTTAGGAATGTAAAACACTTGTTTGATGTAATTTTTGTAGTATAGTTAATAGGATTTGTAATTTCTATAATATAATGATCATGTAATATTCATAGTTCATGATTGTTTAAATTTAATATTTTGACTGTTTATCATGAATCATGTTTGAGTATGTGATCATGTGGTTGATCTTGATTATTTTAATTGAATTAGATATTTAGATTAATAAACCATAAAGTATTTGCCATAAATCGTATTTGTGCAATATAGATAGATGTTTGAACATGTAAATTATAGAATAGATGTTTAAACATATAAATTATAGAATAGATATTTGAACATATAAATTATAGAATAGATATTTGAATATGCAAATTGTTGAATATATATTTGACATGTAATTATGAAATTAATTATTTTGATGAATCATGTTGATGTAATATAGAATGGATGACTTGATTCAAAATTTTATTGTCATCATATACAAATTTTTGTGTTTAAATAATAAAAAGCCATATTTATGATTATATAAATATTGTATAAATTTTTATTTAAGTGCTTTATATGACTTATTTAACATATGTATTTTCAATGGGTTTCTTTTTTTTTTTTTTATCAAAAGTGATTTTTCTTAAGTAAAAATCTAAATAGACTTGCTTTTAAAAGAACTATGGATTTCTCTAAGAAAAAATTCGAGTGGAAAAGGAAATATTTTTTTATGAATTAATCAACATGTGAATACTTAAACTGGAATGCTTTCAAAATAAAATAAATTAACCTACTAAAATTTTCTAAAAATGAATTATGATAATTTGATCTCAACTAACGAGTATATAGGTACTTACGGGATAACTTAAAATATATAAAAAATATTTTTTCCCTTTTGTAAAATAATTTTTCATTACTTAAAATATATAAAAAAAAGTATTTTTCCCCCTTCTATAAATTACTTTTCATTTTTTTCTTTTTCTTAATTAAATGTAATTTCATATGTTATTTGTGAATAAATTTTGTTCTTAGGTGAGTATCTTGAAAAATAAATTTAAATTTGAAAAGTTAAAATAATACTTATTTAGGTCTAATAAGATAGCCCCCAAACCTTAAAAAACTCTAGTTTCTTGAAATTTAAAAAAAAATTTAAAATTGAAGCTAGTAGGTAAATCCAAAACCAATTTACCTAATCAATTCTAATTTAATTACCTTTTTAGAAAAAGTTTTAGTGGACCACTTCCATTAGAGGTTTCTTATAGGTGAGTGTGTGCAAGGAGCACATTTAACATCAAAGCTCATTGCGGTCCTATTAACCTATTTGCTTACATTAATCAATAGATACATAAGATAAATATAAAGATATAAATATAGAATATATATATATATATATATATATACACACACACGTTATGTGTTATTTTTGTATTTCTCCACTCTAAGGCTGTAACCATGGGCTGATCGATTGAGGTCCGTGGATGGGATGGTGGACGCAGGTTATGATATTTAAATACAATTCATAAAGTCATTTCAGATCCGTAAAATCTGTCTGCTTCCCCTTTTTGCTTTCCATGTCCATGTCATTTCACTCACCCTCCCCTTTTCACAATCCACAACCCTAAAACCAAGCCTAACATCAAAAGCGGAATTAGTCTCACTCTCTCACTGCTGTTTCCACTTTTCTGGTAATTTCTCTCTCCTCCTATTCTTGTCTCTCTCATACTGTTAACATGTTGCTCTGCACTGGACTAAAACTTCATCTTTTGTACAATTTCTTAATTTGTCACTGCATTTACTGTTACAATTTCAAAGCTTTGTGTTTACTTTCGTTTTGTTGCTGTGATTGTTGCAGGGTTATGTGATCACGATCTTGTCTTTCCGTTTTACCTGTGTAGTTTTAGTTTAGTTTTTGATAGATCTGGAAGTTAGAGGAATGCAATCATTGAAATTGTTGGATGATTCTGAGTTCCAAGTAGTAGTCTTCTTGTAGGTGTTTCAGGAAGAAAATTCAGAAACTGTTGGATTAATTGGATTTGAAACCCGAGCCATTTTGCGCTACTGGAATTGATGGAGACACTTGTTGCAGTTGCACAGCATAGGAATCATTACTACGGTAGGACCAAGCCAAATGATCCGGTTCGATTCGGGTCTTCGCCATCCCGTAACTTTAGGGAGATCAATTGTAGGTCTTTCCAGTCTGGGATGGGCTTACTCCCTACCCCGGCTGTCACTTTTAGCACTCCTGAAACTAACGATCTTTATTTTTCACCTTCATCGAAAGTTCCCATAGTTAATCCTGATTTTGAGCCTAATGGGGCGCCCAGCATGAAGAAAAAAGTGCAAAGCACTCCAATTCCTATCAATACCAAACCAGCTAATGGTGGGAGGTTTTTCTGTGAAGAGCTTAATGGGAGTCTCTCCTACTCTGAATTGTGGGCTGGTCCTGCATACTCAAACTCCCCACCTCCTAGCTCTTTGCCAATTCCCAAGTTTTCTATCAGGCCCAAACGGACTGTATCTCTTAATTTGCCTAGTTCAAATTCTGAGGATGATATTAGTGCACATCCAATTGCTAAGTCTGCTCCTGCTTCTCCGACTAAGGAGTGTGATTTATCTGCCAAGGTTTTGTTTCAAAGTGCTGATTCTGCGACCATGACCCTGCGTCGCATTTTAAACCTTGATCTTTCTGATGATTGAGGTTTTGGGGAGTCTTAGCAGGCTCCTGTACATATGTTAAGTAGTGTTAGCCCACTTGTATAGTGAATAAATTGGTTGCTCACTTGTCTTGGCATGTGTTGGTTTTAGATTTTAGTTAGTTTTGTTGTAGTTTTGGTCACTTTACCCAGAAAAGTTGTAGTTTTTTGTTGTAATGATGGTGGTGCCGATGATGATAGCTTTGGTGGATCAATGATCTCCAGACATGGGAAGTGGGAGGTACTCTGGGGGAGAGTGGGGAGGATGTTATTCAGTGATTCAGGACGGGTTTTGGGGTTATAACATGGGTTTTCAACATGGATGGATGCTGAAGTGGAGAAGTTGGTTGGATATGGAAGGGTGGTAACAATGATATTCTTGGGGATGGTGGTTGGGAGACTTTATTTGAAGCTGTGGTGGAGCAGCTTGTTGAGAGGAGATGGGCCTGAATGGTGGCAGGGCTCATGAGGCTTTATTTGGACTCTGGGTGCATTGGTTGAATCTCCTGTTGCCTGTTGAGCTGTGAACAACCATCTAGTTGAAATTTAAACTTTTCTCTAGAAAGTTGCTCATAGGAAATCTGATATCTGGTAGAAATTCCAATTTCCAATTCTCTTCTTTAATAGGCTTTAGATCAGTAGTTACAGCAGATATGTATATATTGTAGAATCATTCAGTGACATATATGGTAGTATATCACTGTCTTACCCTTGTTGCACATATATCTTTCCCACCATGTCCTAAATCTCTGTGGCTTTGATGACTTCCTCATTTCTTTGTTCATTCTCTGAACTCTCTGATGTGTCCTAAATCTCTGTGGCTTTGATGACTTTTCCTCATTTCTTTGTTCATTCTCTGAACTCCCCGATGGATATTTCTCTGCCTTTTCAACCATGTTCATTTCTGCCAGAACTGGCTGTTGCTAAATTAATAGTTTCACCTTCAACAATTGCTTCTTGTACCTCTTCACATATCTCTCTTACTTTCTGTGTGACCCTGGTTTGTGGCACTCTGAATGGGTGTTTCTTCCCCTTCCTATCTTTTCTGTTTTTAGAAAGAAAAGTGGGAAGTTAAAAAAAAAATAGTAATAAATTATTTTTGCTTCCATTCCTAGCTGTGGGATTTTTTTCTCTTTTTCTGGCTGTGATCCCATCTCTGTTTCCTGCCCTCCTATGTGGCTGAAGGACCAAAAATAGCTGAAGTTCAACTTTTAAGGGGCCTATCCTTCAATGGAGAGAGTTGATATCACCAAAGCTATTGACAAGGTAACATGTAATTTCATAATTATAAACTTTTTAAAATGATAATCCTGTTTAAATGATAATAATTTTATGTTTTATTCTCTGGTCAGGCATATCGATACTATATCAGGAGGCTCTTTTCCTGATGAGATGTTTCTGTACCAATTCCCTCTAGAGCAACCCTTGTAAGGAAGATCATGCTGCATCGTCTTCTGTTATGCTTATCTTAGTCTGATATCTAGCTGTTATATGTAAGCCAGCTGCATTTTGCTGTAACAAACTTCATCTGTTATGTGTTGGCTGGAGTCCTTTTAACGTTTGGTTGGAGTTTTATGCCAAGACAGTTTATTTCTATTACGTGGTTGCAAGCTGGGATTTGAATTTGGAGTCTCTAATCTTTGCCTTGTGTGCAAAATTATTGTTGTGGGAACGGAACAAACTTCATTTAGTACAATGCAAACAGCTGCATGCATTATGTTTTGGCGTGATCATGTACAATTGAGTCCTGATTGATTTCAACTCGATGTGGCCCTATTAAGTTTTTACATTGACTAGAAGTTTAGGATTATGAAACCGATGAGTGGGAAGCAAAATATGCAAGAACATTATGGTGGCACAGATGAACAAATGCAATGATTTTGTTGTGCGGTGAATGGAGAATGCCACAGTAATTTTGGTGGATGATACTGGTTTTATAGTATAAGTACTTACTATTCCTGAATAATTTATAAAGTAGCCGCAAGTGATTCTTGATACAATTATCAATAGAAGTATATTCACATAATATATTTGAGTGTTTCCTTGAGGCAGTGTTTAGGAGCTCGAGAGCTTATGATAATAACTAGATGAGCTTCGCTTGCATATTAGGCTTCCTGTGTTCTTAATCATTGTAGAAGCAAAGAATGCTGTTGGAGAAAAGAGTTCGAATGGCATTATCAGGCGGATGCGATACTTTCATCTGTTTGCTCAGATGCAGTAAACTTTTTATTAAAATACAGTCTGCTGTTAAATTCTTAGTTCAACTGCTGCCTATCTTTTGGTCAATAATGATTAAGAATTTTTGCGCTGCTGAAGCTTTCTTACTTTTGCTATTACTTGCTGGCTAAAACTTGTAATAGCAGATTTGGGGGTATAAGGGTCTTATGAACGCCTTCAAGAGTAGTATTAATTCGAATTAAGAAATGTATGCACAGTTGGGTCTAGATCTGGGGGAGGGTCAAATTCGACTTGTGAATCGAATTGGCTCATTGGTTCACAGAACTAACTTAAACTTAAACTTGTGAGTCATGGGCTTAAATTATAGCTTGCTCTATTTGGTTTAGCGAGTTGATGTAGCTCAATGTACTTAACTTATAGCTTGATCTATTGGGTTTAGCAAGTTGATGTAGTTTAATGTGCTTAACTTGTTGAATTAGAGGGTCTAAGCTTATGTTAAAGGATTGATAGTTTCAATTCGAAAATTTAAAAAGAAAAGGTAAGTTTTAAATTAGTATTTTTTCAAATTAAAATATTAAATATAAATTATTATTTATATTTGTAAGTTGATATAGAGATTGAATAAAATGTATAAGTTCATAAGAAAAATAATTATTAAAATTGTATATTTTAATGTTAGTAAAAGTAGATAGTTATACTATAAAATATTTTATTTTAATAATTAAAGGAGCTTGAGCATAAGATATTACAAATGTTATATAATTTTGCTTAATTTTTAGAAGAGTAAATGTTTTTATAAATTAATATATTTTAATAATTTACAAAGATATTAGTGTATTTATAATTTAATATTATTAAAAGTAATCAAGAATATATTTATGTTATATATAAAACAATAAGTATATGATAGATGTTGGATTAATGATATATTTTTTATAATATTTTTGTTCACTTTCGTGTAGATTATATTGTTTTTTAAATTTTTTTTTTTAAAGTAATAAAAGATCATAATGAATATTGTAAATTTTCCTTAAGATGTCTATAAAAGGAAGCTTTCTCACTTAATTTACTAATTGTGGATATATAGTAATAATTGTATATCGTAAAATGTATAAATTATTAATCTCAATATTTAACAATTAATAAGGTAAAATATTCAAAAATTTAAATTCTAGTGATTTATTTATGGATTTTTCTTAAAATTAAAAATAAAGATAACATAATATAATTTTTTCAAAAAAAATTGGCGAGTTTATAAGTTGAGAATTAGCCCATTGAACTATTAGATTGAGTGAATTGACCCAAAATCGATCTAAATTGGGTTGGTCTTAGTTCAAGGTAAACTAGGCTCTTGACTTGATGGGTTCGAGTTAGTTCTAGGTTGAGTTTGGTTGAGTTGGTTAGAGGTTGAGTTTGATCTAGCCCTTGGTGTAGTTGGGTCTTTTTTGATGTGTGGAATGTAGAGTATTTGCAAATCGAAACGCAAAGTGGAACAAATCGAAAAAATAAGGTTTTTTTAATCAATTTGGCATGATTCAATTCAAATGAATATAAATGTTTAGTTTAGAGAATGGGATTAAACTGGTTAATTCAAACCATTAAATTAAAAGGAAAAAAAAAAAGAATTGCAATAAATTCTAGACTATGAATGTCTGCACATGCGTTACTGTCAAAATGCTATTTTTCAATATTGTCGCCTAGAAAAATCGCTTTTGATGAATTTTTAAAATTAATATAACTTAAAAAGAAAATTTAAAATTACTGATAGCTTTAAATGAAATGGTTACAAAAATATGCTAGTTGCAATAACATGACGGAACATTTACAGCCTATCATAGATAATGCAGATGTTGTCTTAGACTTCTTTTACAATTTTTGTTCAATCTTAAAACCTTGTTCCTCTAAATTAGAGGAAACACTCTAAGTTCAGCCATGTAAGTTTTGAAAACTTACAACTTTCAATTTGATCTTAGTAAATAGAACTTAAAAATCATATTTGATAATAATGAAATCAAATTGTAAAAAGAAGCAATCCAAATCTAAGTCTTCAAATCAAAATTAAACCTTAATCCGAATCTCATCCATGTTTAAAGTTAAGAATAGAAACACCAAAAGTTATAATTCAATCTCAGATTCTCAAAATAGATGATTAATCTATTCTATCAAAATTAGTAAATTTCATATATATAATTGAGACTATGGATTCTCTAAATTAAAAATTTAGCTAATAATCTTTCTTTACCTAAAACCTTAAGATAATAATAAGACAAAGAGAATGCAGTCATGAATTGATTGATTTATTTCATAGCCTTAATTTGGTATGCTAATCCTGTAAGATAATAGATTGAAACCCTTAATTCCCAAGAATAACTAAAAGAGGAAAAGCAAGCTAAATCGAACCTTTACGTCTCAAAGTAGTTGATCACTACTACAATGTGCTTAACCACCTTGGGCCTATGGTCAACCACTTTAAAGATCCGATCAATTAGATTTGATCCTTACCTAATTTGATCCACTATCTCTTCCTAATCAACCATATTGCCTACTTCTCGTATATTTTGTTATGAACACCTTACTAACTTATCTCTTAACTCTTATGGTTTAAAAAATAAAAAATAAAAACCTATCTCTTGACTCTAAATTAGTATCAAAACCCCACTAGACCTTATAATTAAACCAAAATCAAATGAAAGTAAATTGAAATAAGCTATACTTGAAATGAATCCAATCATTGTAGATTTATATGGCTTATTGGAAGAACTAAAACATAAGTTATTAAAGTATGGATAAATAAGTATGGATGAATGACTACTCTACATGCTTTTTTTGAATTCTATGTTAAGTAAATAAATTCACTTTAACATATAGTTGGCTTTTAATTGCTTAATGTGATTGTTGTTTATTTTTGCATGAATCAAAGGTAGGGTATAGACTGGGTGTTTGTCCTTTATTGTGAATCAAATTCGAATGAAGTAGCTAAAGTTTAGGTCGTGAGATCACCATGTCTAGATAGATGGGTCATCAATGTAACGGAAATATAGCTTATATAAGTAAAGAATTTAGGATAAACCTACTTAATGGGTAGCTATAATAGTATGAGACACTATGCTAGATGCTTGATAGTGGATTAGAATATTGGTGATTAATATGGGTAGTGAAATATGATATGATTATCTTTTGGTATTTAGTTCACCCATTTAATCTCTCACTCTTGTTTCAACATAAAATGTGAGTTTGCTTATACTTGCTATGCTTACTTTAAACAAGTATTAATTGGTACTTTATATATAATGTTTTCTTTGATCATTGCATTTAATAATAAAATAAGTTGTATGCAGTTTGACATGTATTCATGTGGTAGTATTTGCTTGCCTTTATTGCTCACTTTTGTTATTGGGGACATGTTTTAAAAAATTTTAGGCAAATAAAATCTTTTAACCGTGGAGAGTATATGTACCATGTCTTCCTTATCCTTATTAGATGATAAGGATACACATTGGACTATGATAATTTTTCACATTCAACGCACAACACATACCATGATTTAAGTAGTGGAATATGTAACTATACATACTGTATTTCAAATATTGGAATATGTAACTAGTCTACCAAGGTTTTAGATTGAATGGATAGTTTCCCCCTCTTGGATGGTCGCTACATACTACTTGATATTTGATCATGATCTACGCATTGATTTGGTATAAAGAAACTAAAATCAAATAAGGGGAATTTGTTTCGGTGGTTTAATATCAACACATTAGAGGACCTAATAGACCATACACATAATATTTAATAGAAAAATACATTTTAGTCCTCAAACTTTATCACTTTTTTCGATTAAGTCCTCTATTTCCTTATATTCTAATTCTCAAAGTTTGCAAAAGAATTATCTATTGGTTTTTCCATTAATAGAAGACTCTTTTACAAATTTTTGGAAACTTTAAGAATGAAATAAGAAAAGAAAAATCGGGGACTCAATTAGAAAAAACGGCAAAGTGAGATTAGTAGTATTAATTTTCCTTTTTTTTTTTTCTTTTTCATCCTTTGTTAATTGTTTTAGCAAAAATATGGAACACAAATTAATGAAACCGAATAGTTAATTACATTATTAGATGAAATGTCTGTAAAATAATTATTTATTTTATTACAAATGTAATTTTTATTTAATTTTTTCAGTTTACAAATGTATAATAATATACTAACTAATTTACATAGTACCATTAAATTAAATGTAATAATTAATTATATTCACTATTGTTTATATAATTTAATAATTCATATAAGTATCAAATAAGCTATATAATTACTTAATTAACACTAATTTTGTAAAGGAATGGATTGGGAACAAATTCCTTCTCCTTTTAATTGTTGTGACATGTAATGTACTTGGCCTAAAATAAATTATTATTATGTGTAAACTTGAAAAATAACAAAACTAAATGCAATTTGATTATATGCCAAATTAGATCATTCATTTTTTGAAGTATTTATCAATTGAAATGAAAAAAATACACTAAAAGGACCTAAAGTTTTTTTTTTCCCCTACCTTTTTATTTAAGAATTTTATATTTTCATTTTTTTTTCTCCGTTTCAAGACCTAAGTTCCTAAAAGTGAGCACAATTAGAAGCTTTATTTCTCTACGTTATAAGTGCCACTAAAAATCCTAAAAGAACAAATATATATATATATATTAGCATACGTCTTAAATGAAAAACAAATGAAAATATAAATCCTAAAAGATGGAAAAAAAAAAGGGGGGCAGAACATTATACTTTTAGTCTCTAAACTTTGCCACTTTTTTCACTAAGCACTTAAACCTTTTTTTTTTTTTTCTATTTCAATCTTCAAAATTTTTAAAAGTTCGCAAAAAAGTTATCAATTAACAAAAAAACAAGTTCATTAATGAAGGAATCTTTACAAACTATTAAAATTAAAAAAAAAAAAAACAAGAAGGAAAGAAAGTTTAATGACTCAATTAAAAAAAGTGGTAATGTTTAAGAACTAAAGGTGTAATTTTCCCTAATAAAATGGAATTGTATCAAAATCACTGTATGAATTTTGAGCACATTTTCAATTTTATGCTTGAAGTTTAAAATTGTTAGATATTATATATAACTGAACTTTTACCTGCCAAACTTACTAAAATAATATCAAAATTGTCACTTGATTGTTAATTATTTTTTTTAAATTTCCCTTGAAAGTTTGAAATATTCTTATAAATTTCATCCTTAATCGAACTTGTGAAATTTTCTACTAGTTTGTAATTGTTTAGACTTATACTTCTTGTCTAATAGGTATTTACCACATCCTCTTTCTCACGATGAGAAAAATAGTAAATTGGGCAAGGTAAAAGCTCCATTGAGTGATCTTTGACAACTTCAAATTTTATGCATAAAATTTAACAAGCAAAAGTTTAATTAGGTTAACTTCAAATTTAAGGTGTAAAATTGAGAAAATACCTAAAATTTGAGTAATGTTTATGATATTACTTCCTCTACTTTCTAACCAATGATTATTTATCACATCATCTTTTTTAGAAAAGGTGGAAATACTCATAAATATTTGTCATGTCTTCTTTTGATGGTGATGCAAATAGTGAACTTAATAAGTTAAAATTCAGTTGAGGATAACACTTAATCATTTTAAACATTTCTCTTTTTAATGAAAGAAATTTTAAACTTCATGTATAAAATTTGACAAGTAAGATTTTGATTGATATAATATTTAACAACTTTATAGTTATGTGTAAAATTGAAAAAAAGAAGTAAAATTCAAGTAGTAATCTTTGATATTATCTCATAATAAAATTGTATTGTTGGGCACAATAAAATTTAAGGTCGATTAAATTGGTTGGGTAAAGTTTTAGTTCATTATTAAGTTAAACTTTATTGGTTAGACTATTGGGATATAATAATATGGAGTTGCATGATGATAGTGTAATATCGAATATAGGAGCTAATATTGCTCGCACAAGTTGTTGATGTACTCTATAAATTTTCTAAATGCGTTTTCTCTAACATAATAAAATTCTAAGTTTATGATGAAATAATTGTAAATTTTAGCTTTATTCATATAAATAGCCGGTGTTCATGAAATTTAACCTTAGTTAAAGATTAGGAATAATATTGTAAGTAATACTCGAACTTAGGTAATTGTGATGGGAACTTAAATTTTTCAAATGCGAATTTCAATACTCAATTTAACTATTTGATGTTGGAATAGTTAACCAAATTAACTACTTCATTCTCGGCTAGACACATTTGTACTACTTTGTTGGGGGCATAATTGTGTTCTAAAAATAAAATGTAACTTTAAAATGCTACATGGAATGCCCACATGGTCTTGCATGCACTCTAAGTGACAACTCATAAAAGTCTAATGTGCCCACATCAGCTTATATCATTACAACTAAATTATTAAAAGAAATAAAAGCTCTCTTCCTTATCTCCCTTAGACGACTAATAGACCTATCACTAGCTCCGCCTCTCCTCCTCCTCCTCCTCTCTCTTTCTCTCTCTAAAGCTAAACCTATCACCACCACGACCTCGATTATCGTCTGATTATTGTTCGTGCATTGAAAAAAAGGGCAACTTAAACTAATAAGCATTCTAGGAATATTTACTGAGGGCTTAGTCAAAACATAAATCACGCATTCAACTCCTAATACTACACTATGTTTGGTAACTTTTATAAGAATGGAAATAGATGGAAACGAGTAAAAAGGAAAAAGAAAATATAGGATGTAAATAAGAGGAAATATGATGAACAGTTTCTTTTCTTATTATTTGGTTGAGATGATAATATTTGATAGACTAAAGTATTCATTAATTTATGTTTTTTTTTTTATTTTGTTTAACTTTGTTTTTAGGGATGTTTGATTTTCATCCTTATCTCTAAAAGTGGAGAGAAACAAAATAGGATTAAAATTACTTTTGATTTCTATCATTATTCACTTTCAATTTAAATATACAAATATAATATTTTCACTAATATCCTTTCATTCCTACAGCTTTAAACTGATTTTATGATTGCCAAACGCAAGTATACGTTACTATCAGGAGGAGGAAGTCTGAAGTCTAGTTAGACCTTGAATCGAAGAAGTTTTGGTGAGAATGACGATGGTTAGATAAGAAGTTACGACACAGTAAATTAAATATACTAATCAATCAAGGTTTTGTAGATTAATTAACTTTCAACTGCTTTGCTCATGTGGTGTAGGTGTAGAAAATGACCTCCAATTTGGATGTATCCAATTGAAAAAGTCAGTCTTAGATGAGACTTTACCTATATAAATATTTTTCTTCCAGATGTCTACGGATCAATCAATAAAGACAAAAATGGGTATGAGCAGAAAGGATAAGGTACATCAGGATGAGTGAGAGAATCTCATTAAAATCATATATAGAGTATAGTTAGTTGCATTGTTAAGAAGTTAAATAATAATAAAAAAAAATTATTTATTTTATGTTTCTTTCTTTCTTTCTTTCTTTCTTTTTTTTTTTTTTTTCTCGCAAAGTATACATCCGATATTAGAAAGCTTAAGATATTTTCTTTTTAATCGTTTAATAAGTATTCGAAAGCATCCACTCATCAGATTAAAAATAATAATCAACGTGATCTAAGATTTTGATTTTTTATATTGATTTGAATGTGATGTATGATTACCTGAAATGATAAACAATTGGCACTCATATTTTCAATCATACAGCATCATCTATTCAAAGACAAAAAGCCGTAGGCAATGCCCCGAAGCAATCAAAATTTTCTAGTCAGCAACTAGACATTATTCCATAATGAACTACAGCAGTACATCTCCTTTTTATGATCAAGATGAACACGTTCCTCTCTTATGCCTATCTTTCAAGGAAAAGGAGGAGAAAAATCCAAAACCAAAGATAAAATGAAACTAACTGAAAATATTTAAGAAACAAAAACTTCAATCTCTGAATTCCATCTTCACCACCTTCCTCCAAGTAGCAGTAATTTCAAGAATCAGTAAGGCTGCCTTTAATCATGGTGATGAAAATGAGATGACCAAAACTATGTGCCAAAAGGGTCATCAACTTCTTCAATGGCTTCACCATCTAGCAGCATTTCTTGGTACCTGCACTCACTGCTACAAAACGCCTTCTCTCCTCTGCACATATACAGAAAAACCCAACCCAAAGTTCAATCTTTATGTACACATGAGGAAAATGTTAAGAAGTTCCCGCGGGTACTCATTATAATGGAACTCTATAAACAAATAAAACTAGAGTGAGACCTGTAAATGTAGATGTCCCTGGTTTGGTCAAGACCTTTCTTGCAAGTCCAGCATGAGCTGAGAAAATTGTGGGGTTCATGATTTGGTTTGTCGGGTAGAGAACAGTAGCTTTGGATGATGCAGTCGTCGAAAATATGAGTGGTGGTTGGGTTAGGTCCATGTGTGATCACACATGTGTAATCCTCGGAAAGTTCCATCTCGCTGACAGTCAATATTTGTGTTGAATACTTTGCTTTTGAAGGATCTGTCCCTGATAGATGTGAATCCTTCATCTTAAAATCTCCCGGAGATTCGATTGATTCAGTTGGTGATGGTGAGGAAGAATCTGTGAATGGAGGAATTTGGAGTCTCAGTTTCGATCCAAACAGCACGAGTTTGTTGTTCTTGGAAGTAAGAGAGTTTTCCTCTATGCTGATGTGATCTATAAAAGCAAGACCGATGCCTCTGTTGTCAGTATCTTCCCAGGAACAATGTTGTTTGGTTTCCTCGAAAGTTTGGTGGTCTAGGATTATAGTTTTTGGCTGGAACTTGTCGTACCAAAAAGGATATTTAGAAGCAACAGATGCTCCCACGTCGAGGATCGAAGTGGGACTCATGACGGATTCAGGCTGATCGATTTTCTGTGTTTTGTAACATTTAGCTATGAAATGCATAAACCTAGGAGAACCTAGAAAAGATGAAATGTATCCACTCTGATTTTGGGTTGGTGAAGAGGATTGAGAACTGTGATCTGCCATTAAACCCTGCTTGTTGCTACTTGTCACTGCCCTTGATCTAAACCTCAACATCACTCTTTCTATTTCATATCAAGCAATACCTTTTCTTTTTTCACTGCATGAGATTACAGATATTCACTAATGTTTCAGGATTTATTATATTGATATGATTGTAAACTAAAAAAAAAAAAAAAAAAAAAAAAGATAAACGTATTGCTTCAGTTACCTTTGAGGTTGTCGATTGTACATGTAAGACCCAGAAACTTTTATTAAATTTCAGTAGCAGCCATGGTGGAATAAAACAAAACTAATAACACAACAAGGCTTTTATTTTATGTAAGACCCAGAATTCTGATATAAGGTTCGTTGTTTGTACTTTTAAAAACTAGAAGCTGGGTGTGAGGCTATTGGAATAAGAAGAAAACATGAAGATCGGAGTGAGAAGGATAGGATGGAATGCAAGGGCACATGATCAGGGGGGCAGATGTGAAGCCTGAAGGAAAGCAGTGCCATTAACAGTCAAAGAAAAACAATACCAAAGTATATTCCCAGGAGTTTCAGCCAGAAATGGCACAGGATGGCCTTTTTGTTTTGCTATTCCCAAGATGAGGATACCGAGTAAAAGAAGAAAACCATCATGACCGAGTTAATTAATGAGACATCAATAAAGCACAAAACGAGCACTCTCTCTCTTTCTACTTTACTTTGTGTTTATTCCTTGTAGGTCTTGGGTTCATTGATGCCATTTGTCATGAACATGATCCTGTCAACTCCCGTTCCTCAGTCACGGTACTGAAAGGAGAATAGATAGAGAGAAAAAAGAAGCTAACATAAAGGGGAAAGAAAGGTGTGATTTTGGTGGAATGAAAATTGAATTGAAAATGTATGTGAATGCTTTTTAAAAGAAAAGAGAGAAGAAGCAGGGGTTTTGTTTTGACAACTCACCCTATATATAACATTAACACCCAACTCCCAATTTAATAATTATTCCTTTTACATGCAAACTGATGAATTTACGTAACCTTTCTTCTTCTTTTTCAGTTTTACCTTCTTTTTTTTTTTTTTCCTAGTACTGTGTTTGTCTTCTTGTTGAGTACTCTCTCCTCTATCCCCACGCACGCAGGCACTCGTACGCTCGTTTGTCCTCACTCTTTTGTTTGTACGAACCCTATTCCAATGCTGTGCGGTACCACGCAAATTCACTGTATAGACAGGTGAAATCCGTGAGCAAGTTTTTCTACCATCCAAATAAAGATTATAACGGGTGTTTTAGGTGGGTGAAACGTGTGATGAACCTTAAAGGTGGTAAACGTTTCTTTTTTTTTTTTTTTTAAGTGAAAAGATTTTTTTTTTCAAATTTTAGTTAATAAGTATTTTAAGAATATTAAGTCAAATTCAAGGTTCAACTACTTAGACAATTTTTTTGGAATTTTGAATATTTGTCCCCATGAACTAACAAGCCCGATTTACCTCGAGTTAAACTTAAGTTTAAATTAAATCCTAGTTAAATTAGCTCATATGATTTTATAAAGAATATGATTTTTTAAGTAAACATTATGAACGATCTTAATCAAGCTAAGATTGAGCATGCCATATACTATTTTCACCCAACCTCAAGTTTTGAAATTATCGATCAAGAAAGAATTTCAAGCACAATGCTGTCTTGTTTGGCTTAACTCGGTTACATTTAAAGTTTAATTAGTTTTTCTTAGCCAATAAAAGTAAAAAAGGAAGAAGACGAAGAAAATTAGTTCACCAATGTATGTGAATACGAGATAAAAAAAAGTCAAGCCTAAGTATTTGTGAACTTCTATTTGAAAAAAGGCAAAAAAAAAAAAAAAAATTATGTAAGGTTATTAAAATCACGATCTCACCTAGAATTATTAGGGGTTTCATAAAACCAAAATATAAAAGCATAAGTTTCTATATCTTGCATAAATTAGCTTTTAAAAACAACAAATATACTTATAAAGTCATAAAAAATTGAAATACATGATATAAATAAAGTAATTCAACATATATTTTGGTCACAACATTAGTTATAACATAACTAATTAAGTATAAATTATTATGCATATGTACAAAATTAAAATATAAATATTAGTATTAATATAAATTAAATTACAACATAAATTATTAAGATACTAAAGTAAAACAAAACATTAAAAAATCAACTATCTTGTCATTGACAAAATTATTAAAAGTTCTCCTAACATAACCATTATCATAATTATTATTATCGTCATTATCAATGGTTATTAATCCTAATGCTAATAATATCTACATCTTTATATTGTTATTATTAATAGTTGTTCTTAGCCAATAAAGGAAAGGAAAGAAGAAGGAGAAAATTAGTTCACCAATGTACATAAATATGAGATAAAAGAATCAAGCCTAAGTATTTGTAACCTTTTATTCAAAAAAAGAAAAAGAAAAAAATATTTGAGGGTATACAAGCTAATATGGAGGAAATGGTTAGTTTGCTCCTTGTTGGCAAACTATTTTTCAAAATATAGGGCTAGCCAAACTAATTATTGGAATGAGGTTATAATATCATAGCTAGAACATGTGATTTTGCTTTGGGCATATTATATAAGGAAATTTCCTATAAAAAAAATGATTTATGAAGAATTTTTGAACAAATTATAAGGCTAGAGTGCAATTTGTAAATCTAATTTTATATACGTGATTTGTAAGTTGCTTTACTGCAACTTTAGTGTAAGACCCACAATCAGTTACTTAGATTTTGGCTCGTAGAATTTAGAGCGATTGGCTAAAGGATTTGATTGAAACTAAATTATAAAGGAAATCTATAAATATTACTAAAAATGATATCGTAAGTTTGAATTTAAGAGAATAAATAATAAAATAAAAGAATATAAAATTTTCAAATTTTAAGTATATTACTCGTTATTTATCGAAACTATGTTAAATATACTCTGATAACTAATAAATTACTAGAGATAAATTATATGTATACTAAAAATCATAAAATAATTTAAATAATATTTAGAAATATTTATTTGTATTATATATGAAATTACATATTGGTAGAAATATGTATAATTACTTAAAATACGTGAAATATGTTAAAACAATGCTAAATAATTAAAGAAAATTCATTATTAATTAAGGAAAAAATCAAGAAAAATGAGTCAAAATCTAGAATTGAGGCCTGGCAATCTAAAATTGAAGAAATAAAAGCAACCAACTAACCAAATTACAACAAATAAAAAGTAAGAAAAAGAAGAGATAAGGCAGTTGTCAAATTAATTTAATACACAATAATTCCCCAAGATCTCTATAAATACCCCAAATTTTTCAGAAGCTCATTTTGGATGTCTGGAATTTTAGAAAATTAGAAAGAGGCAAAATTAAGAGGAAATTAGGGTTTTACAAAAAATTACAAAAAAAAAAAAAAACTGTGCAATTGGAGCTTCTAAAGAGAACCTAGACTTGACGAGCAGCTGGGAGTAAATGGTCAGCACTACCACACGGTGGTAGTAGTGCCTAAATAGGTCGATACACCCATGGCCACTAATTCTAATGAGTTCCAATTTCTACCCTATGTTTTTTAAAATTATCAAAATTAGTTGGAAAGTTATGAAATTTATTATTCTAGAATATTTTTGTATTTAGTTTTTAGAAAAAATATTATTTTGATGAAAATATGTCCCATGATATATGATTCTTAAGAAATCATGCAAAACCGAGCATATTTTGGTTTAGAAAGAAATAAGCTTAAGAGTATAGTTTGAAGCTCAAAATTTTTTTGTAGACTACTTAGGTGATATAGAATAGTACCATGAAACCCTTTTTCAAAAATTAATTTTTGAAATTTTTAGATAATTTTTAAGCCTTAAAATGATGCATAAAATGAGTTAATTAAGTAATTAAATAAGTAATTATTAATTTGATGCACAATTATATGTTTTAGGATATTAAAATCTGATGAAGCATGATACTTGTAACATTTAAGGTATTAGATATAATTATTAGGATAATTATATAGTAAATAAGTAATAGGGAAGAATATTAAATTTTAAGTTAATTTTGTAAATTAAAGTAATTAGGTGTAAAATTTGATTTAGGATGAATTTAGACATTTTGAAATGTTAATTGATGTTAGGAGATGGTAATTAGAGTGATAGAAATATTAAATGTGTATTATGTACATAATATATAGTTATTGGAAATATAATAAATAGAAGATATTAGAATAAAAATTGTTATTATATAAATAATAGGAATATATAATAAATCTGATAGAAAACTTAAATTTAGGTAATTATATGAAAAATATAAAAATTTCTCACATCAAGAATAAATCCGATATACTAATAAGAATTTAAGTGTACCGGGTAAAATAAAATACTGACTAGGAGTAATTATGTATTTAGTATATCGGAAAATAATGTGATTAATTTCATATTATGAGTCGAAATGGGTATAAAACTGTATTTAGAAACTAAACTAGAACCTAATTTAGAAATCGACGCAGAAATTGAACTAAAACATAGCCCTAAACCGAGAATAATTGTAAAAAATTTAAGAGCCTAAATAATTGGACATATTAAACCCTAAACCAAAGATAAAAATAAGTATTATAGGATAAAACAAACCTATAACAATTATATGAAAACTAAGACAACATTGGTAGTATCTAAATCATTGGTGGTAGACTGAACAAGTCCCACCTCAAATGAGTAAGTAAGGAGTTGAGGTAAGTTAGGATTAATACAGTGTTTTATTTTGGAGGCTTGAAACCATACTTGATTGTACTTGTTCTGAGTTGATGATATGATTTTGATTTACTACTTAACTTATATTATATGATTTGTATGAAATAATTGATCACCCTAAATTGAACCTAATCAAATATACGACCTATAATCATAAATCGGACCTGCATAACAATCCATCAGGAGAAACCTAGGATTCTTCGGCCAAATACCGACCTCTTCGAAATTGATAGTAAGGGATAACATAATAGGTCCTTTCTTCATCCTTAGTCGAACTAAGTGACAGGTAAAAAGGTCGCAACAAGGGTAAAGTCAATGGTTCGAAGGTAGTCGCGGAAAAAGTAGTGTCTCTATTGCACAAGCCTGGGTTTGGTCGTAAGCTATTACATTAATGATAACTCCTTAACCTGGATTAGAGTGGACGCAATTTCTCTAATCTCACGACGGGCTGGATAACGTCGTGCGATGGTATTTGCTTTAGCATGCATTGTACCTAATAAGTTAGTTGATAACCTTATTTATATTTGTAGTATAGTTTTAAGTCCTCCATCCCGACTTACTAAGCTGTGGTTGTTCTCATCCCTATAGACGTCGTTGTAGGTGCTGGTTAAGAAGCGGCTTACAACTATCCTGAAGCTAACAATTGTTGGATCTTGAGGAGTGAGGAAAAATATTTGAAGAATAGACATATATTTTTAAAGTCTAAGCTCTTATTTTAGAATTTTTCATTTCTGAATAATGTATTAACTTGGAAATAGATTACGGTGAAACGTTGTAAATGTTAATTATAATAACTGAATTCTAGTATATATATAATATTTTCTTACTTTCTTAAGTAAAAGACTTATTTAAATTACTAACTAATTACTTCAAAGCGGATTAGTCGTTGACGCCTTGTGTAGATTAGGTCTAGAATAACAATTGTAAAGCTAACTTCTATTTTAGAATAATTTGTATGGCAAAACTATTATGACTCTTTCGCAGTGCACCTAATATAATAAGTGGGTAGTATAGAGAGAATGAAAATGTGATGTTGTATGTTTTTAAAGTGGGAGTACATTTTGCAAAATGAGGAAGAAGGTTCCACAGAGATTAAAAACCTTAGAAAAATTGCACTAGGAGTTGTGATTTCATTACCCAAAATGCATTTTCTCATTAAAGTTTTGGTGGTAAGTTACATGGCAAAATTGCATATCAGTGCAATGATTTATAACATAACTCACACATACTATTTGCAATTTCTTTGCAAGTTTTATATGTGATTTTACAATGGTATTTTATGAATCAATTTGGCCAAATCAATATTTTGAAAAATAGTTTACCCATATGAGGCAAGCTAACCTTTTTCCTCAGTTGAAGGAGACATTATCTTGTCCTTGTTTTGTAGAAACATTGTAAGAAAAAAAATAGCTGGGGTAAATTTTCCTTTTTCCTAATGTAAAATTAAAGAAAAATTACAAAATCATTTCCATGTTTATGCATTTACTAGTTTCAATTATGATAAGTGCACCTAAGACTCTAATATCTTAAAAGAAAAAAAAAAGAGTATTGTTATGCTAATTTGACTTCTTTTTTTTTATAAACTAATTAAATAATTGCAATAAAAAAAAAACTAATCATAAAAAGGTTAAACCTAAAAGAAAGGACCACCCCTACTTAGGACTGCAAATGGAGGTTAGTTATGACTTTAAGGGGGTAGGTCGACAAATGTTGCCACTTTCTTAGGTGGCTCATATGAGCCATCTATTTTATTTACACGATCTATACTAATTTCAAGCAAAGAATTTATTAGCCTCTACTATCAAACCAAAAGAGGAAAAAACTCTAGCACTTTGTGACATACAACTCAATCGTAAACCTAAGCACTTAAAAGCCTTTTACTTTAAATTGGTTTATGGTGGTTAGCAACCTGTCATCTTAGGTAGTTGAAGACAACTAGTAGATAAAGGAGGGATCGATTTAGTTTGATATAAACCATAAAAATGCATTTTGGTTTATATTACTTTGATCCAAACCATATGTTTCAAATGAGGAATTGTCCAAATCATAAAGTTTTGGTTTGGTTTACATATTGTACTATATTTTATAATTTAGGGAAGTATGTCTGCATAACATGTAATCTCATATGAAAAGTACTAAATTCGTTTAATTAAATAAGTATTGATATCATTTAAGAAATTGATGAAACAAAAAAGTTTGAATATCTATTAACAACTAATTTTATTCATAAAAGTAACATACAATATAAATTTAGAGACAACCTATATAAATTATGGCAGTAAAAGTTAAATGCATAAATATTTCAATAAATATGAACTCTAAATGCTTTTAAAGTGCTATATTACAGCAAAAGAACTTTTCTAATTATAAGTAAAATATTACTTTAAAAAATAATGGTTTTATTGGATTTTATGGTTTATTTCAATATATCCTTTCAAACCAATCATAAATTTTCTATTTAGTTGTTTGAGATAATTTTCTAAACCATAAAAAAAAAAAAACATATTTTCAATTTGGATTAGTTCAATTTGTGGATTAATTTGGTTTGATTTGCTTTTTCACTCACTTCTACTAGGAGGTGTCATTGTCTCCTATTATCGTAAGATTAAAGTGGGTTGTGGCTTTTAGGAAAAGGTAGCTATCACAAGCTAAGTAGGTGGGGAAGAGAGGGGTAACTGGTAAGGGAGCATTTCTAACTTCTCCCTTGGTGGTGGTTAGGTGACCTATGTTGAAGGGCAATCGGTAATGTCACCTGTCAAGGTGGTTATTAATCTACTTTTAAAGGTTTTAAAAAAGGACTTTCTATTTCCTTTATTTGCCATTTTTTTGTTATTTTGAAATTATCCTTATGATATTGAAAAGATAAAGTAGTATCCAAATACATTATTTTTAATAGAGCTAAAGTGTTTAACCCTACATTTTCAAAATTAAGAAGTTTGTCAAAAATACAATTTTACCTAAACTTAGAATATATAAAATCTATATATAAAATTTAAAAAATCGTAAACTTATAGAAATGTATACCTAAACTCATAGTTTTACTAAGAGTTGTATCTATTTAACCAAGAAAAATTCCTTAAAATTATAAACTAATAAAATCATATAGTTGAATCATAATCATAATTGTAACAACTACGATCAAGATGGTAAATGCGCAAACGCCTTAGTTAATGAGTTGTTTTATAATTTACTTAAAAGGTAATATCTTCGATAAGAAGGGATTCTCAAAATCCTCATAATTACAATTTTGTTCCTTACAATTATAGAAAAGGTAAGAAAGGATAAAAGAAGAAGAAGAAGAAGAAGAAGAATTCACGTCTCTCTCTATAGGAATTTACATTTTCAAAATTTTTATAGTCAATTTTACATCACATCCCTTGCTTCACTAAACATTCGTTCTAAGAATATTGGGAAAAGGGAAAAAAAAAAAAGTATGCTCTCCATTCTTTTCATTTTTTCCTCCCCTTACTCTCTTTGCTTTCATTTTCAATTCTTTAAGCCTTTCGACCCAAAAGCCCAATAGTTAAACACATAACTTAAGTTATACACTTGTTGTTAGGTCTTTAAATAATGTAAAAATGTTGGTATTAATTTTTTTTAAAATTTCAAATCACTGTTCTACTAAAAAGTTTATCTTAAATCCATGTAGCAACATAAATGTATTAAATACATATTCATAACATAGCATATAAGCATGATTGTTAACATGATCATAATTACATAAACTTGTTAATAAAATGATTCCAACATTATAACCTTGATTATACAGTAGCAACACCAATTTTAAAATAAAAAAAAAGAGCTATCATTACATACTAAACACCTATGACAACTTGTCAACTTAGAACTACTGACCTTGATCACACGGCAATAACACCAATTCTAAAATAAAAAGAATGAGCTACCATTATATACTAAATATCTATGACAACTTACAATAGGTAAGGACTACCAAGAAACCCAGCCACCATGAAACTTCCCTATCTAAAGCTTACACCAACAACCACATATACAACCAACAAGGCCATATATAACCACAAGAAGTCACACACAAAGCACTTGAAGATTGAACATAATTCAATTAATTAAAATAGGTTCAACCAAAATCAAAATTAGAGAGCTCAAATTAGAGTTCATCTAGATTTGCACGCATTGCGAGTGTTTAGGATTTAGGATTAGGTATTTAATTAGCTAGGATGAACTATACCTAAAACTTCAAAAATTTTCTAAGAATTAATTAACATGTAAAGAGCCATTGAATAATAGAAAATCAAGCAATATATAAGCATATGGAAAGTGGTGATTGGCACAACCTTTAGACTTTAGTTAATCCAAATGTATGCATTTGATAGCTCATACCTTCTAGAATCTTCTAGAAAGTTATCATCATCTTAAGCTTGAAAGAGCTCGATTTTGTTTGCTATCTCAAAATAGTAGATCAAATGTAAGTCATCTAATTTGATAAATGGATGGTTCTTATTTGTTATTCATAGCATGCAAATAGATAATTTATAGCTATTTAGGTTAATGGATCATATGCACATGTCGTAGGATGGGAGGCTTTCTCCTTCTAGAGTACTTGTATGATGCTTAAGTATTCCTTAACTTCTCATTTTTACTCATATTTCAAATGGTGAACCATGCTTTTTTGTCTATGTTCCTAAGATTGTTTTAATCCCATCCTTTCTACTAGGAGATCCATCTTAGCTTTGTTGCCATCCTACATATATTTGGGAGTTTTAACTTATTCGACTGGTTTCAGCCTATTATGGCCTCATGAAGAAAATGATATCAACTCTTGACTCATCTGCTCATGGGAGGTCGAGTTAACAATAAACTTGCCTTTAGAACAAACTACCCTACTAGTGCTACTTTGCTATGCTATAATTTTGAGTTAAGCCTACCCACTTGACTCTAAGCTCACAAACGATGCAATTCTTGCCACCTAAATTCATAACATCCTCATCATATGGTTAATATGTTGCCACTAGTCACACAAAAAGATTAATAACTCTATTCTCCTTGTCACCTAACTCCACACAAGCTCATTATTGCTAAGAGTTCAAGTTTCTATAAGCTCCTTCTTGGCCTCACCTATTCTTCCATCCTTTGAGACTAACTCTTATTGAGTGGCCTAACAGTAAATTTTACCAATTAAAATACATTTCAAAAGATTTGGAAAAACTCTTGTTACAAACTATTTCACAACATAGCTATCAACTCTTAAAAGGATGACTTTTGTTTAGTGGCCATTCCTTCTCTTGAGCTTAACCTATATGAGCTCATTTGCTAAACACTAAATACACCAAGTAGTGTTTAGGTGGCTCAATGAAGCTAGAATTGAATTCAATACCACTTATTAGAGGATGGGAGGTTCTCCCTTCCTAAAGTGCCTATGTAGCACTCAAGCATCCCTTAACTTCTTATTTTTACTCACCTTTTGCATGGTGTACCAAGGTTCTTCTCTAATCATCCAAGGACTATTTCGAACTCATCCCTTCTATCATGAGAGACTGTCCCCTGTATATTTGAGAGTTTTAACTTATCTAGCTAGTGTTAGCTTATTTGAGCCTTATTAGGAGAGCGATATCAACTCCTTATCAGTTTACTCTTGGGAAGTCAAAACCTTCCCTTAAAGTATACCCATCCCCAAACAAATTATCATATTAACACCATTTACTATGCTATAAGCCAGAGTTGAACCTTCCAACCTTAATCCAAACTCATGGATCGTGGCACACATGATATTTACTTATGTAGGCTCTCAAAAGCAATAATTTAATTAAACAAGTGCCATTTTGTTTTACATAAGCCAAAAACAGGCATTATCCAAAATTTTTTTTATCTAATTCTTATCAAACTCAATTAATTTCTTGACTTTAGAGTACATCGTTTTTTTTTTTTTCAAATGTAGTCTAATGTTATACATCTTAATCAACTCATTATTTAGAGCACATCGATCTTTTGATCCATTAGAACTTTACCTACATTAATCAATTAATTTATTTAGAGTACTTCCATCTTTTAATCAATTTTAATTTCAATTCCAATTAATTAATTCTAAATTATTTAACCCGATTTTTTAGTGTCTCACGTTCACTTCTAATTCTAGCATATCTTGTATTAGATCTTCTTTTTCTTTTTTTCTTTTTTTTTTTTTTTATGGTGACCTTGCCACATATAGGTATAGACTTTTAGATTACCTATCTATATTCTGGAGCCATTAGATACTTTCATAAAGATATCTAAGAACTTAGACTAACCATAAGCCTATATGTATGATCATATTTTTTTTTTAATCATCGTGGATCAATTCATGCGTGTATCATCGTAAATTTGATTCTTTGCTTGGCTTGTTAGAGTAGCTTAGACCCGATTCATTCTTGTTATGGCCATAGATTTTTGAATCTCTAAGATATGCAATTCTGATGTGGATATAAATGGATTCGGTCATAACTCGATACTATTACTCATGATTACTTCATGCCCCACCGATAACTGACTTGAAACAGCTCCTGAGTGAGTTTACTTTTGACAAGTATCAAAGTGCCACGGCTCATACACCAAGTGTACGATAATTTCAAATAGAAAGGTTAATCACATCACTTCACTACGGAAGGAATTAGACAATGCTTGCATGTGGTATTTCCAAAAGTGCGGAATGTGATGAGTATCTTCTTTAGTCAATAAGTATGACCTTGATCATTGATGTTTTTTAAGATTAATGTTATATTGGCATACCCTCACGAATGACTAACTAGAACTAAATGACAACATCATATGCCAATCTCCACGTCGGCCAATGTTATATATTACTACAAGAAAAATGGACAATATAAATAACAAGTACTTTATGAAGTAGCCTCTCAAAAACCTTTGGTTGTTCTTTTAACACGACGTGCACACACTAACACTTACTTCACACGTTTCTATATAGATTTCATCACTCACTTAGCTCCAGTTAATGAGATTTGGCATTAACTTTAATAGATAGCTAAATTCACTGTGCAAGTGCATATGGGTCTATGGTAGCACGATCTATTCCAAAATTTTTAAACTCAGACGATGAATCCAAGGTCGTATCAAGGGGAATGTTGCATCATTTACTAAATCTTGGTCTAGAGTTACTTTATTATCAAGAGAAGGTTGGAATATAATTTGCACATAAACAAATTGAAAGTGTATCTCGTTATGTCTATTTTCAATAAATACTTAGTTTTTCTTTTTGCAAATTTTGTCTTAGATGGCTTCTTTTACTATTGGTTTTTGGATTTGTTTCACTACACATTTAAAGGAAGAAGAAGAGCATTGGGGTTTTCAATGTTTTTGCTTGCTTAAAGGAAGGAAAAAGCTGGCAAAATCGGTATTTAAAAATGCCTAGGATCCATACTTGAGCAAATTAAGGGGAAAAAAGCCAAAAACATTCTTAATAAATGCCCGCAGCAATAAAAAAATTTTTCCATACATTCAAAAAAGAGCGAGCTAAGGGAGTAACTTTGGTCAGAACTTTATACATTACTTTAGGACCAATAACGTAGATTGGCTGCAAGCAAACCTGAGTGTAAACAAAAGACAGCTCTCTAACCATAAGCCACGATGGGGAATTTTCTTTGCATTTACCATATGGTTAATATGGTACGATCGCAATCAGAAAGCTCTCCAGAAGGACAATTCCAATTCACATGGGGACACCTTGCATCAATTCATACGAAGCAAAACATATGAGTATTGGGCCATAAGCAAGAAAAAGAGAGATGTTTAATATATATATGTATATATAGAAAACATTAACTGGTCACTGCCGGGTCAAAATCAATACTGATGCCTCAATAATTGACCATTCAAATCAGGCTACGATAGGGGAGGTAACAAAAAATGACAAAGGTCAATGGATTATGGGATTTCCCATGAAGGTTGGGAGAATTGACATTCTACGAGCAGAACTATGGGGCATTTTCTGTGGAATCCGATACAGTAAACTAATGGGATTTAAAAGAATTGAAGTCAATTCAGATTCAAAAATGGCTGTCAAGCCAATACTTGATGAAAGCGGTAACTATGCAATAAAATACTTGCACAATACTCTGAATTGCAGGGAAAGGCTGTTACATTTTGAGGGCTTCATCATTCGTGCTATCAACAGGGAAGCAAACCGTGCTGCAGATGCCCTTGCACACAAGACGCATTTTGATGAAGGATGATTCGATGCAAGCATTTGCTTCGTGCCTCCTACAAATCTGCAGCAAATTTTGGAAGAAGATATCTGGGTCACTTTTGACAGAAAGCGCCGTTTACTGTCCACCTAATCAAAGTGTTATGTTAAAACCTGTTATGTTATCTTGTATTTTGTATTTACGGTTATGATGTTTATGAACTGTTATGTTTTGTTTTCGCTCTCTTGTTGTATCCTCGTGTCCATCTGTATGCAAAGGGTCTGCAAGTCACGGTGTAACGGTCGTCTGTCTCTTTGTGTTCTCTTGTATTACTCTTTTAATATAATACAAAAAAAAAAAATATATATATATATATATATATAAAACTTAAAAAAGTTAGTGCAAACAATAATAGAATAGACCTAATGTGTCAAGGTATTTTCATGCTTATTCGATTTTCATCAACTTTATTTTAGATTTTTTTGTCTTCATTAAATGAAGATGGTCATTGGTAGTTTAGGGACTTTCTTGCTTACTTGAAACAAGTGGACCAGCATTAGCTATTGTTCTTTTTCTCGATTGGGAGAGAAGTAATGGATGGCCTTGAGAAGATTTGCGTCTTATCATAAAGCTTGACTTCTCAGTGAATATGTAGTGTGCAAGGACAGAAGTAGGGGATAGGTGATAGGTGGGGACAATTTATAGTATAGAAAGGAGAACTATCTTCCTATTGTATGGATAGGAATCCACTCCTCACTACCAAAATATACACGCATATTCTGCATAAGAGTTTCAAAAAAAAAAAAAAAATTGTAGGGGAGAAAAATGATCAAATCCCCCTGGGTTGAGATATCGTGAGCCACTGGTTGCAATACCATTCATTTCCCCCATAAGTGAAATCCATATGCACTGCTTCAAAACAGGAAGAGCTTTTAACTACATGTTTTACGAGAGAATTTTGTTATTATGTTTGAAATTACCTTTTTAACTCCCTTTTATAGTTTACGGACAAAAGTGCTCTCCCTTTTATGACCAAATAAAACTTCTAGGAAATATTTACAAATTTCTATTATTTGCATCTCAAATTGCCGATGAGTATGTGGATGGGAAAAGGTTAAATGTTGCGTCCGTAGAGTTTGTTACGTTTGCCTTTCTATGTAGTTCAGAAGAATATAATTTGTTGCTTTTGCGATTGATTAACTTATTCGGTCCATAAATAGCTTTTTAATCATTTCTTATTATTACGAAAGTTAGGTCTTTGTTATTTATTACTTAAATACAACTGAAAATCTAATAGACATGGTAAATAATCATTGAGTGACTTTGTTAATCAAAACCTAATAGGGGCGAAATATTTTTGTCCCTCCAAGGAAAAAAAAAATCATAAATAAATAAGCACAAATTGTGATAAATAAAGCTTGAAGATTGTGAATATCAATGATGCAACTGTATAATAATTTGGCGGAATTGCTTGAGGGCAAACAACCACTGTCTACAAATTGAAGATAGAAGAAAATAGTTTGGTTCCAAAGCCCCTATAACTTACCTAGGATGTGATGATCGTTATCATTAAATTCTTGATCAATCATAAGGATGTTGCTCTCAATTCTAGATGATGACGTTTTATCTTTTATCAGCTTGCTTGTTATGGGAGTTAATTTTTTACAGGCGCCCATGCAGCATTAGCACTTCGAGAGCACATAAAAAATAAAAATAAAAAATAAAAAAAAGGCTAAATTCAGTCTACTTCACGCACAAGTAATGTTAAAGAGAAAAAACTAGAGAGTTATTTTAGAATGTAATGCATTCACCCGATATTTTTGGTATTTTACAAATGGGAGGATTACTCCTACGTATACAAAAAGATCAAAATTAATTCAATCCAACGTGATGCCCACCAATTCTCGTATTAATTACATTCCACTGTTTCTAACTAACTCACCTATTCTAGTCCATTTAGACCTAGACAAATGGACTCATTAGACTTATGGATGGACCATCATTCGTAGACTACAGAGAGGAAATGAATGTTATTAGAAGTAGTATAAATAGAGGGTGTTTGGTATATTTTGCTCATGTAACACTTAAGTGAATGCTGATAAGGCGTGTTCACATTTGCAACATCTATTAGAGTTTTATAACAGAATAATAGCGTCATCTATTTCTACTATTTTTAATAATATTTATATTATCTTTATTTATCCTCTATTTCAACTTGAAATTGAATAGAAGAAGTGTTTATGCTACGGATTGCAATTTTTCACTTATGAATAAATGGTGTAAACAGTAAACTTTACCCCTTGAAACATTTATAAACGCATGTGTGGAGAAGGTTATAATATGCACAAACTTTGAACTTAAAAAGAATTTAAGTGGCTTTTTTTTTTTTTTTACGTCTCCTTTTACCGATTATTATATAGTGTAACCATTTGAAAAAATAAAGAGTTGAATTCGTTTTATCCCAATGAAAAATTAGTATTCAAATTATCGAAATCATTGATGGGCGTGAGTCAATTTAATATAGCTTGATCAATCTAATATAATGGTTCAAATTTTTTTTTTTTTTTATAACATAATCATATGGTTTAATTTGTAAAATTTTTTGAACCTTAAATAGACGTCTCCGTTTACGACTCAAAATCTATAAAAGAAACTGGAATAGTTGACAAACACAGAAGACCTACCCTGGATAGTTAACTGTCCATTTGAAACATTGAGGTGGTGCATCATCGTACAAGGTATCTAAAAGAGCCTCCTAGTCATTCTCGTTTCTCAACCATAACGTTGTCTTCCAGCAAATGGGATTCAGAATTGTAACCTTAGCACATCTAAGGGAGGACATCTTGCTTCACCAGTGTAATTCCTGCAAGTTCCTTGATGTTCGCTCATAAAAGTATTCTAATGGGAAATAAACTCATGCTCTCATTTATTTTGTGATGTGGCATTGAACCTCAAACATGAGGTCACCCATAGTTAATCAGACCTACTTTTATAAGCCATCCAGAGAATCTCTTACCTCAAACCAAGTAATTTCATTAAATCAACAAATGCAAACTAGCAAATGTAGGATCACGCAGAAACTAATCAGCTCCACATGCCAGCAAAAAAGTGCCTCAACGGTTCTCCGATGTCTAGTATATATATCTTTTCCACATGAAGTGGTACAGCAAGGGGATAGGAGAAAAATAGTAGAAGCAAAGCAAAGAGCATCATGTTCCCGATGCAGTTTGCCAGTTACACAGAACATATAATCCCAAAACAGAATCTAGGAAGCAACACAAGGCTTTTCCTTCTTCTTTGTTTTTTTTTTTTTTCCTTCTTCTTTTAATAGCTTAATGGTTCGGTCCGATTCAAATCTATTGGTTTTGTTCGCTCAATCGAACTAAATTGCAAATCAAATTACTAAGATCAAATTGAACCGCCAACTGAATCAATTGCAAAAAAAAAAAAAAAAAAAAAGGTCAATTTTTTATTCGGTTTGCAATTTGATTTATGATTTGCTGTTTTTCAATCCGATCTTAATCGAACTAAAAGATGATTAAGTTTAATAAGATTTTAAAGGGTCAAAAAAGAGAGAGAAAGGCACGCTTCAAGAAATTAAGACCAATTTTAGTCCATAAAGGAGTTCAAAATCCGAATAAAAAAAAAAAACGCGACGTTAAAGGAATAGGGGAATTACTTTATATAATTTTGTCTGCAATAATTGATGGAGCAGAGCAGGATATTGCCCAGCGAACTAACCACATTTCTTGTCAGCTTCGTAGGACCGGGAAAGCTTGAAAAGGAGACGCTCTTACGAATGTGGACAAATTTCAACATTTTTTATTTGTACCCGTCTCTATATAAAATAATAAAATAAGAGAAATAAAAAGTTGGGTCAATCATTAAATTAACCATCATGTAATCAAGGGACTGTAACAGCGGAAGCTTATGAACTTTCTTGGATAACTACTGCCAATAGCTCCCGAAACTATTCACAATAGAAAGAAGGTTCAAACGTCTAAAATATCGTGCATATTCCTTTTAAAATACGTAAATATCAAAAAAAAAAAAAAATCTTTAAATAATACTATGTCAATCTTTTATTTTTGCATTCAAATAAATTATCTTTTTTATATTCATTTATTACTCATTTGTAATTTAATCTTTTATATTGGGATACATTTCATCGATTGTATCACAAGTAAATTCATGGTTGTTGCACGATCATATAATATCTTATACTGTTTGTAAATTATAGTACAAATCATGGGTTTTTAAGCAATATGGTTTGCAAAAATTAGATGTCAAATCCAAAAGTTCGTATACTCAAAGTACCAGGATACTTACACATATATTTGTTATAGATTCTTTTCTATTTTTCTTTTAATTGTTTTAACTGATTTGTATTTATCTTTTCTTTGAAATTTTATTTTTAATTTTGTCAAATTATTATTACTTATTAACAACCTGTTTAGTCGTTATTATTGTTCCAATTTCATTTCACCGAGTTTTGCAACACAAAAAAAAAAAAAAAAAAAAGGCTTGCATACCATTTGTTTCCTTTAAAAAGTTCAAGATATACCATTATTATTATCGTAATTTTCATAGTGATTATTATGGTAAAATCACTTAGTTTGTTTTATTTAAGAAGTTGAGGCAACAAAATGAAAGAAGAAAAAGATTTAAAGCTTGTATGCAAAAATAATATGAAAATTCAAACAAATTCACTATTATTTTTACAATATCCATATGTGCTCTTCTACCAGAGTAAAATAATAAGATACAATATTATGAAAAACTTTTATCTTTTATAGAGAGCTAAATCCAAAATTAGGCTTTAAGCTCATTAACTAATTTGGTTTGTGTCTTTAAACCAAGGTCACAAGGTTTATAGAGTCAAATCCATGTATGCTTAGGATGATCAAGAAGAATTGGTATAGCTGACCTAGGTAGAGCTCGTTGAATCGAGTTGCTCGATGCTAACATTTCTTAGTTTAGATTACACTAAAAATATAAAGCCTTTATTAGGCCTGAATTATAGAAGGAGTTCATTTGAGGTTCATATAAAAAGGGGATCGATTTTGACAATTGATCATCATTATAATCCAATAGATATGATCAATGGCCAATTCTTATAAGTATCCTATGCCCTCCTTCATTTGAGTTGATAAGAGAATTTGACACAAATGCCATTATGTTGTTGGACTCTCACCTTAAAGAATTAAATATTTAATCATATCAAGAACATGGTTATAAGACACACACTTGAGCAAATAGGACCTTAACACTAAAATTTTAAGGCATCTGAAATAATTTACTTGATATAACTCAAAACATACATTAGGGCCACAAATTATTTAAATGACCTAGAGAATTTAAGTATTTGAAATATAATTATAAAATAATAATACAAGTTAAAAGCTATATATATATGTGTATGTGTGTGTATATCAAATTCACTTGTTATTTGTTGAAACAAGAAAACCATAAAACTCAATATCCAAATTAATGCATTCTCAAACAAAAAAATTAATTAATAGTGAAAATTAACGAAATTCCATGAAACGATATTTAGAATAATATATAAAAGAATTAACTAACTACAATTATAGAATTTTGAACACCTAATTTAGAGTATTTGTGAAAGCGTCCATTTAGACTTGAAATTCGTAATAAGACTCCAAAAAATTAATTAAAGAGATCCCATAAATTTAAATCACTAAACGAAATATTAAAATATTAATATAAATTATAATAATAAAACTAACTTCCTCATTTCATAAATTTCAATATCGAAAACGATACATAATGGTTGACTAATGTCTAAAACCTAAGTTTCCACTTCCATGTAGTTCAATCAATCAAATTATATATTAATCAATCAAACTCATTAGTTTAATACTTGTTTTTTCCTAACGTAATTCAATTAATTGAACGCTATATTAGGTTGATCGAACCATTGTTGTTTATGATAAAAAAAAAAAATCTTATTTAAGCACTAATTAATTATAGATGCTTGGAAAAGAGACTAAGACTTGCTTAATGTGTTTAAGGTAAGTGATTAATGCCATTATATTGTGTTGATATGGTTAACATTTGATCAATGGTCTGTTACATATTTTGATATTGGATAAGGTATACGTTACTTCCAAGACTTTTAAATGAAATGCATCAAGTCAAATTAGTTGGTATCTCTCTAATCAGAGTGGTTATGCATTATGGATCGAGTTATAATAGCCATTATAATAGGTTAGAAATTTAGACAAACTGACTAGATAGGATTTAGATGTTGAATGCCTTTTTCTAGTATAAGATAAGGTTTGGGTTACGAATCAATAGTCTCATCTTCATTTAAGTAAATTATGATATCGAGACAAAAGGGAAACATAATGGCTAAATATGACTTCACATACTTGCTCCTAATATGTGGTAGGCTCTACGAGCTATACTAGACCTAAACAAGGGCCAATTCTGAATTTTAAACTGGCCTAGAACCTGCTCAAGCGAGACTTGAACCAACCTGACCCATTAGTGGCCAAGCCGAACTATCAGGCTTTTGGGCTTAGGTGATTCGCCTAAGCGAAATCGCCTGACCAGGAGGTCCTTGAACCATAGGGTTGAACCAATGGTTCAAGAATAGTTGAATGTTAAAAAATGATAATAAAATTGGCCAATCATACCATACCCTAACCTTACCTCTTATCCTCTATCTTGTCCTTTGTTAAATTTGCATTTGCAAATTTAACTTTTGGTGCAGAAGCCATAAATTTTACATTTGCAATTCAAAATTTAAAATTTGTGACACCAAGTCATTTAAAATTTGAAATTTCAAAATTTAAACAACCCATTCACACATTTCTTACTCGTTATAAATAGCAACTTCAAGACTAATAGCAACACTTACTCTATAAACTAATTAAATCTTTCCAACTCTAACCATTCTGCTTTCAAATTTTTTTCAGTTGTGAAACATTATTACAAATACTTCTTTCTACTGATCATCAATTTCTATACATAATTCTCTACTTCACTACACAAAACAGTTTACATTAGCAAATAATGCTGATATATACATACCTATTATATAATTTTCGCTTTATTTTCTCCTACATATTATTTCTATCTTTCACTTATAAATCTTTATTATAGTGAGTAAGAGAAAAAAATATTTGCATTGATTGAAAGATTTTTGTGCTACACTTTCTCTAGTAAAAAACAAGGGTCATCATCTAGTGGTAAAGGTAAGGGTATTAGAATTTCCAATACATCGTCTATACCACAACAGTTTGAGGACGTTCAAGTATACCCAGATGATAAGTACAACTTGAATGAGTAAAGAATACACGATATGGTTGAGAATGTGGAAGAAGAACTTACACTACCTCTGGGTTTCGATGTAAAACCTTGTCACACGAGTAATCGCGATACATTACCTCCTACCTTTAACATTAAACATCAATACGTGAGTTATCAAGGCACGCTACCTCCCAATTTCGAACCTCTACGCATGAGTATCCCTGAATGTCATGTTAGATTTAAATCTCCTCGTATGAGTATCCCTGTACGACCTGCAAGATTTGAACCCTCATGGATGAGTTACCTCACAGGCATGTTTGAGAATGAGGAGGACAACAAAGAAATTATAGTCGAAATAGAAGAGCAACATATGGGACAATATAGACACATGGATGAATTCTTTTCGTAATAATTCTCATATGGGTATCGCTGTTCAATAGGTAGACGATAATTGGCAACTTAATAAATGACTATTGGTTTTAAGAGTATTTAATGATCAACATATGGTGTAAAACATTTATAAAACTATTAGAGAAATCTTAAATAAAAATTGATTAGTGAGGAATTTCTTTTTTCTATTAGTTTTGATAATACAACTAATACTGTATCAATATTTAATTTGCAAAATTATTGTTAACCAGCGTTGGGGGGGATTTTTTACTGTATACATTGTGCATGCTATATTCTTAACTTGTATGTCAAGGATGGTATTACAGCTTTGTAGGATAGTATAGCTCCAATGAAGAATATCGTTAAGATAATAACAAACATACTGTCCTTTCACAAAAAAGCAGAGGAACTTTTGCATAGAGTTTGAGAAGAGGCCTTGAAAGTTTAAAATGGATGTGCAATATTATTAGAACTCGACTTATAAGTTGTTGCATAGCACAATTCCTTACAGTGAATTATTGTCTGACTTCGCAATATACAATATATAGTGAGTTGATATTTTCCCTAGTAACTAGGATATTTATATCTAATTACTTAAAGTTTTGAAAGTTTTTGATGATTCTACTAAGATTTTTTCATAAGTTTATAGGCCCAATGCTCACTTATTTGTTATATCAGCCGTTAATATACTTGGCGTGCTACTTTAAGCTCGTGAGGACCCAAGCCTGCACGCATGCATATACGATATAATGTTGAGGTGGTTAACTTATTATAAAGAAATTTATTATATTCATCTCGTAGCAACTATTTTAAACCCCCGTTGTATTATAAAGAATTGTATTTATTTCGTAGCAACTATTTTAAACCCTCGTTGTAAAGTGAAATTATTACTAATGTATTTGAAAACTTACTATGGTTATATTCAAGATCTAATGAATTTTCAAGAGGTGTATAGCTTAGAAGCATAATAAGAAGTGTTAATAGCGACAGACGTGATAGTCGATATAGAAAAGATGCTTAACTACTATCAAATCCAGTATGGTGATCGGTGATCGGTGATCGATTATCGGTTTCTCTTTTGCCACCCACCAAGGAGCGACATTACTCTTTTATGGGTAAGCAGTTACTAGCATAAAAATTGAAAAAGCAACAATCTGGCGATCTAATGTTTGAGATGCAACGCTACACCAATACAAATTTTGAGTTTTCAGAAAATATCGATCAAGAACTTCGATATTTTAAAGTGGTAGCAAAGATATAAGAGGGATTATCTACTACTATCTCGTATCGCTTGTGAAGTACTTGCTACTCCGACTTCAACGGTTATCGTTGAGCAAGCATTTAGTACAGCAAGCCTAATCATCGATGAATGCCTAGCCTCCCTATCTGTTGTCAATGTTGAGGTTAATGCTTGTACAGAAGATTAGTATAAGGTAACTCGTAGACGATAAGAATTATGCAGGACATTAAGTGAGGAGGATGATTATTTCAATGACTAGAACCAATCTAATGGAAGCTCAAGCTCACTCATGGGTTCTGCTCCTACTCACGAACATAAACAGTTACCTGAAGATGACACATAGTAAGTTTTCTTTTTATTCTTTACGAAAAAGTTTTATCACATAGAAAAATCTTTTTTTCTAATTGTTCAAAAAAATTAAATGTTATGGTTTTTCTAAAAGTGCTGATATAACATTAGGTTTTTCCAAATTATGACCGATTAAAATTATTTTCTTTTAAAAATTTAACTTGGATAGTCACGTATATTTAGATTTTTTTGGAAAACAGAAAATTAATTAACAAACTAAAAGTTTTCTAAAAATCCAAACTGAACTATGGCAGTTTGATTTCGATTAACAAATACAGACACTTTTCGAGTAATCGTAAAATACTGTAAAAAATATTTTTCCTCCAACCACTTTACTTTACTTTATTAGATTAGGATATTAGGTATTCATATTGTAAGATACTTTTCTGTATTTTATTTTCTTTTTGTTTTTACTATATGTTTTATGGACGGATTAAAGAAAAAAGAAAACAATTGAAAGATCAATAAGACAAAAAGGAAAAATGATTATGTAAAGGCTTAAAACAGGGGAAAAAAAAAAACGATTCAAGAGCTATGAACCAACTCTTGAACCAACGGACCATATGAACCAACCTTAAACCATCAGCTCACGGGTTAGTCGTAGTTCAATGTGAGCATGACCTATAAATCAACGGTTTAGAGCTAGTCTAAACCATTGCCTAGGTCTAGGCTATACATAGGCTAAAAATGGCTATTAAGTAGATTGGGAAAATTAACGGGCGTGTTATGTTCATGGTTTGTATTACTACCATATCGGATAGGCAAATCATAGACTAGCTATTATTGAATGCCAAGAATTCAAAAATCAAAGACAAAGAATACCAATCACTTTATAGGGGAGAGGATATGAAAAGCCATGAACCACTACCAGAGCCTAGATCGAGTTGAAAAAATAGGAAGAAAGCAGTGTGTGTGTTACAGACCTCCCGAAGTGGGCCATTCTTAGGAGGTTCCTAAGGCCCAAAGACGAAAGCCTAAGCCCACTAAAAGCTTATAGATGATGAAAAGCTCTAGAAGGTTCCAGAAGAGTCCAGAATCTTGTATAGTAGTAGGTGGAGGTAGGTAAAGGTAGTAGTTGGGAATCAATTGTAACCATTAGATCGAATTGATCTTAACCATTAGATTGTAAAGGCTTTCTGTATATATAGGGGTATTCCCCTTAGATGTAACACAGAAGTGATTTTGAGTGAATACAATATACTATCAGAGTTTCTCTCTCTACTTTCTCTCTTTAACATTGTGAGTGTGTTACAGGCTGACTTAGCCTTCCTTAGTGAGGTCAGGAACGCTAAGTGCCGCACGGGGTCGAGCGACGGAATCCGCCCGTGACAAGTGGTATCAGAGCCTGAAAAAGAAGCTGTTTGTGGAGAAAATGTCATCCGGAAGAGATAACAACACTTCAATGGTCAATGAGTTGGCTGACCATGATGATCGTCGTGTTACCAGGCAACGGACTAGGTCCCGGGACTTGCTGAACTCCCTCCTTAATAGGATGGATAGAGCGGAGTTGAGCATTGCTGAAGCGAAGGAACAATTCGATGAATCACAGGGCAACCTTGAAGAGATGGAGGAAGAACTTCAAGGCAAGTTGCAAGGAGCATTGAATCAAGCCATTGATGAGCTGAAGCAGCGTGACGAGATGATTGAGGGGAAGAATGAAGTACTCCAAGCTTGAGTCATTGCTTTGGAAACTAAGGAGGAAGGTTATGAAGCCAAGATGGATGCTATAATGGCGGCCATGCGCCAGGAGATTGAAGAACTTAAGAACCAACTAGCAGCATGTCGGGCGGTAATGGTAAGTGGAGTGACCATCTAGTCTGCTCATAGGATCGATGTCCCCAAGCCCGAACCTTTCAATGGGATACGATCCGCTCGGGAGGTAGACAACTTCCTTTGGGGAATGGAACAATATTTCAATGCTGTAAGAATCCTGGATGACCTCGAAAAGGTACGTACTGCTGCTATGTATTTAAAAGATTCTGCTATGGTATGGTGGCGTAGGAGGGCAAACGAAATCAATACTTGGGCTAGCTTTGTACATGAGATCAAGGGGCAGTTCTCTCCCCAAAATGCTGCTAAAGAAGCGAAGGTGAAGTTGCGTCACCTAACTCATAAGGGTGACATCAAGCAATATGTGAAGGAATTCTCAGAACTAATGTTGGAGATCCCAGACCTGAACCAGGATGATGCTCTAGTGATGTTTTTAGATGGTCTGGAACCTTGGGCAAAGTTAGAGCTAGATCGAAGGGGAATAGAAGACATCTCTAAGGCCATAGCAGTTGCTGAAGGCCTAACGGAGTTCAAGAAGACAGAACATAAGATCCCAATAGGAAGGTGGAAGGGGGGAGTTGAGAAGGAAAGGAATGGGAGTTCCTTAAGAGGGAAGCCTAAGATGGAAGAGCGGAATAATGATCGGGGAAGGACTCGTGAAGGAAAAGATGGGGAACGATGGAAGCATCGAGAATTGAAGTGCTATTTTTGCAATGGGCCCCATTATGCTAGGGAATGCCCAAAGAAAGAGCGGTTAGCAGCAATTATGGCAGGTGAAAGCTCTAGTGAAGAGGATGAGGCCAAACTGGGTTCGGTACGACTACTTAGTGCTATAAAAATGCAGGAGAAGCGAAAGGGGTTGATGTACACTGAGGTAATAGTTGCTGGCAAGAAGTTAAATGCCCTTATTGATACAGGGGCATCTCTTCTGTTCATCTCCGATGTAGCAGCAAGTAAGATTGGAATAGAGGTGGAGAAAACCAAGACATGGCTCAAGACGGTAAACTCAAAGGAAGTCCCTACTACTGGAGTCGCCAGGGAGATAGAGCTCCATATGGGAGGGTGGAAAGGGAAGGAAACCATCGAAGTAGTACCTATGGATGACTTCGAATTTGTGATCGGGATGGAATTCTTAGATCGTATAGATGCACTTATTGTTCCTCGTACAGACTGTATATGTATTCTCGAGACCAACTCTCAATGTGTGGTGCCCGTTACGAGGAAAGCTGGTCGAGCCACAAAATTCCTTTCCGCTATGCAACTAGCGAAGGGTTTAAAGAAGAACGAAGCTACGTACTTAACTACATTAAAGGGGGAAGAAGAGACAGGGGATCAAGAGGTAATTCCACATCAAGTGGGGGAGTTGCTAGAAGAATTCAAAGACATCATGCTTAAAGAGTTGCCAAAGAAGCTATCACAAAGAAGGGAAGTGGATCATGCGATTGAGCTAAAACTAGGTACAAAGGCTCTTGCTACTGTTCCTTATCGCATGCCCCTAAAAGAATTAAAAGAATTGAGGTGGCAATTGAAGGAGTTGTTGGAAGCTGGATTCTTCCAACCGTTAAAAGCACCTTTTGGAGTTTCAGTTCTCTTTCGAAAGAAACACGATAGGCCCCCCCAGGTGTATATTGACTATAGGGCCTTAGATAAGGTCACTAAGAAGAATAAGTATCCTACTCCTTTGGTATCAGACTTATTCAATTGAAGGGGAGAGGCAAGATACTTCTCAAAATTGGAGCTACAATTGAGATATGGAGATGAGTCCAAAAACACTTACGTTACAAGGTATGGTGCATTTAAGGTTCTTGTTATGCCAATGGGGCTCATAAACGCCCCAGTTACTTTTTGTAGTCTTATGAATAGGGTATTAGCACCATTCTTGGATCATTTTGTTAAGGTTTACTTGGATGACAGCATGAATTATAGCAAGCCTATGGAAAAGCCCTTAGAGCATCTTCATATAAATTGCTTAGCCTTGAGGGAAAACGAGTCATATGTAAAGCTGGAAAAATATACCTTTGCAAAGAAAGAAGTGACCCTTTTAGGGCATGTAGTAGGAAAAGGGGAAGATCAAAATGGACGAAGAGAAGATACAAGCCATTCGAGAATGGAAAGAACCTACTAAGCCTACCGAATTGAAGGCATTTCTTGGCTTAGTAAGTTATTACAAAAATTTCATATGTGGATACTCTCGAATGGCTACCTCCTTAATGGATTTACTCAAGAAAGATGTCTTATGGGTATGGAAGGAAGATCGACAGAAGGCATTTGATACCCTGAAGGAAGCAATCATTAAAGAACAAGTTCTTATGCCCTCTAATTTTGGTGAAGTATTTGAAGTAGGCATGGATGATGGTGATTATGCCATTGGTGAGGTTTTGATGCAGGAAAACCATCCAATAGCCTTTGAGAACCGAACGTTGAACGATACAGAGAGGCGATACCCAAGAGATGAGAAGGAAAACATAGCTGTAGTATATTGCCTTCAAGCTTGGAGGCACCTTGTAAGTACACGTCAGTGGGGCTGGTCTAAGTTATTGGATGTCATACAGCTCTCTTTCAATCTACAAAAGAATGAGTCCATCGGACAGAGTCCTTTCGAGATCGTCCTAGGAAGGTAACCCTTAACTCCTCATACAGTGGCAATAGGATATACGGGGTCCAGCCCTCCCGCCTATAAATTTGCAAGGGAACGGCGGGAAAATCACGACTTAGCTCGAACATACTTAGGCCGAGCTATCAAGGGAACGAGGAAGATGGCAGACAAGAAGGGGAGGCCGATGGAATATCAGGTAGGTGACCAAGTGCTTGTTAAGTTACATTTGATACAATGTGCGAAGGGACAACTACATAAAGGTCTAATGAGTCGCTACAAGGGTACATTCTCAATTGTGAAACGAGTGGGGCGAGTATCGCACAAGTTGGAACTTCCATCCAAATTGAAATTCCACCTGGTTTTCCACATGAGCATGCTAGAACCATTCCACAAAGATGAGGAAGACCCCATAAGAGCTATATCACAAAGGGCCCCAATAGGAGTACGTGATTCATTTGATAAGGAAGTGGAAGGGATCGTAGCTGATAGGCGTGTGAAGAGACGTGGACAAACTTCCAGATATGATTATATGGTAAGATGGAAGGGAAGACCAAAGAGTGAGGCTAATTGGGCACTAGCCGAAACACTGTGGCAATTTAAAAATAAGATTCGACAATTCTACGATGAAGGAGCGACGAGGGCGTCGCCGGATTGAGCGGGGGAGAATGTTACAGATCTCTCGAAGTGGACCATTCTTAGGAGGTTCCTAAGGCTCAAAGACGAAAGCCTAAGCCCACTAAAAACTTATAGATGATGAAAAGCTCTAGAAGGTTCCAGAAGAGTCCAGAATCTTGTATAGTAGTAGGTGGAGGTAGGTAAAGGTAATAGTTGGGAATCAATTGTAACCATTAGATCGAATTGATCTTAACCATTAGATTGTAAAGGCTTTCTGTATATATAGAGGTATTCCCCTCAGATGTAATACAGAAGTGATTTTGAGTGAATATAATATACTATCAGAGTTTCTCTCTCTAACATTGTGAGTGTGTTACAAGCTGACTTAGCCTTCCTTAGTGAGGTCAGGAACGCTAAGTGCCGCACGGGGTCGAGCGACGGAATCTGCCCGTGACATGTGTCTGTCAAGCATGAATTAGCTATAAATAAAATTATTTCGCAAAACAGATTTGGTGGTTGTTGCTAGACTATGTATTAATGCGTAAGTCGTGATTCCCTTGTGGCATGAGCATTGAACATTTGAATTTTCCGTACATGGGTAAGATGTGTGCATATACTATAAACGGTTTGCACGCCCTATTGCACGACGCTGGACGGTCCAAGGTACTTTATGAATTTTATCCTAATTATGTTGGATGAATCACATGAAATACATCTCACTCAGCCATTATTTCCTAAACAAATATGTACCGGACACAAAGATAGCAACCGCCAAACATGGCACAAGTGAACATCCAGGGTTCATAAGAAGACATGCTAGGCTAAGCCAACGGCTTAGCACTACATAGACCAATGGCACGAGCATTTAAATCTCTTTTGCAACCTCAAAAGAAAAAATGAAGGGAAAAAAAAATAGAAGAAGAAGAAGAATAAGAAAAAAGAACCGGACAGAATGTTTGTTGACATCGAATCATGATATAGACACACAGGCCAAAAATACTCTGAAGAACATAAAAGAATGGAATAGCAATTTTCCTTTTGTTTTAAAGAGAAAAGAAGTGAACAAAACAAATTATCCCTAAAGCAACCACCAAACACCCCTGCTTAAAAAAAAAAAAAAACACCAAAGGTAGAATTGTTAAAGGAGAATGATATCTTCGAGGTGCACAGAAAAGACGCATAAAAGTCTCGCAACCATGTTTCTCCTGCATCACTGTTCCCAACCAATAGGAATTCAACCCCGACTGCAGAACTTAAGGGGCAACACATGTCAACCAAGGTTTCTGATTTACAGGAAAAGGTGGGCGCATATACCTTGTGATCAAATGGGGATACAAAACTGACTTCACCAAGATTACTTCACATGCCAGTTATCAGAACCAATATATATCTAAATTCGCAATTGAGCACAGCCACGGATAGTACCACGACATCGCGTCATGGGAGTTACTTGGCGCCAAGTTGGTCTCTCGCTGCCAATCGTAAGAACATCCACATCTGACAGTGGCTTAATGTCCCAATTCCACCTATCAGGCCCGATCACACCTCCAATCACATATATGTCATCCCCCATGCCAAACATAGCAAAACCGATTCTCCTTCGAAGTTCAGAAGCAGAAACTATGAATTTGCTCCCATGCCTATCTTGTCTAAAAATATTTCCATGGCTCATTACATAGATTGAGCCTTGGACAACGGCAATTGGACCCTGAAGCCATTTATAATCTTTAACAGTCCATTCTTGAGGGGAATGGTCTAAAACTTGCACGGCTGACAACCCCTTGTGCAGAACATGAACTTTTCCATCAATAACTAATCCAGAGCATGCAGAATCATGTGTGCGATGGAGATCAGGTATTGATGACCAGACATCTTTATTTGGATCATATATTTCAGCTTGAGAAATGGATTTCCGGCAGGTAGTAAAACCACCTGCAACAATTATTTTACCGTCCAGAACACAGCATGCAAACATGGCACGAGGCACAAGCATTGGTGAACAAGAAGACCACTGGCGTATTACAGGGTCGTATGACCAAACTTCATTTGTAGCAAAACTTCCATCTTGGTCACCAGTCTGTGGATCAACTGCATCACTTCCACCGCCAATCACAAATAACTTTCCAGCAGTTGACACAGCACCAAAGTGAGCCAAGTGTCTGACTTTTGATGGAAGAACAGGAAGAGTAATCCAAAGATCTCGAAGAGGGTCATAAAGCTGCCACAAATTCTCTGGTTCAAAAGCACATACACACAATAAATCCTCCACAGAACCAACTTCTTGTCGAGCTTTGAAAAGCTCAGCACTGCATATGGCAGCTCTCCAGGACTTGGAAACAAGTTCTAATCTAGGAAGGAGATAAAACGGAACCCATGCAAGGCATCTGAGTGCAACGGCATCAGGTAGACCTTCAATTAGTCCAGACATAGTATTTCCTGTATCATCCGTCTTGACTTACTTCTTTACTGATCATTTCCTGTATCAATAAATAGAATCCCAAGAGCTGACCTGCAAATGTAATAGCACCAATTTAACAAATGAGAAGACCAATTGTCCCTTTGATTTGAAGGGCAGCACATATGTTCAAGCAAAGTAGACTGCCATAAGAATGCTTGAAAGAAATATGACAAACATCAAAATTACCATTGAATAACTACAACACAGTCTATACATCTCTATATGCTTTATCCACAATAGAATATTAAAAAAAATCATTACAAATAATCATAGCAATGAATCTCCATATATAGCATTGGGCATGGACATGTGAAACATAACTTTTAAATTAAAAAAAAAAAAAAAGAAAGAAAAGAAATTGATAATGATGTGAGGTTATGAATACAAGACAAGAACCTTTGCCTCTTTCGGATATTATATTTTACAAGGCACAAATTCAAAGAAAAAACCAAATTGCAGCAGATTCCAAAGTGAAGCACATAGAAGTAACTACTCTTTTTGGATAGACTAATAAGTTACAATCTTCTCAACTGGGTAAAAGGTGAACATACTAAGATGCTGTGCATCACTAGGCCTAAAGGGACCAAGAAGCGACACACACTGACTTAATAAATAAAGCTTGATATCCATTAAATATAGAGAAGCAAATTAAGATGATGTTTAAGCATGGGAGGCCCACTGTGGTTGAACAAACTGAGGCTTGAATTTTGATATGAGAAGAGTTGAATATATGAATCAATTAACTCCTAGTTACAGGAGAGCCTACTGTTCCCTCAACTAAAAGGATGAATAACTTCCATCCCATAATTTTCTTCTTCCTGTCAAAATTTAGGTCCCAATACCTTGTAATTAAGTGTTTGGAGCAGTAAAAATTGTAGAGAAGACCCCTCTATATGTGTTACTGTACCTAAGAATTGAACGAGAATGACAATATTTAAGACATGAATTACAATAAAAATCACAGAAAAGAAATTTACTTCTTTTCTACGGAGGAATTGTAGAAGTTCCACGGTAGACAACAAAATGATGACACATTAAGCATTATTGAAAATATATAACACCACAAAAGGCATTTGAACTTCTCTGTCTGATCTTAATCTAGCATGTCCAACAATATAGAATAAATAAGCGATCAAGAACTCTTGACAACGCATATCCTATGCAAAATTTATCCCCATGCAAATCTACAAATGATTATGACATAATATCACAATTCTGTATCAAAGTAACAAGCATTGGCAACACTGGTTGCACATAACTTTAGAGGAAGGGCAGTATTAAACATGAGAAATCTTCAGTGACTCGATTTCTAAAGCTCCTTATTTGCATGCTCTTCCATTATCCACTCGTTGATCCAAACCAAGTTCAGTGATGGACAAATGATAAACCGGTGCATCACACAAGTAATATTAGGAATTCATCTAACTACCACCACAGCAAGGACAACAATCAACTTTATTTGTTGAACGTTATATTCTTAAGGCTTTTTCTTCATGAGAATTGAAATGATGGCTCTTGCAAGTTAATATATATTGATAAGTTTGCACATGTAATTTAGGAAAGCAAGCATCAACATGCAAATAAGTCATCCCCCAATTTTAACATAGAGATTGTCCTCCCAAGATTTGCTACTAGCAAATGTTTTCTGCACTGATTACACTTTTTAACATGGTGAATGATCTGAAGGTCTTATCACTAGAAAAATTGAAGAATTTATGAAGAAAACCAATGGAGTGATGAAAGTGTACTCTTCACTTGGAAAAAGTACATACATAGATATACACAAATTACACTGAAAATATTCGAATCCTTAAGGAATATACTTCTCCCAACAAAACAGATCAAAATAATATTTCTTTAAATGCACTTTCACAATCAAGCCAATGCAGAAAATTAACAAACTTCTGATTGCAAATTATTTTTGAAGCCTTAAAATGAGCTGCCTCGATAGAGAAGTTAACCATTTATCTACATAGTTGTTTCAACCTTCACCTTAGTTATATACAACCAAACAATAGTTATTTGCCAGGGAACATTAAAGGCAAAATAGTCAATATAAAATAGTTGTGGGTTAGGCCTGCTGGTTAGCCATACATGAGAATGCTGTCAAGCTTGTTCAAACAATGCTCAAGTTTGACTTTGACATATGAGCACTTCATTTGGCAGATTTAATTAATTAATATCATTGCTGAGAATGAAAGATACTCATAAGAATCCAGCTTCTGAAGAGGCTTTGAGTACTTGACAACAATTTATTATATAAGACTAGCAATTGCTACTTATTTTCTGTTATGTATTTTTTTTTTTTTTTTGACTTAGTTCTTTCAGTTTAGTGTCTACATTTCTTTCAATTTAGCGTCTACATTAATCGAGTCTAATGAACTGGACTAAGACTATGCAATCAAAGAAATGAATAATATAGAACTTGAATCAGTATTAAAATGAGTCTATTGAACTGGTCTAAGACTACGAAATCAACAACATGAATAGTATAGAACTTGACACATTATTAAACAAATAACATACACAATCTTCACACAAAAAAAAAAAAAAAGAAAAAGAAAAAAAACACAATCAGGTCACAATATATGAAGGGATGAAAATGAGTGGCCTCACCAGCAGAAATTTTTGTAGCTGTTGATCTCACAACAAAGCATTAATGTCATCATGGCTAAAAATTTGGCATATCACAGTCCTTGTCAATTAAAACCCAACCCCAACATCCACCTACAACAGGAATCAATCTCTTTCATTGCGAACAAATTTAATTTTTTCCAAAGGAGCAAGATTCTATCAAATTCTAATGAGGGGTGGACAATATACTGGTCTCTGCCTGCTCAGTTCATGAGCAACAAAAGCGGTAAAGCAGTGACAAGGAGTTGGAGAATTGCTAAGTTGAATACAGAATCAAATAAGTCCTAAATGGGCACAAAGATATGTCATCCCATACAATGAAAACTCAATGTCAGACACAATTTTCATTCCATAAGCTTGAGAGGGATGAAACCTTAATTCCATTGTCAGCCTCCAAAAGTTGAAGCACATTGATTAAATATAATATAGAGTTCAGAATGCCAAGCTTTAAAGAGTCCCATCATTGGATATTTGGCCAAATGAAAACAGTAAAAACAGATAATATTTACAACCAAAATCAATTACCTCATTCGATATCAAATTTAAAGCAGATTCATCCATACTAATGGTAATGAACTGATTTTGGCCATCAATTTTTTTGCCATAGTACATAAAAGCTTATCTGGCTAGGTGCTATTGCTAAATGGGTGAACATTTAATGAGATTACTAAACAGACTGATATTATATGCACTTTTACTGAGCGAAATGACTGCAATTCAATTGATGCTTGAACTTCCGTTTGTCACCAAATTAAACATTATAAGATTCAATGATGTGCCCTGAAAAATTTACTACCCTCGCATTATTATTAGCTATTAGAGGAATCGTATTCTGCATCTCTTTGTTCACAATGATAATACTCTTTGAGATATACCTCTAGCATCTGGTTAAGGTCTCAATTTCTAAGCTTACTCAACACCATCAAAGTGACTAACTTAATCCTCACCATAACACCCACCTCAACTATATGTAATATTTCCCAAATTAAAATGGTGATGTGATATCTAATTCTATCCTCCTGGGCAAAAAATAAGACAAGGTAGATGTAGAGCTTTACCAAACAAAGTTATCAACAAGGTGGCCATTAATTTACCCAAAAAAAAAAAACCAAGAAGGTGGCCATTATGAGTTTGATTAATATAAAATGCTCACAGGAAAAAGAGTAACAAAAACCCAGAACAAAAAAAGTCAAAAAGAAAAATGAAAAACATAATCATTTCAAAATCCAATTGTTCGCTGTAATAAAAATCTACTTCATCTTTTACTTGCTTACCACAAAGAAAATCCACTTCATCAAAATTAAAATACAACATCCTAAGAAACTCAACTTTTTTGGGAACAATGTCACATCTCCACAGCAATGGTTCAATTGTGATTAGGGTTCTGGAAACTGATTTCACTGTCATTAATTATGCAAAATCACATACTAAAGGGTCCACTCAAAGATTGAAATGAAGGAACAAAGGAATGGAAAGAGCTAGCTCCTAAAAATAGCCTGAATATATTAACATGAAACATTATTTGAATGTCCTATTACCTTTTTTGGGAACGATGTCACATCTCCACAGCAATGGTTCAATTGTGATTAAGGTTCTGGAAACTGATTTCACTGTCATTAATTATGCAAAACCACATTTGAAAGGGGCCACTCAAAGATGGAAACAAAGGAACAAAGGAATGGAAAGAGCTAGCTTCCAAAAATAGCCTGAATATAATAACATAAAATATTATTCGCATGTCCTATCACCTTTTCATGGTTACTTTTGATGTATGGCATAAATTAGATGAATATCCCATCCCTACATGTACTATAGAATCCTATGCTTACTACAGGGGGAAAAATATATGATTGATGAAAATATCTAATCATATAACCAGACATAACATGAGAAGCCTATGTCACAGATATAAATGAAACAATAAATGCCAGAAAAACAATCGCAACAAATAACCAGCTTATGATACTTTTTCAATTGACATCAACCAATTAGAAACCAAATATAAATTCTAAATCTGAAAGATCAAATTTGAGATTTCTAAATCCGATTCCCTCTTTCAGAAATAAGAACTTATTTCCCTCATTTCTATTAAATAGTGTCCACATACTTGCCCCAGAAAGGAGAAAAAAATGGTTTTGATCATCAAAAAAATAAAAAGGATTTCCATCAGCTAACATGGGTAATTCAGCCAACAATGAATTGCTTCCTTGTTCTCCTATAAAGATAATTTAACAGATTTTTTGTTTCTTAATGAAGGCACAAGGCCATAGCTGGACCACACAGCTCCAAGCATATAAACTACGCTGCATGATCAATGCACCATTTGAATCCACCTTATGCTAGATAGCTGGAGCCATAATAGGACCTTTGTGGGAATGAAATCCACATAATCATCTGATTTATCATTGGTGCTTGACTAGGCCAACTAATTACAGTAAATTAGAAAGTAACGAACAACATCGAATGGTGGCAAATGAAACTCAACAAAAGAACTCTGTATTATTTTCTTTATGGCAAAATACCCAGACCAGCAGCATGTCTCCAAGCAAGCACTGCAATTTTTGGGTTTATATTACAAATGCAAAACGAGAAGCTCCCAAGTCATTTCTTCCTGATATGATCATCACAATTACCAAACTAAAAGTTGGAAAACCTTACTAACAGTCTCCAGCTAGTGGCTTTCCTGTGCGGTTAGCACTAAATTTCTCTTTTTTTTTTAGCCAAATAGGCATAGAAGGTTGATAATCCTGAAATTGTACAAAGATAGAGGTCTAATACTAACAGGTTAGTTCCAAGTCTCTTTTTCATATCATAACAAAATTTGGAATGAGAAAGGCCCAATACGGTGCACAAATGTTGAATGTAAAACTTCAGGTTAAACCCCAAAGCAGAAGAAATATCCTACAAGCAGCTACATAAGCCCAAGGAACAATCATCCAACACATGTGAACTCAACAAAAGAAAACTGAGCCCATTTAAACATAAAACGAACAAAAGGGAATCATAAAATAACAATTTTGGCGAATGCACACGCAGTTCAGCTCAAGCCCCAGCATCTCACATAAAATTCAGAATCAACTCTGAAACCTTTTAATCCCACTTCTTGCATAACAAACACAGACAAACAAGCCATCAATCTAAAATTAAAAAGAAAGACATGCAATTTTTGGTGTGATAAGAAATGAATGCATTTGTTGTTAGAAATTCAAGATATATATTCGCACCTCCCACACCCCCCCCCCCCCCCCCCCCCCCCCCCCCCCCCCCCCCCCCACCTAAAAAAAAAAAAAAAGAGCCCAAATTGTTGATGTCAATTCTTAGTAGCAAAAGCCTAAATAAGCTGTATTATCAATTCAATTGATTGACCAGAATATAGAGATAAATTAAAAGAAAAGACCATAACCGAAGCAATACTAAAACCCTAGACTAACGAAAATCCAAATGAAACAAACACGTTTAAAATGATTGGTACCCAATAATTTTTACACAAATAAACCTATTTCGCACATTTGCATGTCAAGCTTTGATTTTTTTTTTTTTTTTGGTAATTCAAAATCAGGAGCTTTAAGAATGAAAGGAAAAGGAGAGATAGGGACAGAGAGAAAGAGAGAGGTTTTACCTGAAATAGAAGACCATAAACGAGCAAAGCTGACGAGATTAGGGCTTTAACGTGATCCAGGGAAGAGAGAGAGAGATGTTTGACAACCAAGGTATGGAGGAACGCTGAAGTTACAAGTCCAAAGAGCAAGGTTGATTTGTTTGGAATATGTTTTTCTTTTCTAATTCCTCTGTATGTGGTTTTGTAATTCTATTTGTTTCCTCTGTACTTGGTTTTGTACGCATAATTGCAATTCTATTTTTTTTTTCTCTTATTCTGTGTGATATATTATTACCATTTATCATATAAACATTACGTGCTCCGATTATAGTTGTCTTACAACTTTAAACGCTAAAATATTACAACAGCATGTGCAAGAAGTGGGGACATAAAAGATGTGCTAGTGCTAGTTTAGTATCCTAAATATTGTTTCCCAATAAAATTAATCGGATTTGAATTATTTTTTCCTAAATTATAGTATTATTGTATAATTTTTGTTCTTATATTTTAGAAAATTGATTCAACCATCTATTTTATTATTAATTTATATTATTCTAAATCTAAATCATTAAACTAATTATTAATTCAATAGTTTAGATTAAAAAAAATATAAATCAATGATTAGATAGACAACTTGATTGATATATGGGAAGAGAAATATACAATATAGTTGATAAAAAAAAATTTTCTTTTTTTGCCCTAAAAGTAGGTATTTACATAGATAGTAGAATAAGTAATAGTAGTTTTTTTTTTTTAATTAGATTTTTGTATTCTCCACAGAATGTATTTCTTGTTGAATGTAAAATTATGAGATTGAAGTTTCCTTCGTTTACATTTTCATAATTTTTCTTATTTTCTAAATTAATAATTAGGACTATCTAAATTCTTCAATAATATTGTAATATTATTATGGCGTAATTTTAACTATCAATTGCATGTATAAGTATCTAAGTGTAAAAAGAAAATAATTGGTGAAAATTAAAAGATTGAAAATTAGACGATGGATTTCCAGAACCGTAGATTTTTGCTATTTATTCATGTAAATTGTAATTTACGATATAAGGGTTCTAGAAGGGCTTATCTCTATAATATTTACTTGCCTACCACACTTTCTCCGATTCCAGGGAATATGAGTGCAGTAGCGGATATTCCAAGTTGCAATTCTCGTGGCATATAAATATAGTACAACATCATTATTATTCTACTAAAATTCTTCCTAGCCATGCGCATAACATGTGAACATATTTTGACAAAGGGGAGTATGCCTTTTTTATTTATTTGTTTACCGAAACATATCTTGTTTATTACACTTCCCTAGTTCGTTTGTAATTTAACAAATCCTTACCCCTTATCATTATCGTACCCTAATTCTAAATCGAATCTAATTGAAAAATTTTCATAATAACATAGTCTAACCATACTTGTCTGGACCATTTTTACTTGAGTAAATGTGATATTCGATATCTAAATCATATTTACTTTTGTAATTAATTATTTAAAATTTAAAATTATTAATTTAGTTCTCAAACTTTATGTATTTTCAAAATGAACTTTCCTTATTTTTGTAATAACCATTTAACTTGGTCAATTTTCATAACTAAATACCTAATTCAACTACTATATTTATAATGTTTGTAGCTAATTGACATTTTCAAACTTTGAATAGTTACTTAGGTTAGGAATCTTTTCTCTCCTAGGGTTTCTACAAAGAGCTCTTTCCTTTCTTTGATGAGAGTTTCTTTCCACCGTAGGGTGTTGATTTCTCTATGACATATTTTTAACATTATCTATCTATTCTATCATAAGATCTTAGCTTTTTTTTTTTTTTTATTTCTTTCTCTTCTATCTTGATTTGTGTTTGCAATCTTGCATACTTATTGTAAATATCCAATTTTTATCTCTTTATAACTTTTGAAAAATTTTTTGGAATAGGTTGGTAGGACTCTTTAGATATGAGCCCTTTAAGTTCATCTGGATCTAATGTCTTTGCCATTTAGGCCCTGTTGCCTTAGGGTCAAGCCCGACTTGAACAAGCCTAAAAGGTTCTTTAATGACTAAAAGATACCGGATAAGATAAGAGACCAAGTCAATAACTACGTTTGGCATATGTAAGATACGTTGGACACTACGAGCTCACTCTCCCATACTTATGGAAGAGGATTCTACCAATTAATTACTCTTCAATTGTTGACACTACTCTACTATAAATACTAGACCACTACCTAACGGTAAACTACTTGACACTTTGTACACTTAAGTTTGTTTATTGCTTTCAAGCATTCTCTACTCTCCCAAACACCTTACTGACTTAAGTATCAGAGTGGCTATACCAAATAACACTTGATGTTCCTTCACAATGTTTTACTTTACAAGCTTACTCAACACGCAAAGCTTAATCTCTACCGACAAATATCCCAAGATGACATTTGGTGCCATTTGTGGAAACTAAATTCTTATATGAAAACCCCCAAATACATTAAACATATCCCTAAACGCAATTCTTAGACATCATGTCTCATCACGACAAACAAGAGAAGCGCCACTTGGTAAACAAGTAACTTGTGGAGAACCAACCCCTCCCAAGGGAAACACTGGAGGAATCCTTAGAGTATTCGGAATGCCTGGTTGAGGAATTAACTATTCAAAATAGGTTATTTTACACTTACCTCGAAGAAGCCAAGAATCGTAGCATGCAAACTCACCCCCCGAAGCCCTTGATGCCTATACTAAGCAGAACCATTGGTAGCAATTGCATAATGGTAAGGATCAGCAACTTGATCCCCTTAATGTAGCACTAGCTAGCAAGGTTTGTAGCCAACCATGACTAAGCTTTGGTTAGCAATAAGCAAGTGGCTGACTTACAGGAAGTATCGGCTTACTCAACAATACACCAAGCTCACCCAACAGATGACTTAACCCTAATGAGCCCTGCGCAATAGTGAAGAGGCTCTCCAAGCAGTAAAGAGGTAAGGCTATTGGAAACGTTAAGTTAGTCACCAACAACAAGACCCCCTTTACTAGGGGCATCCAAGATAAAGTGTTGCCCCATAACAGCAAACTTCCATCTTTGGACTAATATGATGGCACAAGTGACCTTGACGATCACCTCTTCCACTTCTACACCCTCATGAACCTCTATGGTCATAGGGATACAATAATGTGTAAAGCTTTCTTAGGCACTTTGAGGAAACTCTGAGGAAAGTAGCTCTAACGTTGTTTAATCACCTTCCCAACAATTCTATCAGCTCCTTTGACAAGTTGGCGTGAAAGTTCAACCTTCACTTTAAGGCTAGCAAGCCCCTTCTAAGGGTACATCATCCTTGTACTTGATAAGGTAGAGTGAAGGCGAATTTATGTGTAACCATGTGGCCTAGTTCAACAATGCCATGGTCAAGATCCCTCAACTAGAAGAGGGATTTTTTGTTAATGCCACTTAGCTCGGCATCTAAACTGCGGGAGACTTCTTTCAATCACTTATGAAGAGTAAGCTAAAGACCTTGGCCGACTTCTGGAATAAGGCCTAGAAGTACATCAATGATGATGTGGACTATGACCAAGAATAGACAAGGCTAGTTGCTAGATGGGTTCAAGCTTCTCGAAAGCTTGAAGAGAATGATGGGGAAATGCATGAGAGAGTGAGTAAAAGAGTAAGCAAAGACCTATGAACAACTCCAAAGGATACGATACCTCGGTGGAACTTCCAAGGACTTATGGCACAACTTGATATAACATACAAATTGTTCCAACGAGGTTATTCACCGCCTAGCCTTACTTAAGGGTTAGGATAATAGCGAAATTAGAGTAAATAAATAGTGTTTACATAAGGAAGAATATTTAGTTGTATTGATAATAGTTTGATGTTTACAGCTACAAATATAAGGGGTATTTATACCCAAAGTTAGGGTAATTTTCCTAAAAGGAAAAAGATAAAAAGGGTATTGTCTTAAAAGTAATGTACAAGAATACAAAAGGATAAAAATGAATATTTAATAAAAGCAATTATTAGTGTAGTAAATTTTATACTTAGCCTTGTACACGTAGCGGAGATACATTGGTGAGGTCGTTAGAGAATGAAGACAAAAGTGTACGATCAGATTGTTTGTTTGAACAAAGGTAGATAAAGATCAAATCAAGATCTCCCTTTCAACCTCTCGGCCTCTTGGCAAAGGTGATGCCGAGTAATTAGTCGGCTTAGACTTGAGTGAGTAATCATGAATGGTTTGGCTATTGTCTTGGCAATCTACAATTCGATATACTTTAGAGAGATGGGCAATCATTCGGTTCAGCATACAAAGTGACTTAGTAAAGAGATATTCGGCTTCAGCAAGAGTCAGTTAGAGTAAGAGGATCTACCTTACTAGCCCTTCCAATTCTCAAGCTCAGTTGTAGGTTAAAGGCCCAATAGCTTAATTCCTATCACTCCTTCTAGGTTGATTTAAATTTGGGATCAAATCTGAGTAGTCTTTGATCAGCTTTCCGTTAGGGTGATATGGACTGAGGTTGGCAATGTTGAAGGTATCAGAAATCCCATATTCCTCAGTTAGCTCCAACCTGTATGCATTGTCTTTGATCTTTTGGAGGATTCTGAAAGGTCCTTTAGCTCTTATAGATAGCTCATTCCTCCTCTTACTTAGAAACCTTCCCTTACTAAGGTATAGCTACATTAAGTCTCCTAGTTGGAATTGCTTAGCCATCTTACCTTTAGCTTTCTCTCTCATTCTTCTAGTAGCTTAGTTGATTTGTCGAGTAACTTTGTTGTAGATGTACTGAAGGGACTGTGCTTGAGCTTTCACATCAGGGTCTTCTTGCTTAGACTCAGGTATAGGAGTGTAATCGAGTGGCAACTTATGATTGAAGCCATAGACAACCTCAAAAGGGATCTGCTTGGTGGTGTCATATACTATTTGGTTGTAGGCGAATTCGACCATTAGTAAGCAAATGTCCCAATCGGCTAAGTTATTCCTTATTATAGCTCGAAGCAATGATCTCAAAGTACGATTGACTACCTTTATCTAGCCATCCATCTAGGAGTGACTAGAATTACTAAATAGTAGTTTGGTCTCCATCTATTGCCATAGAGTTCTCCAAAAATGACTCAAGAACTTCGGATCTCTATCTAATATTACACTTCTCGGTATGTCGTATAGCCTAATAATTTCCTATAAGAAAAGAGAAGCAATACCCAAAGCATAGTTAATTTTAGAGTAAGGCACAAAGTGTGTTATCTTGTTGAATCTATCCATGATGACCATTATAGAATCTTTGTGTTGGGTCGTTCATGGTAGTCTGAGAATAAAGTCCATGCTCAATTTAGTCCATAGTTTCATCGAAATAGGTAAAGGTATTGCTTTCCCTTACTCAGCTCAGCATTTAGCCCTTTTGCATATAATACAACCTTCTACAACTTAGTGCATGTCTCATCTCATTCTCAACTAGAAGAAACGACCATTCAATAGTTCATAGGTCCTTCTTTCCCTAAAATGCCCAAAGAGTCCTCCATTGTAGGTTTTCTTAATCAGTAATTCCCTTAGTGAATAGGTCAACATGCATAATTTCCCTTCTCAGAATAAGTATCCATCATCTACATGATACTCATCCACGGTCCTTCCATTAACACATCACACAAGTATAGGTCCAAAGTGTGGATACCCGGAGTATTGCTCTTTGATGCTCATAAACCCAAATAATCCGGTATGCAGTTCATTCAGAAGTGCATGCCTTCTCGAAAGAGCATATATAACTATGTTACTCTTTCCCTACTTATATTTTATCAAAAAATTAAATCCTTCAAGGGATTTAACTTATCTCGCATGTCACTTCAACAACTTAGTTTAACTTCGGAGGTACCTTAGGGACTCATGATCAATATAGATGACAAATCCTCTCGGTAGTAAATAATATTGCTATAATTGCAGTGCTCAAATTAGTGCTAAGAGTTCTTTGTCATACATGGAGTGGTTTAGTTGAGGTCCCTTCAACTTCTTACTATGGTAGGTAATTAGTCAACTTTCCTATAATACCCCTTACATGTCAAGTGATGGAATTCTAATCATCAAGGTACCTTTTGGTGTAATGGCTCAGTATGCATCAAAACTTTAAAATTAAGCGTACTCAAGCTAGAGCAATACTAGGATGGATGACCTTTTAGGAAGCTACTACACCAAATTACAAAACCGTATGTCGTTTCATGCTAAAGCGGACAATACCTCGGTGGGAGGAGTTTGTGTTGGGTTGTTACAGGTGGTATTAGAGCAATCCACCAATCGGAAGGGTAGAGCCCTGCTTGGTGGTGATTCTGGACTTGTGTAACAAAACTGACGAGGATGTCAGATTTGTAAGGAGGGTAGATTATAATACTCCTTACATGTTAAGTGATGAAATTCTAATCATCAAGGTGTCTTTTAGTGTAGTGGTTTGGAGTACGTTGAAACTTCGAAGTTAAGCATGCTTAAGTTAGAGCAATCCTAGGATGGGTGATCTCTTAGGAAGCTGTTACACCAAAGGACAAAATTGTACAGTGTTCCATGCTAAAGCGGAAAATATCTCGATGAGAGGCGTTCTGGTCGAGTCATTACATTTCCTGCATTAAAACAATGCCTATTTTAATGCTTGATGTATTACATTTCAACTCAAATGTTTTCTTGAAGCCAAGTAGAACTAGTACAAGGGCGGAGGTCAACCTTTCTTTTATCTTAACAAAACTTCTCTCCTCCTTTTCTACCCGTCGGAAGTTGGTGTTTTGCTTTGTTAGCTTAGTAAGTGGTGTAGCGAGGGTGCTAAAATTCCTAATGAATCTTTTGTAGAATAAAGTTAATCTATAGAAACTTCTCACGTTAGAACAAGTAGTAGGGGTTGGCCACTCGACAATTACTCAAATCTTCTCGTCATCTACTTATAAGCCTCATCCATTTACTATGTATCCTAAGAATATCACTTCCTCTTAGCAAAAATAACACTTCTTAAGGTTGTTGAATAATCTCTCAGCATGGAGGATATTTAATACGACTCAAAGATGTTCCCAGTAAATCGGCATGTTAACATTATACATAAGGATGTCATCAAAGTAAACTACGACACACTTCCCTATTAATTATCTCAACATATGGTTCATCAATCTCATGAAAGTGTCTGAGGCATTCGATAAACCGAATGGTATGATCATCTGCTCATAAAATCCATGTCGAGTTTTGAACAAAGTTTTCTACTCATCTCCTAGCCTCATGCAAATTTGATTGTAGCTAGACTTTAGATCAATCTTACTGAAGATCTTAGCTCTACTCAATTCATCCAACATATCCTTTAACTTAGGGATTGGATAACTGTATTTGATTGTTATGTTGTTTATGGCTCGGCTATTAACACACATCCACCTGATACCATCGTTTTTTGGTATTAGGAGCACCAACACAATGTAAGGGTTAAGACTTTCCTTAACATAACCTTCTCCAATAGTTCATTGACTAGTCGTTCGAACTTAGAAGCTTGGTCAGGACTCATCTAATAGGCTAGCTTATTTGGTAGTGCGACATTGGCTAATAAGTCAATACAGTGTTCTATGCCTCGAATTAGGGGTAATCCCTTAGGTAACTATTCTGGGAATAGATCGACATACTTGCCCAGTAACTCTTTTATTTCTAAGAGTAGTTCACCTTACTCCTTCATCTCTAATAGGTGCTTAACCAATATGAGGGTTGGTACATCAGCTATGAGGGCCTTTCAGAGCTTGGCTCTACTCATCATTCGAGTCTTTTTCGATCCGTGAGCAAGTTTGGCTTACAACTTATTAACTTCACTTGGTGGCATCGGGTTTAGTGCGATCTTCTTACCATCCTTCTTGAATGTATACATATTTCGGTATCTATCATGGATAACTTTCCTGTCAAATAGCCATGGTCTACCTAGCAACATGTAGGAAGTGCACATAGGCAGTACGTCGTAGAGAATTTGGTTACTGTAATTTCCAATGGTGATCAATAGTAGTACTTACCTAGTAACATGTAATGCTCCTTTCTCACTCAACTAGTGCAACTTATATAAACTTGGATGTGCAATAGTCGGTAGGTTCAATTTTGTAATAAGATCGATTGATGCCACATTAGTGCAACTATCCTTATCTACAATGAGGGTACACACTTGATCATTTACTTTATAAGTGGTATGAAATAAATTCTCTTTTTACTCCTCCTCGCATGAGGGTTCCATGTTCATTATGCATCGAACAACCATGATCAACCGGTCTAAGTCCTTAATAAACATATCCTCTTCAATAAGTTCTTTCTTGACAACTTCTTTCTCGATAGTGCTCTCATCCTCTTCAGGTTCCTCATCAATACTTTCTACCTCTAGCTTTGGGACATCTCCCTTAATGACCATAGTCTTTTGGTTTGGGTACTGAGTAGTCATATGTCTAAACCCTTAGCACTTGAAGCACTTGATCTGGCTTATCTTCCTACTAGATCCTTGCCCTTTCTCATAAGTATGGGTCGGTATGACACTATCAGGTTAGCCCTTTTGTTTTGTTTGGGCATTCACCTTTTGGATTAGTTCAATACTTGACTGAGTTTGGTGACTTGTTTGTCTAGGTCAGCTAGTTGACATTTTAGTCGATACTTGACCTCTTTTCTGTCTCTCTACTCATTAAGACATTCAGATGGCTTCATCCATTGTTGTGAATCATTGGAGTTCTAAAATGTCACGAATGTCACCTCTCAACCTAGTAATGAATCTAAAGATTGTTCAAGTTGGTGGTTCCTCCACTTTATAGTGGATCATAAGCATTTAAAATTCTTAAACATACTCATCAACAAATTAGCCTCCTTATCTTAACTCCTAAAGCCGAGTAAAAGTATCTTGCATATAAGTATCTGGCACAAACCTATTTCTAAGTATTTTCTTTATCTCAAGCCAAGTATTAATCTCTCGGTAGCCTTTTCATCTCTTCATAGTCTGAAAATTCTTTCACTACATGGCAACATATCTAAAGAACTCAATAGTAGTAGTTCTTACTTTCTTATAGTCTTCATATTGGTAATAATTGAACATACGCTCCACTGTCTCTTCCCATTATAAGTATTCATCTGTACTTCCAAATCCATTGAAACTCAGAATTCAAAGTTTCACATAGTTAGAGGCTCTGCGTGTTTGCACTCGCTCTTCTTCTTCATAATACTCTTCCTCATCCTCTTCTTCTAACTTTCCTAAGTCAATCCTTATTCTTACTCATCTGCCTACTCTTCTACCTCAAACTTGTCAAGCTAGGTTTTGACCCTTCACAGGTTAAGTAGCTTATGGGGTATTATGTGTGGCTTTAGTTAGTCAGCAAGCTAATGCATAAACAACTTGAGTTAAGTTTACCAAAAGGTTAGCCACCTTACTAAGTCTCTCGCCAATGCTCCTAGGGATTCCTCGAGACTGTTGTCTATGGCAAACAACTTTATTGTTGTCATCTCCAACACCAACGTTTACACTTGGGTTAGTTATTTTCTTTACAGATTCAAAGCTCAAATTCTTCAATTAGGTGTTTTAGCAAACACTTCCATAACCCAGAAAAGTAATAGCTAACAAGCATAGCAATTAAAGAACACAGTAACTTGCTCTATTTCATATGTACAAAACAAAGTATAAATAGAACTTTGAAAACAAACTACAACTTAGTGAAACCTCCGCTCTAATACTAAGATGATGTAGACCGTAAGCAAAAGCAGATAAGGTCGGTTGTTGGATTGGTCCAAGCTTGCCGAAAGCTTGAAGAGAATGATGGGGAAATGCACGAAAGAGTGAGTAAAAGAGTAAGCAAAGACCCATGAACAACTCTAAAGGATATGACATCCCGATGGAACTTCCGAGGACTCATGGTACAACTTAATATGATCCATGGATTGTTTTGGTGAGGTTACTCGCTACTTAGCCTTGCTTAAGGGTTAGGATAAGAGTGAAATGAGAGTTACAAACAGTATTTACATAGAGAAGAATATTTAGTTGTATTAATGATAGTCTGATGTTTATAGTTACAAATATATGGTGTATTTATACCTGAAGTTAGGGCAACTTATCTAAAAGGGAAAAGACAAAAAGCGTATTGTCCTAAAAGTAATATACAAGAATACAAAAGGGTAAAAATGAATAATTAAGAAAAATAGTGATTAGTGTGGCAGATTTTGTACACATGGTGAAGATACATTAGTGAGGCCATTTGAGGATGTGGACAAAAGTGTACGATCAGATTGTTTGTCCGAACAAGGTAGCTAAGGATTAGTTTGGGGTTTCTCTCTTAGCTTCTTGACAAGGGTAATGCCGAGTAATCAATCGGCTTAAACATAAGTGAGTAATCGTGAATGGTTTGGCTATTGTCTTGGTAATCTACAATTTGGCACACTTCAGAGGGATGGGTAATCAATCAGTTTAGCATACAGAGTGACTCGACAAAGCGATACTCGACTTTAGCAAGAATCTATTAGAGTAAGATGATTAGCCTTGCCAACCCTTTCAATCCTCGAGTTCGATTGCAGGTCAAAGGCTTAGTAGCCTGATTCCTATCAGACCAGGAGAACAATATTCATACTAGGTGTGATGTTGACTAAGAGAGGTGAAGTGGAAAGTAGGATAAGGAAAGATTGTCCTTAAAGTATCGCCTTGGTGGAAGAATGTCGAGTAGATTAGAAGGGTTGGGCTTAGGAAAGAAGAAGCACTAAGTCGAGTGAGACTTTCTCCCTCTTCTTATCTATATACAGCACACCCTTCTAAATAAACCTATTCCTAAGTCTATTTTGAGGTAAAGAATAGGAACTTACTATACCAACCCTTGAAGATGAAGGGGAACCCTAGTTGTCAAAACTCGGATAAGTATTACTAGTTCTATGATAACCACGACCAACCACTGACGAATGCTTCCAACTAAAGAGCGTAATCGAATACGCCATTTAGTGAGGCTTCTTTAATGTGTATGTAGCCCCATCGAGGAATGATGACCGTTTCGATGATGATGAGGACCAAGCACCCTAGAGGTAGTAGACTAAAGGTGCTAGAGTAGAGCAGAATGCTGGTTGCAACAATGACTATGCCCCCAACGATGTCATCAATAAAATAGTTGGGGGCTACACCTTAGGAGCCGGCCTAGTACTAGTAGCTTGGATAACGCCTCGTCCAAGGTGTTAGCAGTTAGGGAGAAGAGATAAAAGCTAGATACTTCCATCTCCTTCTCTGATGAAGATATGGAGGGGGTAGATACCCCTTATCGAAACACCCTAGTTACAGGAGTGAGGATCGCAAATTTTGAGGTCTTGAAAATAATGGTGAACATTAGTAGCTCCACTAATATGCTCTTCCTCTGCACATATGAGAGGATAAGGAAGAAGCTACTGGTCAAGATGAAGCCGTACCACCATAACTTGATCGATTACAATGGAAGTACCATCTAAGCTAAGGTGATCATCACTCTAAACATGGAGCTTAGCAATGACAATTGCATGGCACAATGACCAATAGAGTTCATCGTGATCAACTACCCTTCCCCTTATAATGCTCACTTCAGAAGACCAAGTCTAAATGCGTTTGAGGTCATCACATCCTCCCTTTACTTGAAGGTAAAATTCTCGAACCTGATTGTGTAGGAATATGTAAGTGTAATCAAAAGTTCTTACGAGAGCTATATGTTTAGGTCGCCAAAGGCGATGGAGTCTTCACAATGGAGACTATCCCGCAGGAGAAGTTGGTGGAGAGGGGTAAGTTAGGTGAAAAAACTGAAGATGTCCATATTGGACCCTCTCTCAACCAAACCATGAAGGTTAGGATCAAGACTCCTCTTAAGGTGAATGATGAAATTATTGCCTTCCTACAAGCCAACTCAGATAGGTTTACCTAGTTAGCATCAAATATTCTTAGGATTTTACCCAACTTAGCAACCCATAGCCTCAACATTGACTCTAAGCACTTCGCTCTAGAGAGACAGGCTGCGATTGAGGAAGAGGTGCAAAAGTTACTCGAGGTCGACTTTGTGAGGAAAGAGAAGTACCCAATTTGGATAGCAAACATGGTGCTAGTTAAGAAGAAGACTGGGAAGTGGTAAATGTACGTTGATTATACTAACTTCAACAAAGCTTGCCCTAAAAGACTGCTTCCCTCTCTTAAGAATTGACCAACTTGTCAACTCTACTTCAGGATATGCCTTATTAAGTTTCATGGACGCCTTATCAAGGTACAACAAGATTAAAATGGATCGGAAGGACAAAGTCCATACATCTTTTGTCATCGACTACGCTGCTATATAGTGATGCCATTTGGTCTAAAAAATGCCAAGGCCATGTATTAGCAGGCAGTGATGAAATTGTTTAAGCCCAAGATCGGGCATAATATGGAGGTATATGTCAACGATATGATCATCAAGAGCACGAAGTCGGGTGATCATGTCAAGGACCTCTAGGGAGTCTTTAACTAGATGCGAACACATGACATGAAGTTGAACCCCTAGAAATACGTCTTTAAGGTTGGCTTAAGCAAATTTCTAGGTTTCTTAGTCACTTAAAGAGGTATTGAGGTCAATTTGGAGAATATAAGTGCCATTAAGGGGATGAAGCCCCTTACCTTAGTTCGAGAAATGCAGAAGCTCCCTAGTATGGTGCCTGTGTTGAGCAGGTTCATCTCAAAAAGCATAAATAGATGCTCCCAGTTCTTTAAAATCTTGAAAATTCGAAGGGTTTTGAATGGATCCTAAAGTATACTACTGCCTTCCAGTAGCTCCAAGATTTCCTCATGCATCCACCGATCCTTTCCATGTCTGTCCACTAAGAAGACCTATTCTTGTACTTAGCCATGAGTAACCGGGAACTCTCCTCTATGTTGGTTAGAGCAAATGAAAGAGAACATAGGCTTCGTATACTATGTCAGCCATGTACTCCATGGGCCTGAGGTTAGGTATACTTGGATAGAAAAATTTGCCTTGGTCGTTATCATCTCAACACATCAGCTAAGACCTAACTTCTAGGTGCAACAGATTATTATGCTCATGGGTCAATCGCTGTGCACTATGCTACAAAAGCCTAATGCGTCTGGACAGATGATGAAGTACGCAATGGAGTTAAGTATGTATGGAATCTAATACCAACTATGAGCAGCTTATAAGGTACAAGTGCTAGCCGATTTCGTGGTAAAATATAGTGGAGAGGAAGAAGTACCCTTAGGTGATGAAAAATCAGTGTGGACTCTCTACGTCGATGAATCATCCACCTCGGGGGGTAGAGGTATGAGTTTTGTTTTGATAGATCAACATAAGGTTATAGTTTACTATGCCCTCAAATTGGGGTTTAATGCTAGCAACAACAAATCTAAGTATGAAGCCCTCATCGATGGTCTCAAGTTGGCCAAAGAGATCAGCGTTGAGCACTTAGAGGTCTTCTTGGACTTTATACTAGTCGTCCAGCAAGTTTAAGGTGAATATGAGGCTATGGACAACATGATGGCAAGGTACCTACGGAAGGTGAAGAGCCTTTTAGCTAAATTTCCTTTGTAGAGCATCATGAAGATCCCTTAACTGAAGAATTCAGAAACAAATTAGCTATCTAAACTTACCTCCATTAGGATGTAGAAACTGAAGGTGAGGGATAGGAAGATCTTCATAGAGTACCTGTCGAAGAAGAGCATAACTCCAGGGCTAAAGTCTTAGAACTGACAATAATAGCATTAGAATAGAGTTGGATGGATCCTATCCGGAGTTATTTGGAGCATTACACACTCCTAAAGGACAAGAGGGAGGTGAAGAAGCTCAGATATCATACTACCAACTAGACATTGGTCAATGGCATCTTATATCATGGGGGCATTAGCTTGTCCTTGCTTAGATGCTCATGAGAAGGTGAGGGCTTGTGTGTTATGGAAGGATTATATGCTGAAGTGTATAACAACTACATTCAATCTTAAGTCCTTTACCTTTAGGCACTATTGTTAAGGCATTATTAGCTTACCATGAAGTAGGATACCAAAGCCATAGCTTAAAAGTACCTGTAGTGCCATAAGCATGCCCTTATTAGTCATACACCAGCACCAGTCTCCAACCTCTAACTAGCTTGTGGTCATTCAAACAATGGAGTATTAATATCCTTTAGGCTTTCACAAAGGCTTCGGGAGGATGGTAGTTCATAATAGTTATTGTCAACTACTTTACTAAGTGGATTGAAGCCGAAGCGATGGCAAAAATCATAGAGAGAAGTGTTGAGTCTTTCTTTAGAAACAACATCTACTCTCGGCTTGGGGTTCCTTATACTCTCATCATGGACAATAGGCAATAGTTTGACAACCTCAAATTTAAGGAATTTTATGCCAAGCACCACATTACGCTGCACTTTACGTTAATCGCCCACCTCCAATCGAATGAACAGGTAAAGGGAGCCAACTAGATCATCCTAGATAGCTTGAAGCAATGAGTGGACCGAACCTATAGCATTTGGGTAGATGAGTTGCCAAACATTTTATAGGGATATAGGACTACCCATCGAACTTCTACAAGCAAAACACCGTTGTACTTAGCATTTTGATTTGAGGTAGTTCTCTTCATCGAACTTGAACTCCTTAACATCTGGACTTGAAGCTTAGATTCCACCCTTAATGAGTTCCTACTGCAAGCTAGCACCAACACTATTGAAGAGACTCGAGACCTTGTTGTGGCTCGAGGAATTGCATATTGGCACTAAGCTACTTGATACTATGATCAAAAGGTTAGACATAAGGAATTCAAGGTTGGCAACCTAGCTTGTCGAAAATTAGAAGCCACTAGCTTGTAAGAAGGACAGGGCAAACTAGCCTCCAATTGGGAAGACTCAATCATAGTTAGGGAAAACTTAGACAATGGAGCATACAGACTAGAAAGACTGGATGGCAAGCTCATCCCATGTACATGGAATGTCGGTAACCTTTAGCTTTACTTTGATTGGTGTATTAATGGGTAAATCATTTCATAATAATGAATGAAAATTACATTTTATAATTGTTGTCTAGCATTTTTGCTCTCTCACTATCCTAGCCCCCAAAGGGTGAACATACCCACCTATCGAGCAGGTTAGAACGCTACCGATTTGACCCCCTCAAGTAACCTCGGTAAGGGGAAACACCCTTCGCATAGAAGAACTCCCACTTATTAGGCAAGATGGAACACCACCGACTTGACCCCTTTAGGTAACTTTAGTAAGGGGAAATACCCCTTGCACATAGGAACTCTTGCTTATTGAGTAGGTCAGAACGCCACTGATCTAACCCCCTTGGTAAACATTAGTAAAGGGAAACATGGCCTATATAGAGGAACTCCTACTTATAGGGTAAGTCAAATTGCCATTAACTTGACCCCTTCGAGTAACCTTAGTAAGGGGAAATATCCTTTGTATAGAAAAACTCCTACTTACTAGGCAAGTTGGAATGCCATCGACTCGACCCCTTTGGGTAACCTCGATAGGGAGAAACACCCCTTGTATGAAGGAACTCTTATACACAAATATTTAAATAAGGCAGAACATAAAAAAAAAGGGAGAGAAAAAGCCAAAGTGCAAAACAGGGGACATGAGTAAGTTGAAATTTTGTTTATCACTTGCAAATTGCAAAATTAAGGTCGGCATTCCAACCTTAGATATAAGAAGGAAAATAATACTTTTGCTTAGGATCAACTAACTTCGAAAAGTCTAAGGCTTCAATCTACTTGGAGCACTGATCCATTACAAGCCCCTAAGGAGGCTGGCTTTAGGCTAGAGTAAAGGCTGAAGGTTGCTGACTAGGGTCAATAGGAGGATCACTCCTGATCTTGATTACCCTGATCTTAATCACCCTAAGAAGTACCCTTAGTAGTGACCTCCTACTGAACTGTTGGGGTAAAAGTAGATGCAAAAGCATCTTACTTGGCCCCAACAATAAAAGGGGTACCTTGGACTTCACTGATCGCTTGAATAGCCTCCCTCTTCTCCTTAAAAGTGGGGGAATCTAAAAAAATCAAGAAACTCAGGTTGAGGTCCAAATAATGGGAGAGCACCTCTCTCTTCGTGAAGCGAGTGGATTCGATGGATAGGTCTTCCAACTTGTCCAACCACTCCTTCGTCTTTCAATAATTGGTAATGGCCTTCTTTATGGTGGCATTGTTGAGGACCTCCCTACTCTTAATTTTGGAGATGATCTCTTCCACTCCAAAACTCTCCCCTATAGTTCTCGGACTTACTACTTTAACCCTACCGTCAGAACAGCCAACTCCAGTGAAGTAGTTTTGACACTTTTGCATCCTAATGCCTTAATCACCAATTCAATCTGTAACCTAGTAACAAATGCCTTCAACTCAGCATTTTCCTTCTTAAGTTGGGCTTTAGCCTCCCTCTCCTCGTTTAATCTTTGAGAGAGGTTAGCCTTGGTCTTCTATTCATTCTTAAGCCAAGCCCTTAGGTCATTGCCCCCTTTAGTAGCCCTTCTGATAGCATGTCTCCCCCATTCTTTCATCCTTCAACCACCTTTGAAGCCTAGTCACTTGCACATAAGAGCGGTGCAAGCACTAGTTAGCTTTTGCTAATTTATCTAAATATTTATTAGTAAAGGTGATAACTCTGATTTTAAACATATTTCATATGGTGATTTTATAGTATTTCCCTTACATTTTTGGTTTTCTTTAAAGAAATTGATACTTAATTGAGTAAAATTTTGATTTCAAGGTTTGAACGCGTTCTAGGATCGAAAATGAAGAAAAGGAATTAAGTTTCACTCAATTCGGAGTTTAAACGAAGGAGTTATGAAGTTTTGAAGTTATGCAAAAAAATTTGCCTAGGTGTAGAAAGTTACACGACCTAGGGACACGGCTATGTCCCAGGCTGTATCTGGTGATGAAAATAGAATCCTTATAATATATATATATAAGGATATCTAAGGGTTTAGACAAGAGGGAGACATTAGAGAAACAGACGAGACACGAGAGAAGAGAAGAGACTTGAGGAGAAAGAGAAGAAAAAGGCGAGAGCAACATCAACTTTAAGATTAGAGAGATTGTTTATCAACCAAAGGGGTTTTCCATGTTTTATTTTATGTTTTTGATGGAACTCGTTTTTAGATTCATTATGATAGCTTAGAATTCAAGTATTTAGGATTATGGAACTTAGGGTTTCATGTAACTTTTGGGTTGATTTATAATTTTCAATAAAGTTTCTATCTTTTCTTGATTCAATTATGTTGTTTAATTGTTGATCGATAATTCTAGAGTATCAATTTATGATATTATGCATGTTGATTGAGAAATTGCATGTGTAAAAAGATCTTGGCATAATTGGAGAGAATTACATGTATACTTAGAGATAAGATACATGTTTCTTCCGGAAAGTTAATTATTTGTATGGGAATTCATTATACATTAAGGCAATTCTAAGTTATATTATTAAGTGAAGAGATTCCAGTAAATAATTTAGGATTAGGGTTAATATACTTGAGAAAGATATTAGCTTTAAGTGTGAATCTCTCCGGTTAAGAATAATAGAAACTGAATTGAATATATTTTAAGTGGTCACATGTTAAACACTAGGAGAAATAATTCCTAAATACGTTATTAATTTCTTGAAGTCGTTCGTAGTTTATTGCTTTCTAATTTGCTTAATCAAGTCTCATAATTAGTTTAGATGGTTAATTTCGGTATTTTTAATTCATTCAATTTATCACAATTTTCTGGTTAGATAATAGAGCTAAAGTTAATATTAGTACTCGAAATCTCTGAGGGATCGACTCGGATTCACATCCGCTATATTAAAATTGATAGGTGTACTTGCCTCATATCAAGTTTTTAGCGTTGTTGCCGGGGATTTTCGATATTAAGAACGCTAGTTGCTTTATTACTTTGACCATTTTTTCTTTATTTTCTTTTGTTTTCATTGTTTATTTTTATTACCTAGAGCTGCAATTGATTTTATATTTCTTGCCTTTGTAGTGCATGACCTGAAGCAACTCAGAAGATTTGGTAGAACTTGATCCTGAAATTGAGAGAATTGCCCTTCAAAATTTGAGATCGCGACCTAGACAAATTGTGGCGACCATAGACGATGAGTCAATCGTTGAAATCAAGGAAGAAGGTGAAGAGGCCAACACTCAATTCATCGAGCAAGAAGATCCACCACACATGGCTAACAACGGAAATGAAGCAAATCGGACCATGTCTGATTATTCAAGGCCTACATTTATTGGAGCTAACTCTAGTATCGCAAGGCCAACCGTCGCGGCTAATAACTTCCAAATTACACCTAACATCATACAAATGGTGCAACAATATGTTCAGTTTGATAGTCTCCAAGATGAAGATCCTAATGCCCATATCTCTAGTTTTCTAGAGATTTGTGATACGTTTAAAATCAATGGAGCCACGGATGATGCCATTCGACTGCAGCTATTTCCTTTCTCCTTGAGGGGTAGAGAAAAACAGTGGTTGAACTCTCTACCAAGAAATTCAATCACAACTTGGAATGAATTGGTAGAGAAATTTTTGGAGAAGTATTTCCTACCTGCAAAGACCGCTAAACTTCGGAATGATATTTCTTGTTTTGCCCAATTGGAAGCGGAGACGCTATATGACACTTGGGACCGGTTTAAGGACTTGCTCAGGAGGTGCCCACATCATGGCCTTTCATTATGGATGCAGATTCAGACCTTCTATAATGGTCTCAATTTATCTACTAGACAGATGATTGATGCATCCGCAGGAGGTACTTTGAACACAAAGACACCTGAGCAAGCACAAAACCTGATTGAAGGAATAGCGATGAATAATTATCAGTGGGAAACCATTAGAGCCAAGCAAAAGGTCATGCGAATTTATGAGGTAGACTTGACCACTGCTCTGGCAGCCAAGGTGGACCTATTGAGTAAGAAGATTGATGCACTTTCAGTTGGCCCTCAACAAGTGCAATCTGATGTAAGTGATTTTAGTATGCAGGGGTATGGAGCACAAGAACAACTGGAATAGGTAGATTATTTAGGAAATCCACCTAAGCAACAAAATAACCCCTACAGCAACACTTACAATCCGGGATGGAGGAATCACCCCAATTTCTCATGGGGAAATCAAAACCAAGGCCAGCAGAAGACTAACTTTGGCCCACCTGGATTTCAAAGACCATTCCCACCTCTTCTCTTTCAAGAAAAGAAGTCTAGTGTGAAAGAACTTCTCACAAAATATATTCAAGGCAATGGGGCTCGCTTATCCAACATTGAATCCTCGCTGAGGAATCAAGAGGCTTGAAATTGCAACCTTGAGAACCAAATTGGTCAACTTGCGAAGATAATCTCTGAAAGACCGCAAGGAACGCTACCGGGAAATACAGAACCTAATCCAAGGGAACATGTTAAGGCAGTGACACTTCGAAATGGGAAGGAGTTGCAGGCTGAGAGAAAGGTTAGCGAGGAGACTAGCAAGAGTAAGGAGGGGACGAAAACAACGAAAGATGTAGAGTCATCAAAGGTGAAGGAATATCAACCACCTATCCCATATCCCCAAAGACTTAAGAAAGATTGCAATGACCAATAATTCAGTAAGTTCCTTGACCTCTTTAAACAACTGCATATTAACTTACCTCTTGTTGATGCCCTGTTACAGATGCCGAAGTGCGCTAAGTTCTTGAAAGATTTATTATCCAATAAGAGGAAGCTTAAGGAGCTTTCTACAGTCATCTTGGATGAAAAGTGTTTAGCGATCGTGCAAAACAAGTTGCCCAAGAAGCTAAAAGACCTAGGAAGTTTTACAATTCCTTGTCATATTGGTAATCTGTTAATTGACAAAGCTTTAGCTGATTTGGGTGCTAGCATCAATTTAATGCCTTATAAATTTTTCAAGAAATTAAGATTAGGGGAACCTAAGCCCACACGCATGAGTTTGCAATTAGCTGATAGATCTGTGACGTATTCTAGAGGTATATTTGAGGATGTATTAGTTTGAGTGGGTAAATTCATTTTTCCAGTTGATTTTTTAATATTGGATATGGATGACAATTTTGAGTTACCCCTTATCCTAGGTAGACCATTCTTAGCTACCACTAGGGCTATCATTGATATTAGTGGTGGCAAGCTCATTCTTCGAGTAGGAGATGAAGAGATCATGTTTAAAATTTCGAAGGCTATGAAAAAATCTATCGATCAGGATGATACTTGCTACCTTTTGGATGTTACTGACACTTTTGTTTCAAGTTATATGCAGGAAGTTCTTCTTAAGGATCCATTGGAGAGTTGCTTGCAATTAGGCATGGAGAAAGCTTCGGAAGATACTGTCAAATCCGAGGTGGTAGCCCAACTGGAGGCAAATAAACCTATCTCTATTGAGAAAGGGTTTGAAGAATTTGAAAATAGGAAGGAAGCACAGTTAAAACCTACGATTGAGGAGCTACCAATATTGGAGCTAAAGCAATTACCTGACTACTTGGAATATGCCTTCTTAGAGAAGGACTTCAATTTACCGGTAATTATAGCATCCAATTTGGAAAAAGAACAGAGAGAAAGGTTACTGAAAGTACTCAAGGAGCATAAGAAGGCCATTGCTTGGAAAATGTCCGATATTCGAGGTATTAATCCTTCCTTTTGTACTCATAAGATTTTAATGGAAGAAAACCACAAGCCGGTTGTGCAGCCCCAAAGACGGTTGAATCTAAACATGAAAGAGGTAGTAAAAAAGGAAGTTATTATACTCCTTGATGCAGGTATGATATATCCTATCTCTGATAGTTCATGGGTAAGTCCAATACAAGTAGTTCTTAAAAAAAGTGGGATGACAGTAGTCCCTAATGAAAAGAATGAATTGATCCCAATGAGAACGGTAACAGGTTGGCGTGTATGTATCGATTATCGAAAGTTAAACGATGCTACACGTAAGGACCATTTCCCCTTACCTTTTATTGATCAAATGATAGAACGACTAGCTGGACATATGTTTTATTGTTTTCTAGATGGCTTATCTGGTTATTTTCAAATACCTATTGCACCGGAAGATCAAGAGAAGACCACTTTCACTTGTCCTTATGGTACCTTTGCTTATCGTAGAATGCCATTTAGTCTTTGCAATGCACCGATTACATTCCAGCAATGCATGTTAGCTATTTTTGATGATTTGATTGAGGACATAATGGAGGTATTTATGGATGATTTTTTAGTTTTTGGCAATTCATTGACCTTTGTTTGAATAATTTGGATAGGGTACTCACCAGGTGTGAAGAGACCAATCTTGTCCTCAATTAGGAGAAGTGCCACTTCATGGTACAAGAAGGTATTGTACTGGGCCATAAGATCTCTTATCGAGGAATTGAGGTGGATACTGCTAAAGTGGATGCGATTGCAAGACTCCCATCTCCAACTTCGGTTAAGGCCATAAGAAGTTTTTTAGGACATGTAGGTTTTTATAGGCGATTTATCAAGGATTTCTCGAAAATTGCCCACCCTTTAACTAAGCTATTAGAGAAGGATGTACCTTATGTTTTCTCTCAAGAGTATTTGAAAGCTTTCAATATCCTTAAAGAGAAACTTACCAATGCTCCAATCATGGTAGTACCTGATTGGGCACTCCCCTTTGAGCTTATGTGTGATGCAAGTGATCACGCAGTCAGGGCAGTGCTGGGACAAAGGCGAGACAAGCACTTTCAACCAATTCACTATGTTAGCAAAACTCTTACGAATGCTCAGGAGAACTACACTACTACAGAAAAAGAGTTGCTAGCAGTTGTTTTTGCCTTTGATAAGTTTCGCTCTTATTTGCTTCTATCTAAGGTGATTGTTTATACTGATCATTCTGCCCTTAGGTACTTGTTAGCAAAACCGGATGCAAAACTAAGATTGATTAGGTAGATCTTGTTGCTACAAGAGTTTGATGTGGAGATCAAAGATAAAAAAGGCGTTGAGAATTTAGCAGCAGATCATCTATCTTGATTGGAGAATCCAAACTTGGAAATGCTTGATGAGAATGAGATCAAGGATGAATTCCCTGAGGAGCGACTCTATGCCATCGCCCAGGTAAGTGATATGGAAATTCCTTAGTTCGCGGATATTGCTAATTTTTTAGCTGTAAGGATTATACCGAAGAGACTTCCACACCAGCAAAAGAAGAAATTCTTTTCTGATGTGAAACATTATTTTTGGGATGATCCTTACCTGTTTAAAGTATGTGCAGATCATGTCATTCGAAGGTGTGTACCACACCTCGAAGGTTGGAGAATTTTGAGCCACTATCATTCGGGGCCTACGGATGGGCATCATAGTGCCAATAGGACAGCTCATAACGTCCTAGAGGCAGGATTTTATTGGCCTACCCTATTCAAAGATGCCTAGAGATATGTTGAGAGTTGTGATCGTTGCCAACGAGTGGGGAATATATCCTATAGGGATGAAATGCCACAAAACCCCATCATCGAGGTTGAGGTATTTGATGTGTGGGGGATCGATTTCATAGGTCCTTTTCTGAACTCTAATGGAAACAAATATATCATAGTAGCTATTGACTATGTCTCTAAGTGGGTGGAAGCTAAAGCATTACCTATTAATGATGCTAAGGTAGTAAAAAAATTCTTGAAAGGCTTATTTTCTCGGTTTAGCACCCCTAGGACAATTATAAGTGATAAGGGAACACACTTTTGCAATGCTCAACTTGACCAAGTACTGAAACGTTATGGTGTTATACATAGGACAGCCACCCCGTACCACCCCCAAAGTAGTGGCTAAGTGGAAGTTGTCAATCGCGACCTTAAGCGAATTCTTGAAAAAACCGTAGAGTATCATAGGAAAGATTGGTCAGAAAAGTTGGATGATGCTCTATGGGCATATAGAACTGCCTATAAAACACCACTCAGGACCATACCCTACCGACTTGTATATGGCAAAGCTTGTCATTTACCGGTAGAGATAGAGCATAAGGCTTATTGGGCAATTAAGAGTGCTAATGTTGATTTTGAGCGTGCAGGTTCTCACAGGAAACTTCAACTGAATGAGCTAGAGGAATGGCGAGCGAATGCATATGAGAACTCCAAATTATACAAAGAAAGGGCCAAAAAGTACCATGATCAGCGAATCAAACAAGGTCGACAATTTAAAGAAGGTGATCATGTTCTTTTGTATAATTATCGCCTTCGTTTATTCCCAGGTAAGTTGAAATCCAGGTGGTCTGGACCATTTACAATTACACGAGTATTCTTGTATGGGACTGTTGAAGTTATACACCCGGAGAAGGGCACATTTAAGGTAAATGGGCAACGATTGAAGTTATACTTGAGTGGAAACTTGGAGCATGTTGGACGAGAGGAGTTTTGTCTCCATCCAATAGAATTAACATGAGAAGACGTATCCTGTCGAGCTATTGACGTTAACTAAAGCGCTTCTTGGGAGGCAACCCGTGTCTAACTTTGCTTATACCTTCGTTATTTAAGTTTATTTTAGGTTATTTTCTTTTTATCTAACTCTGCTTTGCTTCTTTTCTTTTTCTTTCAATTTTTCGTCATAGTTCTTTCCCCTTTTAGTTTTATTTTTTCTTTTTCTCTTTAGTTTTATTATTTTTATTTCTTTAAGTTTCCTTTATCTTTAAATTAAATATAAAAAAAAAAATTACACGGGCAAGGGACATGGTCGTATCCTAGCTCGTGTCCATCCAGACCTTCAAAACTACCCACCCACAGAAAGTTATACGGGCGAGGGACACGGTTGTGTACCGGCCCGTGTCCGCCTAGATTTCAGTTTCACTATGTGGGCATAGAAAGTTACACGAGCGAGGGACACGGTTGTGTCCCAGCCCGTGTGTACCCAGAATTGCCACTCACGAACAGGAAGTTACACGGGCGTAGGACACGGTTGTGTCCCAACCCGTATGCGTCCAGATGTCACGGTAGATCTCAGAAAGTTACACGGGCATGGGACACGGTCGTGTCCCAGCCCATGCCCGTCCAGTTTATATAACACGGGAACAGAAAGTTACATGGGTATGGGACACGGTCGTGTCCCAGCCCGTATCCGTCTAGACTCCACACGACACATACAGAATGTTACACGGGCAAAGAGCATGGTCGTGTCCCAGCCGGTGTCGACCTAAACTTACACGATTTTGTACACACCCGGTTTATTTAAACTAAACACACCCTCTTACACACTCACAATCAAACATATCTGTCTCATATTCTCTCTTATTCTCCCTCTTCTCTCCACAATTCTTGCATTCCACATTTTTGATCCAAGTAAGTTTCCTCATTGATTTTGTTCTCTCTTCCTCATGATTAGGCAATTTGGTTACTTGCAATTTTACTCTTGTGTGTATTGATTTTTCCATTTAGCCTGCAAATTTCTTTTGATTATTCATAAACGCCATGCATCATTACTTTGAGTTTCTTGATCTTACATGCAATAATGCTGCCTCATCTAGTTAGATTTCATTGTGCTCTCTTAATTCCGAATGTTATTGGCTAATTTGCTCATCCTATTCATTCATGTTAGTTAGGGTTAGCAATAGGAGACAACAATTCTAGGTCATTTAGCGTCTTATATATGTTGGGACGCTTGTGTTTCAAAGTTAATTGTAGTATAGTAGACTTAATTAGATGCGTTTGCTATTTATTTCATTTCCATCAAATAGTTTTCTAGCTGCACTCCACATGTTTATTTAAATGCCCCAATGAGAATTCTATTCACATTCTTTACTATTGCTTTTATTTTCCTTTGCCTTCTTCAACTATGTGTGATACGGATGTGTGTGTTTGATTTGGATTGTTGATTCTTTTCAGGTATTCAAATGGTGAATCGAGCTAAGCTTACCGTTCGCCGGAAATCAAAATTTGCAGCATCCTCTTCATCACAATCAGGGGCAATAGTTGAACCACTAGCTACTCTTCCCCCGATGGAGCACCTAATGCTCTAATTTAAGAAAGATTACCAAGTGCAACGATATCAATTACTTCAGAATAAGCCCTTTAGCGAGACCCTTCGGCTGGATTAGGATGTTCTCGCTCAATTAGAGCTTACCACAGAAATGAAGGAGCTCTTGGATGGTACCATTTGGGAGTGCTTATTATCCTTTGAAGTTCCAATTTATAAAGAGCTGACCTTGAAGTTTTTGTGCACTTATAAACTTGATAAGGAAAGTGCTACTAGCATGGGCCCAAAACGCAAATTACACTTCACCTTGAGTGGCCATCCATTCCACATGACCATTGCTCAACTGGGCAGATATCTTGGTCTATATGAAGAGAGATATACACGGACGGACGAATTCCAATGTCTCTCGTGTCGTTTTCCTCGTGGTGTCACAGCAGGGTCGTTTTGGAATGAGATTACGGTTGGCGATGCCTATGATCCAGCTAGGAGTAAGGCCTCTCAATTAGTCAGGCCTGAATATCGGGTTCTTCACTGGCTCTTTTCACATACATTGACTGGCAGAGGCCTTAGCACCGGGGTGGTGTCCAACAAGGATTACCTCTATCTTTATAGTGTCATTCATAAACATCCCATCAATCTCGCCATTGAAATCGCCGAACTCTTCAGCCACCAAGCCACCACTACTTGGAAGAAAGGGCATATTTGCTGTGGCCCTTACATTACCTTATTAGTGCAGGCCATGCGGACTAAGGTTGTTGCTTGGCCCTCACTTACTTTGATTAGCCAAGTCACTCTTATGCGCCTCAATTCATTCCGACTCATGAACCTCCTACCAACAAGACGTCAAGGTCGACACTCTCGCAGCAGCACATCTTGGGGCCAGACGTCTTCAGCCAGCTTTGAAGATAAATTTGATTTGTTGCTGTCTGAGGTTCGTTATATAAGAGAAAGTGTGGATAAACTTCATATCCACCAGGACAAAATGGAAAAATCTCTTAAAATGAAAGAGTCGGCTACCCATGAAGAGGAAAGTGAGGACGAAGAAGAGGATGATGAGGCTGAAGAGGAAGAGGCTAATGAGGGTAGTGAGGACGAAGCGGCTAGAGAAAGTGATGAGGATGTCGAGGCCAGTGATGACGATGATGATGCTATGATGGTTGAGGTACCATCTGATGAGGAGGATGAAGAGACGGATTCTGATCCCTCTTCTTAGTACCTAATTTTTTTGTGTTGTCTTTTGTTGATCAAGGCTTGTGAACTCCGATATATATAATGATGATGCTTCTTCATTTTGCACTTCTTTTCGACTGGCAGGGAAGTATTAGTTTCTTTTTAGTACATATGTTTCCTCTTTTCCCTATGCTGCTTTTACGTGCTGCTATGGTTTTTCGTCGTACATTGAGGACAATGTACATTATTAAGTGTGGAGAAGGGATATATATGAATTTGTTACTGTTAAGGAGACCAATTATTCATATTTGACCCAATTAATTTTTAAGTTAACTTACAATAGGTGATTAATAAGTATTGAGCTAAATCAACTGTGTCATCTTGATCATTATTAATCTTATTATACTTTACTAGAATTGATTAGTCAAATTTGTGGAGGGTAATATTACGAGTTATTTAGCTTAGGACTTTAAGACTTAAGATTGGAGCAACATCACTAGTTGAGAGTTAGTCAAGGTTATTTTTAAATTTACTTTTATGTATACTTTTCTCTTAGAAATTTTTAAGAGCCTTATAATTTTTAGCAAACAAACAAATGAAATTCTTCTTTTGTGAAACCCTTGAAAAATCATAATGATTGGAGGTCAAAAGTAATAATAAGTGTATGAATAGAAAAAATTGGTAAGGATTCGTCTTGGTCCGTCAGAAGAGCGAGATTAAGTCCTAATGCTAATTCTAATGAAAAAATTGATATGGATCGGCCTTGGTTTATCAGAAGAGCAAGGTTCTTTCCCGCTATCAATATAAGAAAATAAGTTGGTATGGATCGGTCTTGGTCTGTCAGAAGAGCGAGATTCTTTCCCTCTACCAACACAATTGTGCATTAAATAAAGTAAATTCAATAGACCTCTCAATAAAATCATGAACTAAGGGGATGATTAGAGGATGAGTGGATGTAAAATGTGTTTGTTTTAGATTATGATGCTTGGTGAGATGGAAAAGAGAATTGTATATACTTTAGTCAAATGGACAAAATTTTTATGACTCTTTCTCGGTTGGCGAGATGTTAAATCTAATTTTTAGTTTAAGAATCTTTGGTTAAATAGCTCGGATAAACTTTGATTTTCATAAATTAACTAGTGAATTCTAGTATTAAGTATTGTTGGAGCATTCGAATATGGTCAGATGAAATTGGTTGACTTTATTATTGCAAGTTAGTTGAAACTGATTTTCTTACCTTTCTTTAGTCAAGTGTATTTGTTCACCAGTTTCCTAAATAGTGATAAATTTTGATTAGCGTTTCTTGTCTCGAAAGTTTTGTTTTGATTTATTTGCTTGAGGATAAGCAAATGCTCAAGTGTGGGGAAATTTGATAACTCTAATTTTAAACATATTTCATATGGTGATTTTATAGTATTTCCCTTACATTTTTGGTTTTCTTTATAGAAATTGATACTTAATTGAGTAAAATTTTGATTTCAAGGTTTGAACGCGTTCTAGGATTGAAAACAAAGAAAAGGAATCAAGTTTCACTCAATTCGGAGTTCAAACAAAGGAGTTATGAAGTTTTGAAGTTATGTAGAAAAATTTGCCTAGGTGCAGAAAGTTACACGACCTAGGGACACGGTCATGTCCTAGGCCGTGTCTGGTGATGAAAACAGAATCCTTATAATATATATATAAAAGGATAACTGAGGGTTTAGACAAGAGGGAGACATTAGAGAAACAGACGAGACACGAGAGAAGAGAAAAGACTTGAGGAGAAAGAGAAGAAAAAGGCGAGAGCAACATCAACTTCAAGATTAGAGAGATTGTTCATCAACCAAAGGGGTTTTCCATGTTTTATTTTATGTTTTTGATGGAACTCGTTTTTAGATTCATTATGATAGCTTAGAATTCAAGTATTTAGGATTATGGAACTTAGGGTTTCATGTGACTTTTGGGTTGATTTATAATTTTCAATAAAGTTTCTATCTTTTCTTGATTCAATTATGTTGTTTAATTGTTGATTGATAATTCTAGAATATCAATTTATGATATTTTGCATGTTGATTGAGAAATTGCATGTGTAATAAGATATTGGCATAATTAGAGAGAATTACATGTATACTTAGAGATAAGATACATGTTTCTTTCGGAAAGTTAATTATTTGTGTGGGAATTCATTATACATTAATGCAATTCTAAGTTATATTACTAAGTGGAGAGATTCCGATAAATAATTTAGGATTAGGGTTAATATGCTTGAGAAAAATATTAGCTTTAAGTGTGAATCCCTCCGGTTAAGAATAATAGAAACTGAATTGAATATATTTTAAGTGGTCACATGTTAAATACTAGGGGAAATAATTCCTAAATACGTTATTAATTTCTTAAAGTCGTTCGTAGTTTATTGCTTTCTAATTTGCTTAATCAAGTCTCATAATTAGTTTAGATGGTTAATTTCAGTATTTTTAATTCATTCAATTTATCACAATTTTCTGGTTAGATAATAGAGCTAAAGTTAATATTAGTACTCGAAATCTCTAAGGGATCGACTCGGACTCACATCTGCTATATTAAAATTAATAGGTGTACTTACCTCATATCAAGAGGACTTTACCCTTTGTAGGTCCTTTTCAGCCCTATACAATGCTTCTCAAAAGCCCTTTACCTTTTTTTAGGCAGCATCATAGTTGCTTAGTTGAAGCAGCACCTAGCCATAGTACTACAAAGAAGCAAGAGCTAAGGTTAGTTTGATGATAAGGGTGAAGTACATCAAAGTAAAAAGGTAAAGGCTTACTTGCTGCATGGTGTACTCAAATGGCTTACCATCTCTATGGGGTTGCCCCTACTTACCTTAGATAACTCCTCAAAGACAGCTTAGTCGCCAAGGGTGTAAGACCCCAATGAGGCTTAATAGTTAAGAGTTCGGTGCCATAACGTAAGGTCATTAGCTTGGAGCTCCCACTTTAGCCTTAGGAGCTTTCCCCTAACCTCCTTGATCTCGGCCTTAGGAGCTTGGCTTAAGTGCTCTTCATTTCAAGAGACATACGGTACCTCCTTGAACGAGTTTGGCTCAATCCCTAAGAATTTAAACTTATTGAGGACATAAAAAATAGCTCATCCCTAAGTTCATCTATATACTTGTAGGGATGAGACATCGATCACTTGAACCAGGTGATTCGGCTCAAGGGTGCCCTTATTAGAGGCCTGTAGCTCCAAGCTACCTCCTTAAGTGTTTCAGGAACCTTCCTCTTCTACCTTGCCACTTCAAGTAGGTCGGCAGCCTCAACCATTTCCTCTTTCCTCCCCTTAAGAGTAGTAAGCATTTATATATTTGACTCCTCGACATCAGTTGGCTTGTCCCCTACATTAATAGGCTCAGTAATAGGGATAAAGGCAAGGGAAGGAAGCTCTATGACCACAGGCTTCGTAGCTAGTAGCTTTGCTCAGGGACTGATAGGAATCCCTTAAGGAATAGCCATTAGTTGGACCCTGTTAGTCTCCCTAGCCCCTGACTTCACCTGTATTGCCTTGCCTTTTAGATTAGATGCCTTATTCATTACCTATTGGTAGCTTATTGGCTTATCTATAGAGGAATGAGGAACCTTTGTAGCCAAATGTTTGCTTGCAAAAACAAATTGAAACAGTGAGGAAAAAGAAAAATGAAGCAAAAACAAAAGAAACAACTACTACCATCCACTAACTCTGCCATGATTGGTATGGACAATGATGATCTCTTGTTTTACAAAGAGAGACGTCAAATGAAGCATCTCTACATTAGCACAATAGATGAAGGTGTTTGCAAAAGGAACAAATTTGTACCTTTGGCCCATTTCTTCACCATAGCTTTCTTCATGTTGAGGAATAGCTTGAAGATCGGATACCAAAAGTATCTCTCCGTAGTCTCCATAGCATTAATCTCCTAGCCATGTTTTAGGTCCATGAAGGCTTAAATCTCTTGCATAGTCTCTACATCACTAAGGCTAAGCCCTTTTTAAGCCTTAGTTTGAACCGGCTCAGTTGACTACATCCAAAAATCTGCCTCCTTGGGTAGCTCAACTACCACATAATCATCCTACTAACCCTTTACTAAATTTGTAAGGCCGTAGAATAGTTTCTTCCAAGATGGTGTTAGATGTACGGCTACCCCCCTATACTTATCCACATATAAAAGTGGTTAAAAAGCTTAGGAGTAGGCCATTATCACCAAATACTCATAGAGTATCTAGTAAGCCTTCAATACCCTCCACCTATTAGGAGGGACTTGTGTTGGATTGCATTAATGGAAGTTGAAGAGCTCTTTCTCAAAACTACTTAGAAGGAAGCGTTACCCAAACTCTAAGCACTTATCAAACATTGTAAAGTGCCTCCTTGATAGTAGGGCGACCTGCTCATCCCTATGCGGTAATTGTATCTACCACCCAGGGATCAACTCAACAATAAAGTTACTCAAGATCCAATTAGGGGTAAAGGGTTTGCTTATACTCACCCGATCGCTAGGGCCCTTACTCGTCCTAAGAGCCTTGAATAAATCCTTAGGAAGAGGTAAGGGGGCATACGCATATAAGTCCCTTGAGATGGCATTGATGAACTTGGCCCTATCTAGTGTCTCTACTACCATCTAAGTAGAGCCATCAAATTGTGCTAGTAGTAAGACTTCATGCTCTCTTACTGGGTGGGGAAGGGATGAAGATATCACTTCTTGTAGACTTTGAGTCAGAGATGCTCCATCACAAGTCCGAACTCGTCTCACCTATGTTAGTTGATATGGTTGTGAAAGGTGATGAAGAAGATTGAAGTTTGAAGAGTTCTCGAAGAATTTCGATGAAAAAGAGTGAATTTTGTAGTAATAGAATAGTGAGATTACGGAAAAGTGATCTCTTATTGTGATTGTGCTATTTATAGGCTGTGTTTAAGGAACAACATAAGATATTATAGGGATTTACGTAAGCACAAATCCCTTGGAATGCTATAGGTTAGATACATGGAGTTAGGCTTGATCAGAAGGTCACCTTTAAAAGGCAAAACACATACAACTGTACGTTAGCTTGCAAAGATAAGACACTTGTCACATCGCATTAAATGAGCTAAAAATAAGCATAACAGGGTCAAAATTCGAAAAGTTTCTTCTATGAGAAGTTTTTCCAAGGCCCCTCCAACTTCCACTTGGTCAACATCCTAGAAGCACAACATCTCAGATCGAGTAATCATACTTGCTTAGTCCATGACAAGCTCAGCACTTTGGATCACTTACCTAAGACCCCAAACTCCTTAGCTTGGGAAACTACCCAACTGGATGTGAAGGTGTCCTACTCTAACACTCTAGCCAAAGCTCCATACTACTCAGGTCATCAGCACTTCGCTTTAGAACAATTGTTGACACCTCGGCTTTTCCCATCTTAGAAATCATTGCCTAGACCTCCTTCTTTACCACCTTAGCATGATAACACCAACTTGAGCTCTTCCAATTTAGATCAACTACGCACTTGAATAGCCTATAGGCTTATCCAAATTTGAAAAGAGTCTTAATTTAGAAAAAAAAAACACAAAAAATAGAAAATTTAGAAAAGAACAAAAAATTGAAAATTTAGGAAAATCACAAAAAAAAAAGGAAAGTCTACAAAAAACATAAAAGTAGAAAATTTAGAAAATACATAAAATAGGAAATTTTGGAAAAAATAATAATAATAAACAGATTACAAAATATGAAATTTTAGGTAGAACAAATAGATTAATTTTTCTCAAGGCCTTTAATAAAAGGAAGGTGTTGGGCTTGAGCTTAAATCTAACCCAAGTTGACCTACTTCATGTGTACAATTTGATTGCACATGTGAACAAGGAAAAAGCCAATGGCTTAATGGTACGGAGCTTGTATTTGGAGAAAGAAGACCTAGGTTTGAATCTTACCAAAAGCACAATATATATTTTTTTTCTAATACCTTACCTACTACTTATCAGTTTGTCACTAGGTTATGTGACTATTGTTCACACATGGCACCACTTGGCTGTGACTACAAGCTAATGTGGCATTATGTTAGCATCCTGCTAACACATGTTGCGCCATGTGTCCTAATACATGGCACGATGGCATGTTGGCCTCTACTACTTATCGACATGTAGTACATCATCATTAGGTCTCTCGGCTAATATGGTGTTACGTCAGCATCCCCATCCCTCTCTTTCTCCACCTTTCTTGCTCTTTCCCTCAATTTCTTGTGCAACACATGCTCGAACAACTCACTTCAAGATCATTTTTCATCCATTTTTCTTCACAATTTCACTAAATTAATGGTGAAATCGCGAAGTAGACTCAAGGTACTATGCATTAAACTCAAGATTAGGTCCTTATACAGTCAGTTAAAGGATTAAAATGAAGCTTGAAAATCGAAGAAAATGTAAATACCTATATTTTTCTCCCTTTTGATTTTGTGCAAATCAAGCTTGATTAATGTGATTTAGAGCTTCTAAAGTATATTTTAAGCAAAAACGATCATTCTAGGATTACTTTTGACTACTTATTTTTGTAGAAATCAAGCAAAATTATATTAAAGTTTGATTAAAATGCATCAACCCATTAACTTTTTGATTTGGAATAAAATGACAAATTTAGACTTTCCATGCAAACTTAAAGCTTGATTAGTATAAAAGGGGATTTAGGGAACTCATTTGTCCATCAAGAAACAATTGAGAAACTCCATACAAATACAAATCCAAGCTTTCTCTCTCTTCAAACCCTAACCTATGGTCACTGTTTCTCTCTTTAGAATTTTTGCACTTATGGTTGTTTTCAAGAGAAATAACCACTACATCCGAACTTCCCACACCTTAAGTTTCTGATTCCAACCACTTCTTATGGCTATCGTTGCTTCCATCACTACAACCAGTAAACCTTGACTTAACCCACATGGTCACCTCTTTGAAGCTTCACCACTGACCATCCCAAGTGAAAACAACCACATCATGAGCTTTGGCACCATTAGAAACCCAAAAACTAACCCTCTTTCAACCTCTAGCAACCACTATTTGAAACACCTATAACCATCGATGATAGCCACCATTGCACAACCACCAAATAGCCATAAAAAGTGGTGGCAATGATCCCAAACCCCCTAAGTACAATAAGCTAGACACAAATTTGTCCTCATACATGAAAAAAATCGCCTCATAATAGCTTATTAAGCTCCCCTCGTGCCATCATCATCTTCTTCTTCTTTATTGTACATATGCATGGCACGTAAGCAAATTGGTCAACCCGACACCTAATTGCTCCGCTTTGACTTGGACTCTTGACTTACGTAAAGCTCCTTAACTCGACCTTGCTTTTTACTTTACTTTTGTTATGTTTTTTTTTTTAAATTTATTTATTGTAATTTTTAATTGTAAAAAAAAAAGGAAGAAAAAAAGAAGAGAAAAAGAAAAGAAAAAAAAGATCGAGTAGCTTTGTTTGTTATTTGTTTATTCTCTTGGTTAAAACATAAACAAGATGATAAAAAGAATAAACTAAACTAAACTAAAGTAAAATAATAAAAAATGAAAAAAATCATTTTCTTAATAAAATGAATAAACTCTTTTTAGATTTTGGCTTCTTATAAAATTTTACAAAACTAAAACACCAATCTAAGACTCTTTTTTTAGGTATATTTTCTATGATCCATATATTTTTCTTGTAATTTAGACATCTTTACTATGATTTAAGTTTCTTTTCCAAAAGTTAAGGTTATTTTTTTATAATTTAAGCTTCTTTTTTATAATCAGGCTGCTTTTCTATAGTTAGGCATGTTAGTCATGGTAATTGTGTATTTCTTAGAAAGTTGCATTTAGGTATTTTAGTATTTTTCTAGAAAGTTTTATCATTGATAAATTTTTTTTCCAAATAAATAAAAATAAAGGGACCTTTTTTTCAAAAATTAAGATATTTAAAAATTTTCCTAAAAATAAGAACATCAAATTAGGACCCTTTCCTCTTACGTGTTTTTTTTTTTAAATAAAATTAAATAACTAAAGAACTTAAAGTTGACCATTTTCAAAAGTTAAAAGAAATTGACCCACTTAAATTTTTTGTATAGAATTACATATGTTTGATCTCAAACAGCGGATACGTAGGTACTCGTATACAAATATGAGGCGACTTAAAATATGAATTTTTTTTTCATATTTTGTAAATATTTTTTTGATTTAATTAATTTAGTCGCATGTGAATGGTATGTAAATAAGAGTATATTGAAAAGTGAAATTAAAATCAGAAAGTTAAAAAGTGATACTCGTTAAGGTTTTAAAAAATTAGCCCCCTAAACCTAAAATCTTTGGTTTTCGAACCTTTTTCTAAAAATTGGTTTTTCAAGTGGACTAGTGGCTAGGTCAAATTGGTTTGCCCAATCGATTTAACCTAATCCTCTTTTTTCTTGACTTTGGTCTAGTGGCAACTCCAAGTACTTTTTTCAATATACAATTGAAAACCCAGTTTTCTTTAGCTTTTAGTTGATGATTAATATTAAATGGGTTAGAGTTTAATATTGATTGAGTTAAGGAAAATATAATAAAGATTGGGAAAAAATTAAGCTCAACAACCTAGCTACTCCACTAAGGACATCAAGAGAGTTAGCCACTTAAAATGCTTTCTAAAATTAAATTTATCTTTCAAAATACTCATGTTATTTATTTGTTCATTTATTTTTTGTATGTACTTTGCTTTAATTACTGTATTTATACAACATACCAAGATAGTGACCGGAATGATTACAACAAGGATACATGGTAGATATGGTCAGACCTAGGCTATCTTAGGACTTTAGGAAGGGGGTTATTTTGTAGGTTCTAGGTGAAGTGGGGTAACTATCGCTCGGGATTGATTAAGCCACCTTACTTAAGTTTTGATGTGACCAATGAACAACTATCTTAGAAGCGTATAAAATTACAAGAGCTTAAAGTCCTTTAGAGCCTATCTAAATTGCATACATGACTTTTAAGACCAATGAATAAATAGTGATGGGGCATATAATCATCAAAAGGTCGATACTTTATCGAAATTCCATTATACTATAAAAATGTTGTGATATACTTTTCTTGTATGGTAATAATGGAATTCCAATAAAATCCTTTTATTACCACATCATTATTTAGTTGTTGGCCCTTTGCATTTGCATCCATATGCTTTCATCTTTTCTTGTATTTATATATAAATTTTAGTGCTTATTTATTCATGTTTATGCTTATCTATGTAAATATTAGAATAAGACTATTAACTCTTTTTATGCATACTTGTAGATTATTTTAGCTAAGTTTTATAATCACTTGTAATGGTTTTTCTTACTTTAAAAGCTTTTAATTTTTTTTTTGTTCCTCTTTGTAATCCACCTCTCTATAGATTATTAAAGAGTCTCTCAGCTTTGTAAATCCTTAGTCTATTCATAAATTCCTGTTTGTTTGTGTAAAATAGATCCCCTTTCCAACCTTTTCTCTTCCTACTGGATTTGTATCTAAATTAACCAATTAGAAATTAGTTATAAATATTAGGTGGCTCATAAAATTTTTCTTTGTAAAATTATCCTTTTCTTTTAAATTACACTCCCTACAAGTTGTAAATACTCTACTTTAGTTGACTATAAGTCCACAAACTTAAGGTTTTCTAGTATAAATATATCCTTTGTGAAATATTTTATAAACTTTCTTTTTCTCCACTTTTCTATAAAAAAGAAGTTAAGCTAGTCCTTTTTTCTCTAAAGAAAAAAAAAAAAAAGAGAGAGAGAAGAAAAAGAAAGGTTACTAATGAGTAAGAATTCTTCTAATTTGGTCCAAATGACTGATGATAAGATCACCTGCCTGGAAAAAATGGTACGTCAAATGGCCCAATAGTTGCAGATCTTGTTTCCCATAATCACTAGTCCCCTAAGTGTCTCAAGATTCAAGCTTGGAAAAAAGACTTTCGAGTCTAGAAGAAAAAGTAGCAGCACTATAAAAGAGCATTTCAAACTTAGAAATGGCAATGGGCTTAATGCTTAGAAAACTTCAACATTCGACATCCAATACTAATCAAATGTTGATAAAACCAAATAATAAAAGTAGACCAAAGAGAAAAGAACTAAGGATAAGTGAGAAAAAACTAGCCTAAGGGCTTTAGAAGAGACAATTCACTTAGCTAGGAATTTCAATGGCCTAAATCTTTCATCATCTAAAGGAGGCAAAGATCCTAGACTGTGAAGCCCCTAATTTGAATTATAAACCATACAGTTTTGACCTAGAAGCGTGATGTGACTATCATATGGGTCAGAAGGGGCACTCCGTTGAAAAATGCTGGAGGTTGAAAAATAAGATTCAAGACTTGATTAACCCTAAGGTTATTTAGCCAAAGCTCTAAGAAATTGGTCATTCTTCAAGTTATGAGCAGCTTAAACTAAATCACCTAAAGCTACAATTCTTTTGAGTCTACCAATACCCTTTGACAAGCTTTCATGTCATCTTAAGCAATTGGGTGCTTAAATGGAGAAAGTTAAAGTGGGGGCAAAGAAGAATCAAGTTCTTTTCAATAAAGTTTGTAATAAACTCATAAGAAGATGCTTTTAATGGCAATGTAACATTTGGAATAAAATTATCTTATTGGTTACCTTTTAAATTAGGTGATTACAATTTGATTAACATTAGGGTAAATGAACGTATGTTCTAGTGTCTTATTTTAAAAGTTTAGAATGAAAAGAGGCAAACCATATTCCATACACTAACATTAAACACTTTGAGAGTAGAGTGATATCATATTGAGAACATTTTAGACTTACTCCTTAAAAGAGGTCCATTTTGAGTTTTATATGCAAATTAAAATGAAGTTATTTGTTAACCCTGTTGGACTAACTTGGAGTATTTTCAAATTTAAACTCTGTTAAGAGCCAACCTACAATAGGGCAATTAAGAGGTTAAGGTCATTGATTAGAAGAGAAGGATAAAATTGGTTTGTGCTTGTTTAAGTAATGTTAATTTAAAAAAGACTTTTTATTTATGATAAATTGTTTTTCTTTGAAATGAAGAAGAGCCAATTCCTTTTTAACATCTTAAGCTTCTACATACCTCACCTAAGCCCATATACTAGAAATCTATGGATTTAGGGCCTTAAATCTCTTAAAAGGCAAAAAATTGATAATGGAGACAATCACTCTTGAGGATAAAAGAAAAGAGAGAACCATAAGAGATAATGAGGCAAAGTAATTAAAAAGAGAGGAAAAAAAAGAAAAAAATAATTTAAAAACAAAAGGAAGAAGAAAAGAGGTTAAAAAATTGGGCCTAAGTATAAGATAAAAGCCCTAAAAGATATATTACATCACAGCAAGAGTAGCAAAACTGAATCAAAAAGCTGAGAATCAAGGCCTAAATAGCCCTAAAGATATAAGGCCCTAAATTACAGTTCAAGCTCAAAAACATAAAACCTTAATATCCACTTTGAAGTCTTTATTAGCTATATTGAATTACATAAGGCCTTCCTACCGACAATACTATCCTTACTTAATAAAGCTCTTTTGATCTTAAAGGATAATTTATCTTTAATAAAGTTTGTTTTTGAAACTAAGGTAAGTAAACTTTTAATTTTTCTTAAAGGTTTTTGACTTGTACACTTGGGTTAAATAAAAGTATTGGTTTGAAAATAAGGCCCTCTCATTTTTTAAACCCTTTGACCAAAAGCCTAAATTCATAATATTGAACCGAAAAAGACCTAATAGATTGATCAAAGCGTATCGCTTACAAAATGAATTGTAATTTTTGAAACTGTAGTTAAGAGTATAATTTAGACCGAGAGTTTGCAAGGAACCACTCTTTGATTGAACTAATCATGAGTTACTTTTTCCTCAGAAAAGGAGTGCTTGAAATCATAAGGCCTTACCAAGAAGCTTAGCATTAAGGTCAAGAGACATTTTTAAATACTAAAAAGAATATGAGATGCCCTATATGGTTACCAAGAAAGGGAATGATTATAACATTTTCTCCTTGATAAGAATTTATACCTGTTAGAAAACTTTCACAAAGAGAGAGAGAGAGAAGGTAAAGGCTTGTGATAAGTTTTTGTCTATTTATCAAAGTCTATGTTAACCTAAGTGGTCAAGTTTTATCACCTCCCTTCTTCAATGTGATCATACCTTTTAAGTTGATCATATTAATCTAAGTCATTAAGGTTGCCTTTTTCATCATAAATGGTTTTTGCTAAATTCCTTGTCTATAAAAATTTTTAAGTCAGGAAATTTTTTAAAGTGGTTACTTTCCTCACTTTACATCTTCAATCCTCTTTTAGGGTTCTAGTCATCTTATAGAGTGTTATCCTAACCTAAATCTTTTTTTTTTTTAAGTTGTAGCTAACTCTTAGAGTACTATCTTGTCTTTTACCCTTTTTAAGGGTCATAGCTAGCTTTTAGAGCGCCATCCCATCCTTAGGGTTCTAGTTAGCTCAAGGAGTGTTGTCTTATGTCACAACTTCCTTGAGGGTTTTAGCTAGCTCTTAAAATACTGTCCCATCTTCAATCCTCTTTTAAGGTTCTAGTCAGCTTATAGAGCATTATCCCGATTCATTGTTTATCTCCCTAAGGTCTTAGTGAGCTTATAGGATGCTTCCTTCACTAATCTCTTTTTAGGGTCTTAGCGAGTGCATAGGGCACTTCCCTTTACTAAATTCTATTTAGGGTCTTGGTGAGCCTATAGGGAATTTTTCTTCACCAATCTCTCTTAATGAGCCCATATAGCACTTCTCTTCGCCAATTTGTCTTAGCGAGTCAATAGGGTGCTTCCTTTTACTTATTTCTCTTAGGTACCTTAGCAAACACATAGGGCACTCCCATCGCCAACCTCACTTCAGTGAACCCATAGGGTGCTTCCCTTAATTGATTCCCATTTAGGGTTGTTAGTCCCCTAGAGATGCTCCTACTTAAGTTAGTAAGCTAAGAAGAATACAATCAGGTTTTCTCAAATCGATTCCCATTTAAGATTGCTAGTCCCCTAGAGATGCTCCCGCTTAGGTTAGTGAGCTTATAAGAGCACAGTTAGGTTGTCTCAAATTGATTCAAACTTAGCGTTGCCAGTCCCTTAGAGACACTCTTGCCTAAGTTAGTAATCTCATAAGAGCATAACTAAGTTTTCTTAAATCAATTCCCATTTAGGGTTACTAGTCCCTAAGAGATACTATTACCTAGGTTAGTGAGCTTGGACGAGCACAACTGGGTTTTTTAAATTGATTTCCCTTGATAGCTCTTACGGCATTACCCTTCAGTCAATGTCACTTTTACAATCTTAGTAACTTTGAAAGTACTTCCCTTCCTTTAATACCTTCTAAGGTTATATTTAGCTCGTAGGGTACTATGCTTACTTTGTGTTTTAATAAGCTCTTAGAGTGCCTTGCCCTTCTTTTACCTTTTCATTGAATCCTCAATGAACCAAGCTTAGGATAGTTAGTTAGTTGTAGTGATTTTTAAGACAAATTTAACCTCACGGCAAAAATTGTGTATCTTTTGTCTTTGTGGTAAAGTTTTAATTAAACTTTATCACAAAGAGGAGTAGTTGTAGTCACCTAATTTTTCCTCCCTTGTAGCTGTTGAATTTTTTTTTTTTTAAAATAGGGTAGAAGGGTCCTAATTTAGAAAAAAACAAAAAAAAAGTAGAAAATTTAGAAAAGTACAAAAAAAATTAAAAATTTGGGAAAATCACAAAAAAAATAAAAATAAAAAGCCTATAGAAATCACAAAAGGTAGAAAATTTAGAAAATACATAAAATAGGAAATTTTGGAAAATAAAAATAATAAATAGATTACTAAATATGAAATTTTAGGTAGATTAAATAGATTAAGTTTTTTTAAGGCTTTTAATAAAAGGAAGGTGTTAGGCCTGAGCTTAAACCTAACCCAAGTTGATTTAGTTCATATGTGTAATTTGGTTACAAATACAAATAAGGAAAAAGTGAATGGCTTGATGGTAAGAAGCTTATATTTGGATAAAGAAGCCTTAAGTTCAAATGTTACCAAAGGCACAAAATGCCTTTTGTTTTTCTAAAACCTTACCTATTACGTATCAGCATGTCACTAGGCTACATGTTTGTTGTTGACATATGGTACCACTTGGCTGCGACCATAAGCTGATGTGGTGCCAGGTTAACATCGCATTGACATGTGGCATGACAGTATGTTGGCTTCTATTGCATGTCGATACGTAGTACGTTGTTGTTGGTTCTCTCAACTGATACGATACTACATTAGTGCTACGTCAGCATCCCCTTCCCTCTCTTTCTCTACCTTTCCTACTCTTATACTCGATTTCTTACATAATATATGCTCAGATAGCTCACTTCAGGATCATTTTTCATTTATTTTTCTTTGTGATTTCACCAAATTAATGGTGAAATCGTGAAGTAAACTTTAGGTACTATGTATTAAACTTAAGATTACATCCTTATATGATCATTTAAAGGATCAAAATGAAGCTTGAAAATTAGAGAAAATGTAAATACCTAGATTTTCCTCCCTTTTGATTTTGTGTGAATTAATCTCGTTTAATGAAATTTGGAGCTGCTAAAGTATATTTTAAGCAAAAATGATTATTCTAAGATCCCTTTTGACCACTTATTTCTACAGAAATCAAGAAAAATTATATTAAAGTCAAATTAAAATGCATTAACCCATTAACTTTTTTATTTGGAATTAAATTATCAATTTGGACTTTCCATGCAAACTTGAAGCTCGATTAGTAAAAAAGGGGACTTGGGGAACTCATTTGAGCATCAAGAATCAATTGAGAAACTCCATAAAAATATAAATCCAAGCTTTCTCTCTCTTCAAACCCTAACCCACAGTTACTATTTCTCTCTTTAGAATTGCCGTGTTCGTAGTTGTTTTCAAGAGAAATAACCACCACAATCGAACTCCCTATACCTAAATCTCTTGATTCTAACCACTTCTTACGACTTTTGTAGCTTCCATCACCATAACCAACAAACCGCAACTTAACCCCCATGGTTACTACTTTGAAGCTTCACTACTAACCATCCTATGTGAAAACAACCACATCACGAGCTTCGACACCATTAGAAACCTAAAACCCAACTCTCTTTTATCCTCCAGTAGCCACTATCTGAAGCACCCACAACCAAGGACGGCAGCTACCATTGCATAACCACCAAACGGCCACAAAAAGTGGTAGCAGTGATTGTAAACCCCTAAAGCTACACTTGAATCTGTCCTTATTCGCTAACAATCACCTCAGAATAGATTGTTAAGCCCCTTCGTGCCATCATCATCTTCTTCTTCCATGTTGTCTACATGAGTAGGTTAGTCGACCCGACTTGACCTGATTGCATTGCTTCGACCTAGACTCCTTAACTTGCGATAGGCTCTTCAATCCGGCCTTGCTTGTTTCTTTACTTTTGTTTTTTTTTTTTTTTAAATTTATTTATTTTAATTTGTAATTGAAAAAAAAAAAGAAAAAAAAGAAGAGAAAAAGAAAAGAAAAGAAAAAGATAGAGTAGTTTAGTTTGTTATTTATTTATTCTCTTAGTTAAAACTTAAATAAGATGATAAAAAGAATAAAATAAAATAAAATAATAAAAAATGAAAAAAAAAATGTTTTGACAATTAGAAAAAAACATTTTTTCAATAAAATAGATAAATTCTTTTCAGATTTAAGCCTTTTGTTGAATTTTATAAAAGTAAAACACCAATCGAAGACTTTTTTCCTTTTAGGCATGTTTTTTATGATTTATATATCTTTGCCATGATTTAAGGTTCTTTTCTAAAATTTAGGCTTCTTTTCTATAATTAAGCATATTTTCTATGGTTTAGGCATTTTTTTCATGATTTATGTATCTTTTCTATAATTAGTTATGTTAGCTATGGTAATTGCGTATTTCATGAAAAGTTGCATTTAGGTATTTTAGGATTTTTCTAGAAAGTTTGAACACTTATATTTTTTTTTCCAAATAAATAAAAATAAATAGACCTTTTTTTTTTCAAAAATTAAGATATTTTAGAATTTTCCCAAAAAATAAGAACACCAAATTAAGATCCTTTCCTCTTAGGTGTTTTTCTTAAATAAAATTAAATGGCTAAAGAACTTAAAGATGACCATTTTCAAAAGTTAAAAGAAATTAATTCGCTTAAATTGAAAATAACTATGTATATTTGATCCCGAATACTTATATAGGTACTCGTACACAAATATGGGGTAACTTAAAATATGAAAAAATTTCTTTCTTTTTTTCATATTTTGTAAATAATTTTTTAATTTAATTAATTTAGTTGCATGTGAATGGTTTGTAAATAAGGGTATATTAAAATGTGAAATCGAAATTGAAAAGTTAAAAGTAGTATTCGTTAATGTTTTAAAAAATTAGCTCCTTGACCTAAAATCTTTGGTTTTCGAACCTTTTTTCTAAAAATTGATTTTTTCAAGTAGACTAATGATTAGATTAAATCAATCTACTCAATTAATTTAACCAAACCCTCTTTTTTTTTTTTTTTTTACTTCAATTGAGTGGCGACTTAAAGTACTTTTTTCAATACATGTTTAAAAACCTAATTTTCTTTAACTTTTAGCCGAGAATTAATATTATATGGGTTAGAGTTTAATATTGATTAGGTTAAGGAAAATATAATAAAAATTGAGAAGAAATCAAACTTGATACCCATCACTAGGGTTTATTATCAATGATTCATATGGAGTGATTAAGCTAGTTAGTTTTTTAAGTTTATGATTTCTCTTTCACAATAAGTGTTTTGTTCTTTCTAAGCTAGAGTTAGAGTACTACCAGATTTTGTTGGGTCTATTTTTTCTTTTTTCCTTTAGGGTTAATGATGGCAACCAAATTTGAAGGGATCTTTAAGCTTAAGATAGATCAGAAGTCGAAGGAGGTGTCCTTGCACACTTAGGTCGATAATGTGATCTTCGATAAGGTTCTAAATAGAGGTTAAGTGTAATCTATTCCAAAAAAAAGGTTGTGATCATTTTATCTATTTTCAAATATCACATATTAAAGGTAATCGATACTTAATCCAATTCGAATTCAAAATGTTATCAATGAAGGTCTTCTACCTATCATGAGTTGTTTTATTTGTCTAGAAAGGTTAGATGCCCATTTGAATGTAGAAGAAGTGGAAGTGACAACAACACCTATTTGGGTATAAGTACGTAGGTTAAAATTTGATCCAATGATGGAATAAAATATTGTTTAGATAGATAATTTCATTAGTAAATTGTTGGAGGTAGATATTAATAGCACCAATTCATTTTTGCGAAGAGGGTACCTTCAAATTAAGGTTAAATAGGATTGCTTTATAGTCGTAAAAACTAGAATGTGGGTTAGAAGACTTAGTGAAGAGAAGTAGAGAGTGTAATTTAAGTATGACAAGCTAGCAGATTTATGTTTTAATTATGGTTGCTTTGGGCATTTAATTAGCATTTGCAAAAGGATGAAAGTGTCTAACAATTTTGGGCTATAGTTGAACGTGCAACCTTTCAGGAAATTATCAATACAAGAGGAAACTCTTATAGATAAGTATACGAAGAAGCCTATGACGAGTACGATATCAAGGAAGAGGGAGGTGTTAAGGGATATTTCGAACACATTGGCTTATGGTAGTCTTCTGATTTCAGGACATAATTCTTCTAGGCATTATTTCACTTTTTCAAAAGAAATTTTAAGTAGATTGAAGAATATTTCTTCTCATGTTCACTCACATTTGGATCAACAAGTATTAGAATTAAATAGATTAAATAAGCAATAACCTACTTCAGTTATTTTAGGTCAAGACATTATGTCTTTACAAGAACAAGATACTCCCATACAATGAGATCTTTGATCATCAAGCGTCAACTAACCAGGTTCTAACTAATAACAAAGGAGCATCTAACCAAGCTAGTTATGTCTTGACGGAAATGCAAGTATATAAGATGGCATTGATAAAAGGTAAATGCCACATTGGGGAGTATTTTGTCAAATTACCCAAAGACTCAAACAAGTCTAAAGATGAATCTAGTTTTATTGATAGGAGGAAAGTAGGCTTGGAATCAAATTTATCTAGTTCTTTACAATAGCGATAAATCAAAAGAACAGTAGCTAATAAAGCAGATAGAAGTGGAAGGCTAAAGAAGGCTAATTGTATCAAAATTTGACTGTAAAGCCTCAATCCTCTCATAATTCTTGAAGCTTTGAAAATAAAAAAAGACCATCTCCAATAGTTAAGAGAAGACTAGTTAAAGGAGGAAAGAGATTAGTGAACAAGGATGAGAGTATTATGCTTGTAGACGTAATGATTTAGTATGCTATGAATTATCAACTTCAAAAGGGTGGTGGTGGCTAGCTTGAAATAGCTACGTGAGACTAATAAATTCTATTGTATGGAATTATCAGGGTTTAGGCCCTCACCTGACAATTTGATGTTTAAGAAGCTTACTAATAGGTGCTGACCAAATGTGGTTTTCCTCATGAAGACAAAATGTAGCAAAGAAAGAACGGAATGGGTTAGAACTGCGTTGAGATTTCCTAGCTATTTCTATGTTGATCTTGTAAGGATTTTGAAGGAACTATGATATGCCGTGCCAAAGATAGAAGGATTAAGCTCTGGTTCTTGCTTTTGGGTCTTCATGGTCAGATGATGGCATTGGGGCATGATTAAGTAGGAGTTTGAGATTAAAGCTACAAACAACCTTAAATGGTGTATGCTTAATGGTGTTATGTACTATCCTGTTATAAGCTAATTTTATTATGGGAAAATAGACATCCTAGTCACTTAAGTTCTTTCCTACTACTACTTTGAGCAGCGAACCTAGAGTGTAGTTAACAGACTTTATTTAACCATTAGTCTAGGGGTAGTAGGAAATGCTAAAAAGAAGTTTGGTTTCTATTCAATGCTAGAGAGTTCTCTAGAAATGGCTCAAGAACTTTAGGTCTTAATTTGACATCAAACTCTTTGATACTTTGTATAAATGAATAATCTCCTATAAAAAGGGAAAAGCAATAACCAAAGCATCATTAGTCTTTTTATAGGACATAAAGTGTGCCATCTTGTTATATTGTCCACAACAACCATCATAGAGTCTTTGCTCTGGTAGTTTGAGGTAAACTAAGATAAAGTCCATGCCCAAATCAACCTATAGTTTGGTTGGGATAGGTAGAGGCATAGCTCTCCCTTGCTTAACGATACTTTTTGCCTTTCTATGATTGCATAACTCTCAACCATATGGTGTACATTGTACCTCATCTTAGGCCAAAAGAATCTTTCATTCAATAGCTCGTAGGTTCTTCTTTCTTTAAAATGTTTAGAAAGTCTACTAGAATGAGCTTTTCTCATTAGTAATTCTCTTAAGGAACTAGTCAGCACACATAACTTGCCACTTTGGAATAAATATCCGTCCTTGACATAGTAGTCATCTTCGACTCTTCCTTCTTTACAATGTCCATATATGGGATGAAAATGAGGATCTTAGCAATACTATTGTTTGATGCTTACAAATCCTAGTAGTCTGATCTATAGCTCAGTAAGAAGAATATGTCTTCTTAATAGGGCATCGGCAATTGCATTGGTCATGTCTTTCTTATAGTTAACTACAAAGTTGAACCCCTCCGAAAATTCTATCCATCGAACTTATCTCTTAGAAAGTTTTGTTTGACTTCATAAGTACTTCAAGGATTCATAATTAATGTAAATGAGAAATTCCCTTAATAGAAGGTAATGTTACCACACTTGAAGAGCTCAAATAATTAGGGGGATTTCTTTGTCATATATAGAGTAATTTAACTGTGGTCCTCTCAACTTCTCACTATGATATGCAATAGGTTAACCTTCTTGCATCAGTATAGCTTCTATGCCAATACTTAATGCTTTACATTTTAACTCAAACACCTTCTTAAAGTTAGGTAAAGCCAAAATAGGCATAGAGGTCAACCTCTTGTTCACCTTGGCAAAACTGCTTTCTTTTCTTTCTCCCTACTTGAAATCGTCATTTTTCTTCAATAGTTCGGTGAGCAGCGCAACAATGGTACTAAAATTTTTAATAAAGTGAAGATGAAATGAAGCTAACCCATGGAAGCTTCTTACTTTGACATAAGTGGTTGGGGTCGGCCAATTAACAATAGCTCGGATCTTCTCAATATCAACACAAACCCTCCTCCATTGACAACATATCTAATTCTTAAAGAGCCTTTTAGCTCAAAGTACATCAAACACAGCTTGAACATGGTTGATATAACTTTGTTAGTGGGCATTGTACATAAGGATATCATCAAAGTAAACTACAACAAATTTCCCAATAAGATCTCATAGTACATGATTCATTAACCTCATCAAAATGCTTGGGGCATTCGATAAGCCAAAGAGCACCACTACCTAATCTAATATGACTTATACCAAGAGTAGACAAGGGCGACTATACTGGGGTAGGTCCAAGTTTACAAAAAGCTTGAAAACAAGGGTGGCAAAAGCAAACAAACAAGTAAGAAAACCATGATCAACTCCAAGGATGTGATGCATTAAGGAAAAACCGAGGACTTATGATGTAAGCTCAATATGATCTACGAGTTAACTTAGTGAGGGTACTTACCACCTAGCCTTGCTTAAGGGATAAGATAAGAGTAAAAGGCGAGCAAATAGGAGAATGTTCACAAAAGGTGAAGTGCATTTGTAATAATAATAGATGATTGCAGCTACATTTTCAATGGGTATTTATACTTGAAATATTAGGGAAAATAATAAAAATAGAATAGACAAAATGGGTAGTATATAAAATAAATATTGTACAAGGAAGTTTTGAAGGGTATAAAGGAAAAATCAGCAAAAGCAAGCATTCTGTACGGAAGATTCTATCACATGGGGTGCTCGGATACGTGGCAAATAGCCAGTGGTTGTGATGGTTGAACCTACGGTTCACTATTTGATTTTGATGAAAATAAAACAAAAAGTACATGATTAAACATGTTATTACTTGATTATATTGAGTTAATTGAAAAAGAACAATTATCTTGCATTATGATTATAAATATCAATTAACTTTATAAGATATTTAGATTTAAAAGATGTACAAGCATTCTTGAAGTTGGACTGTAAAGTGTGGATGCTCTTTGTTATGGTTCAATGCTTTAATCATGTGACTAGTAACCCCTCTTAAGCTTTCCTTAGGTTTGGCCATTAGTCACTTAATTGTTAATTCATGAGGGAATCCAATTTCCTACACCCTTACAGGTTGCTTAGGTTAAACACCTTGAATTGGTTGATATTTGTCAAGGAGTTTAGAAAAAATAAGCAATAATTAGTTTCAAAAGAAGCCCCTTCCTCCTCTTGATCTTAGCTCTAAACAAGAATCACCTAACTCTTCTAATGAACCAAGGAGTAATAGTGATCTTGATCGTTCTGATGAGGCTACTTCACCTCTTGAAGGACAGTTTCCATGCCTACTAATTACACTATAGCTCCTCTTCCTCCAATAGGCTCCTCTCATTAGCCTCTTCCTCCTGACTTGGGCTTTCTTTCTTTCAATCCAACCACTCCTTTAGCATCTCAACATCCTTTTTATTAATATTCAGAGATGTGTTTTAATCAGCTTCGTAAAGGCATTTATGATCACATCTACAGTGGGTTTCAAGTACTCTACAGTTATTTCCATATAGACTATCACTACTCCTCATGTCCTTTCCCTCTTCTAGCTTAAGATAATAACCCTCCTACTGCCTAAGTTGTTCACTCTAACTTATGCTTCTTATGTTGATTCTTTCTCTAAATGATGTATTAGACTTAGCTTTTGGCCACCTTTATGTTTGCTTTATTTTCAGTTAGTGTTTTGGCCATTGCTATGGCCTTTGCTGGTTATGATAAGTGTAATTGATCTTTTGAAGATGCATGGACATCTATATCTTGCAATTTTTAAGTGTTGTATTTTATAATATGGCTATAGTTCCTTATATGCATTCTCTTAGCTATCTTTGTTCTTCCTTTTGTAAGGGGCATATCCTAAGACTTAAGTTGGGACTATGTCGGATTTTTGACTTGAATTCTTTTCCCTCTTCATCGCATGGATCTTCCTCTTTTTTATAAGGCTAAAGGGGGAGAAACATTCAAGTTCTTTAAACAAGTCAACAAGTATGTTGAGATTAGTTAATGATAGATGCTCAAAAGATGATGGAATAATAGCAACTTTGAACTTATCTTATAACTTTGGTATATCATAATTTTAATTCTTTGAAAGTTTAATATATCCAATATGTGAAGTAATTCATTGAATGGTTGATACATCCTATATGAGAAGTAAGGCTTGGTTCCCTAAAATATCAATACTCTCTAGATTCAAGCATTCCTTAATCTTGCTTAGTTGCTAAATATCTTGAAACTGGATGCTTAATTGAGGGGGAATGTTAGATTAAGGGAAATTTTTTAATGTATAAGGTTTTTGTCCTCATAAAAAAGGTAGAGATTGTTGAACTTAAGGTTTACTATTTGATTTTGATGAGAATAAAACAAAAAGTGTATTATTAAACATGTTACTGCTTGATCATATTGAGCTAATTAAAAAAGAACAATTATCTTGCATTATGATTATAAATATCAATTAACCCTACAAGATATTTAGATTTGAAAGATGTATAAGCATTCTTGAAGTTAGATTGTAGAGTACAAATGTTCTTTGCGGTAGACTAGCTAGTGTTTGTACTGGCAATTATTTTGCTTACCATCATGATGATAAGTCTGTTTCAACTAGTCATTAGAGCATTTAATGCATAGTAATGGGAAGAATTGAATGAGATGACATAAATGCTTAACAACTCGACTAAGGATAATAAAGAGTTAATCTTTTATTGCAATATTCCAATTTTCTTTTGTATTCTTATTATTTATTATTCTCATTGTCTATTGTACATTAATTTGCTAATATCTAGAGAGATTTGAAGTATAATACTTATGAGCTATTACTTATAAAGTGTTGAGAGTTAAAAGTACTACACCAAAAATCCTTGAGATTAAATTTTAAGTTATGAGTGTGAAACTTGTGTAATCACGTTTGTATACGTGTAGCTCTTGGAGCTTGAATTGAGAAATCAATAAAGTGGTGTGAAGTTCTTGGTTAGAGGTATTGTGTGTCCATTGAGAGTAAGGGATAGTCTAAACTCCTTGTTAAATCCAAGCTTAATCTTCTTTATCCCCATTTCTTTTAATTTTATCACTTATTATTGTTTTATCATTATCTTGATTATACTAATTGTTGCATTTAGTGCTTAATTTAAAAAAGAAAATCAAATTGTCCTTAAAACTCAATTCACTACTACGCTACCCCCCTCCCCTCTCTTAATTTTAGCCTAGTGTTTTAGTACTCCTAGCAAGCAGGCAATCTATATGTTTAGTTTGGTTATTTCCAAGCAGTGGTGTTGAGTTGAGCTAATAACTCCTCCTAGGTAGGTTCTGCTTAAACGTACTCGGAGTAGCTTGAATTCAGGTCGGCTAGATAGATGGTCAGGTGGGTTGAGTTGTTGTCCAAATGAATCTTTAATCGACAATTAGAGACTATTGATAAGCATAGGAAAGATCAGCTTGGGCAGATCAACAGGTTGGCCAACTATTGTAGCTTAGACTCTTCACATGTAGGGTGTAAAGAGAGAACTCACCTCACCATACTCTCTAATCCTTGAGCTCGGGCTTGAGTTAGGGGTTCAATGGCCTGATTTCTATCATCTTTACCCATTGATTGGGATCAAATCCGGTTAGTCTTCATCCAAGTCTTCTTTGGGTCGGTAAGGATTGAAGTTGGCAACATTAAACATATTAGACACTTCAAAGTCCTTTGGTAGCTCTAACTGGTATATGTTGTTATTAATCTTCTAGAGGATCTTGAATTGTCCATTAGCTCTAGTAGGCAGCTTGCTCTTTCTCTTGTTAGGGAACCTTTACTTGCTTAAGTGTACCCATACTTGGTCACCGGGTTGAAATTGCTTAGTCTTCCATCCTTTGCCTTTGTCTCTTAACATCTTGGTAGCTCGATCAATGTGTTAAGTAACTCCTTAGTCGATTTATTAAAGGGACTACTTAGAATGATAAAGGGGTAGCTTGGGGTTAAAATGATAGATGACTTTAAATAGGGCATGTCTAGTAGTGGTATGTACTGCTCTATTGTAAGCAAACTTTACCACAAGTAGGTAAACATCATAGTTAACTAAGTTCTTTCCCACTACAACTTAGAGCAATGATCTTAGAGTATGGTTGATAACCTTTGTTTGGCCCTTGGTTTAGGGATGGCAAGAAGTATTGAATAGTAGCTTGGTTCCCATCCGATGCCATAGGGCTTACTAGAAATGGCTTAGAAATTTCAAATCATGATCTGACACTACACTCCTTAGCATTTTGTGCAAGTGGACAATTTTCTACGAAAATAAAGAAGTAATAGCCAAAGCATCGACACTTTTAGTGCAGGGTACAAAGTGTGTCATTTTACTAAATCTATCCATGATAACCATAACATAGTAATTTCTTCAAGCTATTTGAGGTAAGTCGAGGACAAAATCTATGCTTAAATCAGCTTATGGCCTAGTTGAGGTAGGTAGAGGCATTGCTCTCCCTTGTTTAGCTTGGCTCTTGGTCTTCTTGTAGGTAGCACACCCTTCAATCACACTGTGCACATCTTTCTTCATTCTAGGCCAAAAGAATCTAGCACTCAGTAGCTCATATGTCCTTTTCTCTCCAAAGTGTCTAAAGAGCCCTCCATTATGAGCTTTTCTTACTAGTAGCTCTCTTAATGAACAAGTCGGCACACTAACTTCCTACGGTGGAACAAATAGTCATCCTCTACATGATACCCATCAACGGTTCTTCCCTCTCCATATCGTCTGTATATGGGGCTAAAATTAGGATCATGTTGATAATGTTCTATAATACTCGCAAAACTTAATAGTCCAGTCTACAATTTGGTGAGAAGAACATGTCTCCTCGATAGGGCATCAATAGCTACATTACTTTTGCCTTACTTATATTTGATGACGAAATTAAAGCCTTATAGAAATTCAATCCATCAAGCTTGGCACTTAGAAAGCTTTGATTGGCTCTATTAGTACCTCAAGGATTCATGATCTATGTATATGTCAAATTCCTTTGGCATAAGGTAATGTTGGCACATGTGAAGAGCTTGGATTAATGCCAATAGTTCCTTATCATATATAGAATAGTTTAGTTGTGCTCCTCTTAACTTCTCACTATGATCGGTAACAAGTCGGCCTTCTTGCATTAGCATAGTTCCGATGCTGACACTTGATGCATTGCATTCAAGTTCAAACACTTTCTCAAAATCTGGTAGAGGTCAATCTTTCCTTCACCTTAGCAAAGCTTCTCTTTACTTGATCTCCCCAATTAAACTCTACGTTCTTCTTTGTTAACTTAGTTAAAGGTACAACTATAGTACTAAATCCTTAGATAAAGCATTGGTAGAAGGAAACCAATCCATGGAAACTTCTTACCTCAGCACACGAAGCTTGGGTCAACCCATCAACAGTGGCTCGAAATTTCTCTTCATCAACCCTTATTCCTTCTCCACTAACCCCATAGCCTAAGAAGTTTACCTCTTCTTGGCAAAAGCAGCACTTCTTCATGTTTGCGAACAACTTCTCTCCTTGGAGGATATCAAAAATAGCTCAAAGATGGTCACTATGACTTATTAGGTTAGCATTATAGATAAGAATGTCATCCAAGTAGACCACGACACATCTTCTAATTAAGTCTCTCAAAATATGGTTCATTAATCCAATAAAAGTGCTAAGGGCGTTTGATAGCTTAAAAGGCATGACCATCTACACATATAGGCCATGTTAGGTCTTAAAAGTAGTTTTCCATTCATCCCTTTGTCTCATTAATCTAATGGTACCTTGACTTCAAGTTAATCTTACTAAACACTCTGGCACCACTTAGTTCATCTAACATAGCGCCTAGCTTTAAAATAGGGTACCTGTATTTAATCATGATTTTATTCATAGCTCTACTATCCACACACATTCGTTAAGTACCATTATTCTTTGGTACAAGCAATGCAGGTACAGCATAAGGGCTAAGAATTTCTCTCACATATCCTTTTTCAACAATTCATTGACTTGTCTTTGGAGCTTAACATCTTGTTTAAGGTTCATCTAATAAGCTAGCTTGTTCAGTAAAGTTATACTAAGTATTAAATAAATGCAATTTTCAATGCCCCGGAAAGGATGTAACCCTTCCAGTAGCTATTCTGGAAATAGGTCAGTACTCATTAAGCAACTCCTTGACTTCCTTCGACAGTTCGACTTGTTACTTCAACTCCAATACTCTTCTTATCAACAAGTAAACCAATAGGTTAGACTTGACAGCTTCTCAGAGTTCAGCTCTTAGAACCAAAGATTTCTTTGATCCTAAAGCTAGCTTAGCTTGTAGTTTACTTACTTGACTCGGGATCATAAGGTTTAAAGTAATCTTCCTCCCATCCTTCTAAAAGGCATATGTATTTCAAAACACATCATGTATGACTCTACAATCAAATAACTAAGGTCAACCTAGCAAAACATGGGACATATACATGGGTAGCATGTCACATAGGATTTCGTTAGAATAGTTTCTAATAGAGGTTACTAGTAATACTTGTTGAGTGATGTGTGATGCTCCCTTCTAGTTCAGCCAGTATAGTTTATAAGGCCTTGGATGTGAAATGGTTGGCAAATTGAGCTTCTAAACTAGGTTGGTAAACATTACATTAGTGCAATTTCCACTATCTACCATGAATGTACATATTTATTCATTCACCTTATAAGTGATATGAAACAAGTTCTCATGTTGCTCTTCTTTAATAGATGGCTTGATAATTATCGCTCTTCTAACGACTAAGGTTAACTTATCTAGGTCTTTAGCAAACACATCTTCATCAACTAACTCATCATTAACCTCAACTTCTTCCTCTAACTCTCTTTTCTCCTCGGGTTCCTCATTCATATTGTCTTCTTCAACCTTTAAGGCATCTCTCTTGATGATCATAGTCCATCTATTCGAGATTAGGCAACCATGTACCCAAATCCTTAGTACTTAAAGCACTTTATTTGGCTTGTCTTCCGTCTAGATCCTTATCTCTTTTCATAAGTTCTCATTGGCAACTCTTAGTTAGTAGGGTGACCCTTTAGCTTAGTCACTATTTAAGCTCTTCTACTAAGGTTAGAGCTTTGGGGAGTTTAGCTACCTCTCTAAGCAAGTAAGTGAGATTGGCTAGATTAGCTCATTAGGGTTGGCTTGGTCTACTCTTCCTCTAGTTCTCTACTCACTAAGCAATTTCGATAGCCTCATTTAAGGTAGTGAAATGATATAATTCCACTATGCCTCGACCATCATACCTTAATCCAATAAGGAATCTGGAAAATGTTCGGGCCAAAGGCTTATCTACTTCACATCAAATCATAAGCATTTGGAATCCTCGAACATACTCATCAACAGTTCAACTTCCTTATCTCAACTCTTGAAGTTAAGCAAAAGTATCCTACAAGTAAGTGTCTGACACAAATCTATTTCAGAGGACTCTTTTCATCTCAGGCTAGGTGCTAACCTCTCTATATCCTTCTCTCCTTCTCATGGCTTAGAAGTTCCTCTATTACATTATGGCATATCCCAAGAACTCTATAACAATAGTCCTTACTTTCTTGTCATCTTTATATTGATAATAATAAAAAACAAGTTCTACTTTCTCTTCCCAATCTAGATAGTCATTGGTGTTCCTAGAGCCACTAAAGCTCGAAATCTGAAGCTTCACATGGTTAGCAGCTCAGGGTGCTTGAGCTCGCTCCTCTTCCTTAATGTACTCTTCTCCTCCTTCTTCATTAATGTCACCTAAGTCAAATCTTCTTTGTACATGTCCTCCAAATCCTCCACCTTAATCTTATCGAGCAGGGTTCTAACCTCTCATAGGTTGGGCAGCTTGGGAGTATTTGGCACAACTTTAGTAGGTCAAAAGGCTAGTACATAAACGACCTTGGTTAGATTGGCTATCAAGTTGGTCATCTCATCAATCCACTCATCTACACTTCTAAGGGTGTTTTGAGGTTATCGTCCATTGTGGATAACATTGCTATTATCATCTCTAATATTAGCGTTAACACTTGAATCCGTCATTCTCTCAACAAATTTCAATAACAAATTTAGAATTTAAGAAATAATAGATACTACCTTTTTAAACTAGACAACTCACACACACACTTCTTTACACAAATGTTCAAACTAATTGTAGGTATAAAAACTACTCAAATAAAAGTAGACCTAGTTGAAACTTGCTCTATTTTCGTATACTCGAAATAAGGTAAAACAAAGTACCTCACAACACAAAGGTCTTACAGCAGCAACAAAACTTCAAATACTCTCCAAAACACTTAAACTATTTCCTTTCATACTCATAGCACACTTGACAACAATACTACACACTACACAGTAGAAATCACAACTAAATAGTAACTTACCAAAACAAACCTCTACTTTGATACCAAGATGATACAACTCGCACCAAGAGTAGACAAGGGCGATTGTATGAAGGTAGGTCTAAGCTTATAGAAAGCTCTTTGATGAAGGTGTCAAAAGTAAACAAACAAGTAAGTAAACCATGATTAGCTCCAAGGATGTGATACACTAAGGAACTACTAAGGACTTACAAAGTAAACTCAATATGATATACGAGCTAACATAGTGAGGGTACTCGTCACTTAGCCTTGCTTAAGGAATAAAATAAGAGTGAAATGCAAGTAAACAAGAGAATGCTCATGAAAGGTGAAGTATATTCTATAATAATAATAATAATAATAATAATAGATGATTATGGTTACATTTACAATGGGTATTTATAACCAAAACATTAAGGCAATTGCTACAAATGGAAAAGATAAAAAGGATAATGTCTAAAATAAGTATTACACAAGGAAGTAGGTGTTCTGTATGGAATATTCTATTACATGGGGTGCTCGAACACATGGTGGATAGCTAGTGGTATTAAGTTAAGCTAATAGTCCGACATTGCCAAGCTAAGTTGATAACTCTTCCTAGATGGGTTCAGCTTGGATGTACTTAAATTTAGGTTGGTTGGGCAGATGGTTGAGTGTGTCAAGCTATTGTTTGCGTGAATCTTCGGTTGGTAGTTAGAGATTATTGATTACCATAGGAGAGTAAAGAGAGAACTTACCTTGCCATACTCTCTAGTCCTTAAGCTTGGGCTCATGTTAAGGGTCCAGTAGCTTGATTACTATCACATTGTATAGACTATGTCAGGTCTTAAATGTAATTTTCCATTCATCTCCTTACCTCATGCGAATATGATGATTAATAGACTTTAGGTCAATCTTATTGAAGATTCTAACACCATTTAGTTCATCTAGCATATCATCTAGTCTTAGAATGGGGTACCCATACTTATTTATGATCTTGGTCATAGCTCTATATCCACATACATACTCCAAGTACTATCCTTCTTCGATGCAAGTAGTTTTAGCATAACACAAGAGTTGAGACTCTCTTTTATGTATCCCTTCTCTAGTAACTTATTGACTTATCTCTAGAGCACCATAGCTTACTTGGGATTCATTTGATAAATAGGTTTGTTTGGTAAGGCAACACCATGTATTAAGTAAAAACAGTGCTCAATTCCTTAGAAAGGGGGCAGTCTTTTAGGAAATTGCTTGGGAAATAGATTAGCATGTTGGATTTTATGGCTTCTCACAACTTGGATGACTTAGGACTAATTGCTTCTTTGATCTACTAGGCTAACTTAACCTGCAATTTACTCACTTGACTCGGTGTCATGGGGTTTAAGATGATCTTCTTCCCATCCTTCTCAAAGGCATATGTATTTCTAAACCCATCGTAAATGACTCTTCAATCAAATAGCTAAGGTCGGCCTAACAACACGTAAAATGTGTACATAGGCAGTATTGTTGAACCTAGGGTTCACTATTTGATTGAATAGAATAAAAAGTGTATAATTATATATGTTAAAATTTGCTTATATTGAGTTAATTAAAAAAAAATGTATCTTGCAAAACAATTATAAATATCAATTAACTCCTTAAAATATTTAGATTTGAAAGGTGTGATAATCCTCTTATAAGATGAACTTTATAGTTGTGTTGTGTATTTGTGTTTGAAAGTTGAAAACAGGTGAAGCATGTTGCAAATTGTCTTATTTGCTTGATGGTTGTAGTAAGTTACCAAGTTGACGGTATGAAGCCATAGTTTGAAAAGTAGTTTGCTTTCTATTCACTAAGTCGGCTTGATGGTGGAGTTGTTGGCATTCGTATTGGTAGTTATGTGGCTTACTAGCTTGACAATAAGCTAAGGTACCATCATGATGGTAAGCTTACTTTAATTAGCCATTGGAGCAATTAATATATAGTAATGAGAAGAATTAAATAAGATGGTATAAATGCTCAATAAACCCCTCTAAGGATATTAAGAACTAAATATTATACTGCAATCTAAAGGCATTCTTTGGCCCTATTACTTACATTTTGTCTTTTGTACTTCTTCTTGTTTTCAATCAAGACAGACCTAGTGTGTAGTGCTTGAGAGCTTTAATCTTTGCAATCTTTAGAGACAAAAAGCATTACTTTTGTGTGATCATTATGTGTAGTTGTGATTGACATGACTTATGTAACTCTTTGAGCATTAATTTGTGGGATAAATGAAGTGGTGTGAAGTCCTTGATTCGAGGTGATTGTAGGTTTATGGAGATTGACAAGTAGTTCGAACTCCATGTTACATCTGGGCTTGATTTATCTATCTCTCTCTCATTTATTTTCTGTACTTTTATTATCTCATTATTATCTTGATTACATTTATTGATGTGTCCATTTCTCATACTTGAGAAGAATTTAAAATTTGTCCTTAATACTCAATTCATCCTCCTCTTGAGTATTAGCCTAGTGTTTTTCAATTGGTATTAAAGTCGGTCTCTAATCATTTGCTTAATTGCACATTAGAGTAAAAATCATGGCATCTAATGCATTAAACTTTTTAGAAGGATAAGTAATCAATATGCCTCCTGTTCTAATCGGTAGTAATTACCCATATTGGAAGTGTGGGATGACAATATTTCTTAAAGCACAAAATAGATTACTTTGGCAAGTAGTTGATAAAGGACCATTTAAAATAGAAGGCAAAGAAGAAAGGAGTTGTTTGGATGATGATTGAAAATTCTTGTTCTAAATGAAGTTGTTATGAATGTCTTGCATTGCACTATAAATGAAAGTGATTTCGATAGAGTATGGACATATGGGATGAATTAAAAAGTACATATGAAGGGAATTATAGAGTAAGAGATATAAAGATAAGCTTGTTGTGTGGGCAATTTGAAAAATTAAGAATGGATCCAAATGAAACCATTGATAAAATGCATAATAGATTCATTAACATCATGAATCCCTTAAGTGTTCTTGGAAAAACATTTACTAATCTAGAAATTAATTCCAAAATCCTTAGGTTATTGTCAAGAGATTGGGAAGCAAAAAGAACCATAATCAAATAAGCTTATGATCTTAATGAAAAGATGAAAGAGTAACTCCTTGGAACCCTTGAGATGCATGAGATGGTGAAAAGACAAGGAGAGGATTCTTTGAAGAAAACATTTGCTTTAAAGGTAATGGAGGAAAGTGTAAGTGAAGATGAGAGCAAGGATGATGATGAAGTAGCCATGTTGGCAAAGAAGTTTAGGAAATTCATGAAATTCAACAAAAAGGTTAAAAAAGGACAAGGATGGCCATGGAATAATATCCAAGTTCAAGAGAGAGAAAAAGGAAGTTCTTAAAATGTTATAATTGTAAAAAACTAGGACATATTCAACAATATTGTCCATTGCTCAAGAAAGTCGATAAGGAGTCAAGGAAAAAAGCTATGGTCACCACTTGGAGTGATAGAACCTCAAGCGCCTTCGATAATGAAACATGCTTCATGGCTATCGATGATGAGGTATGTACCACTTCACAAAACTCTTCCTTTGATGAACTTAGGGATATATATGATGAGTTGTTAGAAGAATTCATAAAGGTAGAAAAGAAGAACAAAATCTTAAAATAAATGATGAGTGAAGTTAGTGATGAATTTGATGTGATTAAAAATGAATATAATAAGGTTACTAATGCAAAAGAAGTATAAAAAGAGGATAATGAGTACTTAAGAATAGAGGTTAAGAAATTAACTAAGGAAAATGAAGAATTATTCACTAGAAATAAAAAAATAATTGAAGAGAATAGTTATTGATAGTTAGTTTTTATCTACCCGTCTTACTTGTCTATTCGGATATCGACAAGTTGCGCAATCTATATCTTGGTACCTTGTCAAGTAATCGACATTCTTAGCACTATGCCAAGTAACATAGATTCGTTGCTGATTTGAATTCAAGTTAATGGCATGAACGATTATCATAAGCATAGTTATATTACATAACTGCTTACTTTCCTTACATTTCAGGGAAGGTATTGAATCGAGAAGCTTCCAAGTATCTAATCAAGATAGTTATTCCGATAATTGCTCCTTCAGACATGACAATCTCCTATAAATACAGGAAAGAAACTCTTAACCTCTTTGTTTTACTCTTCTTATTCCTACTTACTAACTTAAGCATTGAAGTGGCCACACCAGACTAGTCTCGGTACCAAGCATTTTTCTTATCTTTGCAGGATATTTCCAACCCTAAAAATTCACTAACAACATTTGGTGCTATCTGTTTTTTCTTAAACACACTTACATGGCTAAAACTAGAATGACCAAGAGTGTAAGTGTTGGCACTTTCTCTCAACACTGTAAAGGGGGGAGTCGATATACTGATGAGCAACAACTAGCTAGACTTGAGAAACTATGCCTCAATTTAGCCAAGGAAAACTCGAAGTTAAACAAAAAACATTAATAGATTCTTAACCTCCTTCATAATAGTATTCATCCAAATCAGAACAAAGAGTATGGTGATCATGATATTAATAATAGTGATGATTCAATTTATTCACCGAAGTTACCAAAAAAGCAAGCCGAGGTCGTAACAGGACCCTTGGTTCTTGATTTCAAAAAGAATGACAAAGGCAAGCAACCGTAGTAGGTGAACCATGTGGGTCCCTCACATGTTAGCACCTTTGTTACATCAAGCAAGTAATTTCAAATTAAGAAGAGTCCTTTTGTTCAAGAGATTTTGGAGGAAGTGATACCTCAATACATTAAGCTGCCATAATTTGAAACTTATGATGAAACAAAGGACTCTAAAGATTACTTGGAGTATTGCTATACATTGGCCATGTTACATCGTTTAAGCGATGCAATAGCCTATCAAGCTTTTTCCCTCAACTTTGAGGAATGTAGCCAATACATGGTTCATACACTTAAAACCAAACACCATTTCTTGTTTCGATGGATTAGCAAAAGTGTTTCTTCAATAGTTCCTTACAAGGAAACTTCTTGTTAAGGATTCCTCAATCCTTAACACAATCAAACAAAAATTAGACGAGTCAATTAGAGACTACTTGGCTAGGTTTATGACCAAGATGGTTCAAATCCCAAAATTGGATATGAGTGTGGTCCTCAATGTTGTAATTGATGGAGTTAAGGCTTATGGAGACTTTTTCAAGTCTTTTGCAAAAAATAAGCCAAAAACTTTCATTGAGTTTAAGGCTAAAGTTAACTCATACATTCGTTAGGAGGATAACATAAAGGTCTAGTGAGAAGTCGATTCAAATAGAGGAGATAGAAAAAATGATAAGAGAAAAAGTACGAAGGACAACTCGGCTCAGATGATGATCAAAGTTCGAATGCCGAGAGAAAGAGACCAAAGATTCCTACATTTTCATCCCACATACCCATCGATCGTCCAATTTTGAACATATTGATAGAGGTACGTAGGTAGAGAGGCATTCTACAGTGGCTGGAAAGAATAAGAGGAAATCTCTTGAAGAGAAATTCCAATAAGTACTATGATTACCATGACAAGGGTCACAACACAGATGAGTGCATACAACTCAAGAATGCAATTGAAGATGCAATTCAATGTAAGCATTTGTGAAAATTCCTAGCGCATGATGCCAAAAATATTGAAAGGTTGTCCTAGAGGAGACGTGAGGAACAAGAGAATGACACTCGACTAATTGTTTCCAGGAGAGATATAAGGGATGTGAATCCCAGCAAAGCACCCAATAAAGTGATCAATACCATTGTCGGTAGACTTATTATAGGCTAATCAAGCTCTTTGAGCTTAATAAACGCCAAAAATTACATCTGCAACATCCAAGGCAAGGAAGTCGGGATTGACAACACAATTTCATTCATAAAGGATGACTTTGAGGGTATTAAGTGACCACATGATGATGCATTGGTTATCAATGCAAGAGTCGCCCACTTTAAAGTCAATAAAATTCTTATTGACACAGAAAGTTCGGCTGATATCATTTTTAAGCATGCATTCAATCAAGTGAGACCCAAGATCAAATCATAGCTAAGATCCTACAAGTATGATTTGTATGCATTCAATAACTAACCAATCCAAGTAGTCGAAGTAATTTCTTTGTTGATACAGATCGGTGATGACGAGCATGTAATAGAGGATAAAGTGGACTTCCTTGTCATTAAATGTTAGTCCCCATACAACATGATAAGGACAATCATATTAGCATCTATTCGGCATTGTCCCTTCAACTACACATCTTAAAGCCAAGTTCCCTACTCTTATGGGAGTCGGTATATGTAAAGGGGGTTAGCAATTGGTAAGGTCCTTATATATGAGGGCCTTAAGACAAGAAGAGGTATTTTAGGAGGAAACATGTTCATAAGGCAAGTTTGTTGGCATAGAGAATGCTGAAAGTGATATTAAGGAAATTTCATTAGGAGATGACCCTAAGAAAATAACAAGAATAAGGAAACCTTTGTTAGCAGATATTCGACAAAGTTTGATTAACTTCTTATAAGCTAACGTTGACATGTTTACATGCTCCCCTTCGAATGTGTCGAGTATTGCGAGAGAAGTTATGGCACATAAGCTCCAGATTGATTCGAGTGTGAAGGTGGTCCAACAAAAGAAAAGGCATTTTGTGCTAGAGAGACAAGCAACAATAGAGGAAGAAGTCTATAAGTTAATGAAGGTAGGATTCATCCAAGAAGAGCCTTATTTGACTTGGTTGGCTAATTGTGTGCTAATCAAGAAGTCTAATAGCAAGTGGCGAATGTGTATAGACTTCACGGATCTCAATAGGGCTTGTCCCAAGGATTGTTCTCCACTACTAAAAATTGATTAGATGGTAGATGTAACCACTGGATACGTATTACTTTCTTTTATGGATGCTTTTTTTAGTTACAACCAAATCAAGATGGATAAGGAGGATGAAGTCCATACATTTTTTGTTATCATTTTTGGAATGTATTATTATACGTTGATGACATTTAGGCTAAAAAACATTGGTGCAACCTACTAGAGACTTGTTACCAAGATGTTCAAACCCTAAATTCACAGAAATGTCAAAATATATGTTGACAATATGATTGTGAAGAGCGTAAAGAAGGATTGGCATCTTACCGACCTTAAGGAGACATTTGCTACATGAGGAGATATAGTATGAAACTTAACCTACAGAAATGGGTCTTTAGTGTAACATTAGGAAAATTTTTAAGATACATGGTTACTCGACATGGCATTGAGGCTAACTAAGAAAGATTGAGGCAATAAGGAACATGAAATCCCTTTGTACGGTCAAGGAAGTGTAGGAACTCACTAGGTAAATAGCTACCCTCAACAGATTTGTGTCTAGAAGTGTTGATAGGTGTGTAGAATTCTTTAAAATCTTAAAGAATTTGAAAGAATTCAAATGGTTCAACAATTGCGAGAGAGCTTTCGGCGATCTCAAAGAATTCCTTACATTACCACCAATACTCTTAACACTTATTTTAGGAGAGAATTTATAATTATATCTATTGGTCAACTACCGAGCTCTTTCTTCTATATTGGTTCGAATTGACGGCAAAGAGCATTGACTCATTTATTACATGAGTCATGTTTTATAAGGGCTAGAGATTCGGTACACGAAAATTGAAAAAATTGTTTTAGCAGTGGTTCTCTTGACAAGGAAGTTGAAGCCATATTTTAAGGCTTACGAAATCATAGTGCTTATTGATTAGCTACTGCGGCAAGCATTGCAATGACCTGACTCCTTCGGGAGGATGATGAAATATGCCCTAGAGCTGAGTGCCTATGACATACAATACAAACCTAGAATGATACTAAAGGCTTAAGTGCTAACATATTTTATAGCTAAGTTCATTGGTAAAGAAGATAGTGCGGAGTTTGCCAAGAAACCTATTTAGTTTCTTTATGTAGATGGTTCTTCGATGAAAGAAGGAAGTAGTGCAGGCCTTGTTCTTCAAGGCCCTCATAATGTTAAAGTTCATTATGCTTTAAAATTTGGATCCTTGGCCAGCAACAATGAAGCATGGTATGAAGTTTTGATTGCCAAACTAAAACTGGCAAAAGAGATTGGCATCGAGAAACTTGAAGTGTTCTCTGATTTGCAATTGCTAGTAAATTAGGTCACAAAAAGTTATGCAACATGGGAAGAGGAGATGACCAAGTACCTATTTGTAGAACGAACGCTCATAGAAGAATTTCAATCTTTTGCCATCCACAAAATTCCTATTGCTGCCGACAAGTTGTCAAAATTAGCCAGTATAGCATTCCCTAAATTAAGAAACAAACTTTTTGTTAAATTTCTTCCATAGAAAAGTTTATCCACTCTTTTATAAAGCTATAATTTGGCTCCTTGCCCAAGAGAAGAATCTTGGATGGATCCTTTAGTGGATTATTTAAGAGACGATACTCTCCCCGATGACAAGAAAGGAGTATGAAGATTGGCTTACTAAGCTGTGAACTACACACTAATTGATGGTCAACTGTATAAATGTAGCATATCATAACTCTATCTTTGATGCCTTCCTTTGAGAGATGCCCAAAGGGTGTTATCTGAGCCACATGGTGGTGTATGCAGCAATTACGTAAAAGTGCAAACATTGTATGTTTAAGCATTGCAACTCAGCTATTACTGGCCGACCATGAGAGAAGATGCAAAGGAAGTTGTTCGACACTATCCTTAGTGCTAGAAGCACAACTCACCAAGTCATGCACCTGCAATTGAGTTATGTAGCCTAATCGCCCTTAGCCTTTGGCCTAATAGGGGTTAGATATTCTTGGACCCTTTTTGAAGTCTACTGCCCAGCAACAAATCGTCATTGTTGTTGTGGATTACTTTACCAAATGGGTAGAGGCCGAGGTAGTAGCAAAGATCACAGAGTAGAAAGTGGAAGCATTCGTTTTCAGTTCCATCATATCAAGATTCAAAGGTCTTTATTTGATAATCATGGATAACGGCCCACAATTTGACGACAATAAATTCCGGGCATTTTGCGAGAAATACGGCTTTCACCTCAACTATACATCTGTAGCACACCCTCAAACGAATGGACAAGTTGAAGCCGTAAACAAGATCATTTTGCACGACCTAAGAAGGAAAGTAGATTAAGTTAGAGGTAAATGGGATGAGGAACTGTCGAATGTCTTATGGGGGTACTAAACCACCTATAAAACTACAACAGGGGAGATGCCTTTCAAGTTAGCATATGATATGGAAGTTGTATTGCCAATTGAGTTGGATTTGCTTAATCTACGAATGTAGAATTTTGATGTTATGGTTAATGAAGTTAGATTAATGGTGAATTAAGACACCATTGATGAAATCAGAGATATTACAAGAGTTAGGGTCGCGGCATACCAGCATAGAGCGGTAAGGTATTACAATCGGAAAGTGAAGCATAAGTTTTTTCAACCTGGAGATCTAGTTTGCTAAAAGATGGAAGCTACTGGCATGTGAGTGAGTCAAGGGAAGCTTAACATGAACTGGGAGGATCTTATCAAGATCTAGGAAGTCGTGGACGAAGGGGCTATCAACTAGAAAGGTTAGATGGATCTATCATCCCTTGAGCATGCATGGAACATCGAGAATTTGAAATTATATTTCAATTGATTGGTCGGATGATGTTCATCTCTACTCATTTGTAAGGGGACAACCTACTTGCTTATAAGACAATAGTACTTTTTTATGAGAATTATGTTTAAAGTCTTATAATGTTTCTTGTTCTTTTTATGACTGCCGAGTTAATAAGTTCTAGACTACATAGCAAACAAATTAACCTAAGTTCTAGTCTATCACGGTTAATGAACTATATAAATTATTCTTACAGCTATATAATGCGGCTAGTTCATGCCTTAAACGGTTAATGGACAAAGTCTATAAAGAAGCACCAATTGGGCATATGAAATAAAACATGCTAAGAAATAATTGGGTGTGTGAAATCAAACATGCCGTGAAACAATTGTACGTGTGATATAAAACATGCCAAGTAATAATTAGGTGTGTGAAATAAACATACTAAGAAACAATTAGGTATGTGAAATAAAACATGCCGAGAAATACTTAACGTGTGATGCTAACGAATAAGAACATGTAAAATAAAATACGTACATGATACATGCCAGAAGAATACGGTATGTGAAATAAAACGTACTTGAAGTAGTTAATATGAAAGATACTTTTCATTTAATAAAGTATTGATTACAAACACTCAGCTTAGGAGAGAAAGTGATGAACAAAGAATATAAAGAAAATCCTAAGACCTATCCTCAAAGTCAGTAGAAGTAATTTTAGGATTAGAGGTTGAGGCTTTCTCTGAGCAAGCTGCTTTCTCTTAGCAAGCTTCTTTCTCAGCACCTAATGTCTTCGAGTTAGTGGATTTCTCTTTCCATACATAGGGGATTTCTTTTGATAAACGTTCTTCATCTTCCCCTAGATCCTCCACATGAGCTTTGTCATTACTCGTATTAACAATCTCGGCACTTGCCTTATCGTCATCCTCTTCGTTAGCACTATTGACTTTGTCATCGATGTCAGCAAAGTTGAGGTAGGAGAGATCATAACCAGGGTGAAGCTTTAGGATCTCCTCTCTTATCCTCTTAGATCCCCTCCAACAACTTTTTCCATATAAGTGTTTTGTACTGCCGACTAAGAGTAATTATATCAAGAGCCTTTTCAACTATGGTCCTCTCCTCACAGTCTCCTCTAATTCAGCAAAATGACTTTGTAAGTTTGAGTTGTTGGTCTCTAGCTCTTTAATATGCATTTTTGAGCTTGTCTTCCTCATCACTCATCGTGCAAAGAGTTCAGCCCAGCCTCCAATACTCTTCTTTCTTCTTTTGCAACTCCTCCTTTAGGCCTTCAGACTCCTTTTATTGCTTTTCCATTTTAGCCTTCAAGCTTGAGACTTCATCAACAGTAAGGGTATGTGCTAACTTTTTGATAGTAAGGTCTTCTTAGAGCTTTCTCGACTCTTATTCTCGCATTCTTGGCAGTAGTAGTTCGGGCTTTAGATGCATTATATGCATCCTCAATTTTCTGCAACAATTTCCTTTAATATGATGAGTACTGGAAATGACTCAGCAAAACACATGAAGACTACTATGGATCTTACCTTCTTAGTTTGCTTATCAACCTCATCCAAAGCTGTTAGAATGTGGCTACTTATCTAAAAAAGAAAAGGAGTATTAGAAACTAAGTAAATTCAATAGTTAAAAAGATGAATACAGAGACTCGCATCATACAACTTAGTTGCAATATGGGCCTTATTGCAATTGTTAACATTGTCAACATCCTTGGCAATCTCTTTATCCTTTAGAAGAATAATTCCTTCCATCAAGGCCAAAGATTTTGTTTGATTGCTTGGGATCGAGTTAGTATCTAAAACATTTTGGCTCCAATACAGGACAAAGTACTCATTGACCTCCTTATTGGGGACGAATTCGGCACTACTGATGTCGAGAGCTTTAGACTGCATTGCCTCCTTCGTCCTCTTGTCCAAACACTTGGACCTTTTAGTAGGTGGTTAGCTAGCAAGTTCCTTTCTCGGCCTCTTATCAGCACTAGGCATCGCTTCTAACACCAATGACAACCCCTCAACAGTAGTGGCATCTTCGGCCTCATTACAAGGTTAGGTCTCTTAGCCTACCTTTCTTAACTCGACAAAAGGTTGAATATTTTTGAATAGAGGCTCCATAGAATGAAGGACCTCAATCGGTATTGTTCTCTTGTCCTCCTTTTACCTGTTGGATGGTCGCAAGGTTTTCTTCTATGCTACCGCCTGCTTGGATGTGTCCTCTTTTGCTATTTTCTTCATGGTAGCAAATTGAATAGTAGTGGTTATTGTGGCTACCCTTTTGTTTGCTTTTGACTTTTTGGCCTTAGCCTGGGTTAGTAGCTTAGTAGGATTTATCTCGTAAGTACCCATATCTGCAACATGAGTAAACAAGTTAATATTAGCATAGGGGAAGAGGATAAACTTACATTCTCCATGCCAAGCAAGGCTTAAAGGCAACAATTCTCCCCCCAAGTCAAGAGAACGACTTTCCCCTTGTAGCTATACTCGGCATAGCGGTAACTCATTAGCGTACCTTCTTTTTAAAAAAAGATTGGCTTTCCACTTTTATAACATCGTAAAATTCTCTTAGCATCTCAAAAGAATATTTTGTTCTTCCTCCTTTCTTGAATTTTCTTCGTTGCTGTTGCATCATTCGACATCAGTTCTATATCCTTAGTACAGATTCGCTCATTCCAATGAGTCTAGAAGTCTGGCTCCTCATCAAACACTATATACATGAATTTTTCATGCCACTTGTGGATCTTGGACTCTAACCCATCTACATACTTCCACCCATACCTTGTAGCAACAAAGAACCACCTGTCAGGTTGCCTCCTAATTGTGAAGAAATATCGAAACAGTTGAGGCTTAGCTCTAACTTCGACTTCTTCACAAACTATTTCAAAAGCTACTAGAAGCTGGTATGTGTTTAGTGAGAATGTACTTGGTGCAACTCTAAAGTAGTCGAAGAAGCCCTTCACAAATGCCGAGAAAGGGAAGCATAACCTAAAATCCAAATACTTCAGGTATATATGGGATTTGTGCTCCCTTGGGAAACATACCCTTTCTTCTTCTCTCAACCTCCTTAGATTCCACGTCCTAGGAAGATCTTGCAAGAACTTGTGGTATTTTGTGACAAGAACTCTATCAGCAGAACTAATAGTTTTATCTGGAGAGTTGCAAAAGTAAGCTATGTTGTTAAATAAATATCTCGCTGAAGATCTCCTTTCTTTGTCCTTAGGATAATTATCCATAGCAAGAGTATTTATTCAGGTGAGTTTATCCCACCTTTCCTCAATATTGTTGATCAAGCTACCAAAAGAACATGCTACCTCACTCCTTATTTGGAGGGGATAAGTCGACAGACGACTTTATGAACCATACCTAAATGATTATGAGAAATAGTATCACAGAAGTTGAAGAATGTGAGAGTGAAGACAAGAAAGCAAGAAAATTTGTTTCTAATTTTGAACAGAAATGAATTTGGATTTTAAACAATCTTTTAAATACGAACAGCTTATCCATGTGATTGCAAATTTGTTTCTAATGGTAATGATGCATTGATTTGATTATGGAGTGGATTGTTGATGTGTGTTTCGAGACAAAAATCCAACGGCTGACAACTCCTCAATAGTTATTAGGCCTACAGTGTAATGATAATTGAGCAACATGTATTGTTTTTCCTACTTTTTGGTTTCTTGAATGAACGGGAGTTTGAAAGTTGCAACTTTTTTTATTAGGATGTGAACTGCTTTGCTTCTTATCTCGCTCGACATCTAAAGAACTGCTCTCCACTTGGCCTCTAAAGCATTATGTAGTACTCCCTTTATCGAATTCTCGAACACGAGAGTTAGGGGGCAAATGTTGATAATTAGTTTTCGTCCATTCAGCTGTTAATAAGCTACGTAATTTATATTCTTAGCACCTCTCCGAGTAATTGACATTCTTAGCACTACACTGAGTAACACAATGTCAAGTAACATAGATTTGTTGTTCATTTAAATTCAAGTTTATGGTACAAATAGTTATCACTAGCATGGTTACATTACATAACTACCTACTCTCACTACATTTCAGGGAAGGTGTCTAATCAAAAAGCTTCCATGTGTCTTGACAGTTATTCTAATAACTGTTCCTTCAAACATGATAATCTCCTATAAATATGGAAAAGAAACTCTATAAGAGGCATCTTGATGGGAATCAAGCTACTAGACCACTAACCCACAATCGAACCCAAGGACTAAAGCAACTAGCAAGACGAATCCTCTTATTCCAATTGACTCATGCAGAGGTTGAATATCTCCTTGCCAACCCATTCTGCTTGCCAAGCCGAATGACTACCTATTTCTCACATGTTGCGTGCCGAGAAGCAGAAGGTCAAGATAACAACCCATCTTCATTCTCATGCATGCCTAGCCAATTACTTATTCGGCCATACCCTTACCGAGATGTCGAGATAAAGAATCTAGATAGACCAAGCCATCCCCTACTCGGAGAAGCAAGCTATTCGTACTTTTTTTGTCCACATCTTCTAATAGCATCATCATGTATACAGTACCATATGTAAAATCCATTGCATCAGTGATTGTTTTCCTTATATATTTCATTTTTACCCTTTTATATCTTGTACATTACTTCCTTAGGAAATATCCTTTTTGTCTTTTCCCTTTTAGGTTAGTTGCCCTAACTTATGAGTATAAATACCCTTGTACTTGTAGGAATCAGATCAGATCATCGTTAATACACTTGAGTCTTTCTTCCTTATGTAATCATTACTTATTTACTCTAAGCATCGCTCTTATCCTAACCTTTAAGCAAGGCTAGGTAGCGAGTAACCTCACCAGACTAATTCATGCATCATATCGAATTGTACCATGGGTCCTCGGAAGTTCCATTGGTGCATCATATGCTCTGGAGCTCTTCATGGATTTTTGCTTACTTTTTCATTCGCACTTGTCCTTTTTGCATCTTTCCTCATTAACTCTTTTGAGCTTTCTACAAGATTAGACCCACTTAGTGACTAACCTTATCTATTCTTGGTTATGGTTTGCACCACATCTAATAACTCTTATCCTCTTTACTTTACCCTTCTAATTCTTGCTTACTGACTTAGGCATTGAAGTGGCTACACTGAACTGGCCCTAGTACTAAGCATTTTTCTTATCTTTATAGGATATTTCCAACCCCCAAAATTCACCAACAACAATAGTAAGTGAAAGGAAGATAATAGTACTCTTGAAAAGGATGTTGAAAGTTTAAAACATGAGCGTATTGATGATAATTGCATGGTTGACAAGCTAGGTAGATTAGAAATTGTAAATGCAATTCTAAAATCTAGTCTAGATGATTCAAGGAAAACTATAGCCAAATTCATGGATGGAGAAAAGAATTTAGACAAGCTCCTTGGCTTTCAAAGGTGAAGTTTAGACAAAACCTAAATTAGCTATAATAGAGAAAATATTTAGAAGTCTTATAAGAGTTATTTTGTAAAGGCCTTAAATAAGACTTATAACTATTGTGGTAGATATAGTCATATTACACATACATGTACAATATATCGTAATCTCTCCTTAAATCATAAAGGTAAGATGGTTTCGATTCCTAAGAGATAAGCTTATATTATAGCAATTAACCATAAAAGGACCCAAACTAAAACGGGTATCAAAGAAATAACCATTTGCCTTATAGGATCCTTCAAGGTGAAACAACAAGTGGTCTTGGATAGCGGTTGCTCATAGGAGACTCATCTAAGTTTACATTATTAGACTTGAAGGATGGAGGAAGTATTACCTTTAGAGACAATTAGAAGCAACATGTGATTTGTGAAGCTAATATTTTCATTAATAATGATCTCACTATTAAGCATATGTTACTTATTGACAATTTGAAACATAACTTGCTTAGCATTAGCTAATCATGTGATATGGCATACAATGTAACCTTTCTTGCATCAAAGTGCTATATTGAAAACATTAACAATGACCAAATATGTTTTGAGGGGCATAGATGAGGAAATATTTACAAAATCAATTTTAATACGTTCTCATGTTCCCTTAAAGGTTGTCTATTCACTTAAAACAATGATGGTTGTGGCATAGAAAGTTGGAACATGTTAATATGGATATCTTGTCAAAACTAGCCAAAAGGAATCTTGTTAAGGGATTACTAAAGATTAGTTTCGACAAAGATAGACTAGGTTAAGCATGTCAATATAGCAAACAAACAAAGTCATCATTCAAATCAAAAGATGCCATCTCAACTTCTAAGCTACTTCAACTATTACATATGGATTTATTTGGTTTAACGTAAACTTTGAGTTTGAGAGGGAAGAGATATACATTGGTCATAGTTGATAATTTTACTAGATACACTTAGACCTTCTTTCTTACAAACAAGGATGAAACATATCATGTATTCTTAAATTATTGCAAGAAGGTCCAAAATGAGAAAAAAGGTCTTTATAAAAAGTGATCATGGAGGAGAGTTTGAAAATCATGATATCAAAGATTTTTGCAATAAAAATGAAATAGAACACACCTTTTTGGTGCCAACAAAATGGAGTTATCAAAAGGAAAGATAGGACTTTTATAAAAATGGCTAAAACTATGCATTACAAAAATAATATACCTAAGTGTTTTTAGGCCAAAGCAATAAATACAACATGTTATGTGTCAAATCATGTTTTTATTAAATCTATCTTTAAAAAATCCCCCCTATGAGTTTTGGAGAGGCAAAAGACCTAACATATCATACTTTTAGTCCTTTGGTACCAAATGCTACATACTTAACAATGGAAAGAAGCAACATAGTAAATTTGACTCAAAATCGGATGAAGGTATTTTTCTTAGCTATTATCTTTCAAGTAATGCATATAGAATTTACAATAAGAGAACCTTAGTTGTAGAAGAATCAATTCATGTTGCATTTGATGATACACTTGCATCTAGAGAGTCTAATGATGAAGTTGATAATATTGGTGCTCAATTGGATAGTCTTAATCTTGATAAAGATCATTCTAACTTAAAAGATAATGAAATCTCTAGAGAAGATGAAATCATTGATAATTCTAATATAGACTTACCAAGAGACTAGAAGTTTGTGAAAAATCACCCTAAAGACCTAGTCATAAGAGAACCATCCAACATGATGCAAACTGGACCGTCTCTAAAGAATTTAAGTAATGTAGTGTTTTTATCTTAACTAGAATCTAAAAGTGTTGATGAAGCTCTATGAGATGAATTTTGGATTCAATCAATTAACTAGAAATGAGGTATGAGACTTGATGCCTAAGCCAAATGATAGACCAGCAGTTAGAACTAAATAGGTATTTCAAAACAAGTTAGATGAAACCGGAATAGTTATAAGGAACAAGGCACGCTTCATTGCTAAAGGATATAATCAAGAAGAGGGAATTGATTTTGATGAGACTTTTGCTTTGGTAGTTAGACTAGAGGCCATTAGGATGCTTTTAGCATTCGCCGCATTCAAAGACTTTAAATTATATCAAATGGATGCTAAAAGTGCCTTTCTAAATGAATACATTAAAGAGGAAGTATATATATAGCAACCACCAGGCTTTGAGGGTAGTGAATTCCCTAATCATATCTATAAGCTCAATAAGGCTCTATATGGACTTAAGTAAACTCCTAGAGATTGGTAAAAGATTGAGTGGCTTCTTGGTAAACAATGGTTTTTCTAAAGGAAAGCTTGATACAATATTGTTTACCAAGCAACACAATTCACATGTGTTGATTATTTAAATCTACAAAGATGATATTGTATTTGGTGCTACTTACATAAGCCTTATTAATGAGTTTGTCCATTATATGAAAAATGAGTTTGAAATGAGCATGATAGGAGAACTTAACTATTTCTAAGGTCATTAAATCAAACAAAATGAACATGGAACCTTTATTAACCAAGCCAATACATTAGGGAGATCTTGAAAAATTTTTAAATAGAAAATTACAAGACTAGGCCTACTCTAGTAAGCACCACTTTAAAGCTTGATAAAGATGAAAGTGGAAAAACAATTTGTGAAAATATGTATAGAGGCATGATAGGTGGCTTATTATACTTGACCACATCTAGGTGTGACATCATGTTTGTTGTGTATCTATGTACATGATTCCACTCTTGCTTAGAAGAATCATACTAAAGTGCAGTTAAACGAATCCTCAAGTACCTTGCGGGCACTATTGAAATCATCTTGTGATATCTAAAGTTTACATCTTTTGATTTAGTTAGATACTTCGATACTGAATCTATTGATTGCAAAGTCAATTGGAAGAGCACAAGCAATACATGTCACTATCTTGACAACTTTTTAGTGTCATGGCATTCAAAGAAACAAAACTTGGTAGCACTTTCAACCACTAAGGCCGAATATGTGGCTGTAGGTAGTTGTTGTGCTCAAATTCTATGGATGAAACAAATATTGCATGATTATGGTTTAAAATTCACTAATGTCCCAATTAGTTGTGATAATACCATTGCTATCAACTTAATAAAGATCCCAATCCAACACTTAAAGACTAAGCATATAGAAATTAGGCATCACTTTATTCATGATCATGTACAAAACAATAATATATACTTAGAATTTATTGATACTAGTAACTAAATAGTTGATATCTTCACTAATGCCTTGAGCAATGATAGGTTTTATACCTTAAGAACAGAATTGGGAATGGTCATGTAAGATGAATTTGAGGCAATTAAGAACCAAGATAATTATTCTAGCAAAAAATGGACTTTCAAATGATTTGATTGGAAAATAACATGCTATGGGACCTAAGAAATATGTTCATATAGGTTTTATGCATAAAACATAACATTTAACATGTTTTGAGCACACTTGAAATCGTTTATTCATATTTAGGTTCATATATGCACAATTTTATCATGTATTGGTTTTCATGCCCAAAACTAAGCTCCACATGTTTAACTTCACCCACAGATCATGTTTGAGTGGTTAATTTAGCTTGATCTTAATTTTGAGCAAATTTGACTTATCTAAACTCTTATTAGGTACGTAGTGCTAATTGAGATATCTCATGCCTATTTGACCCATTTGGATGTTACTTGGTTTAGTCATGCTTCTTTTATACTTATTGATATCTTTTAAACTTGTATGAAGTATAAACTTGTCTTGAATTTGAGGTGATGTACATAATCACTCTTTAGCTCAATTTGTGCTTAGCACTTGATCTTGAGGAACTTAAGTTGTGATTTTATAATTTGAGATTCTTGAAGCTATAATTGGTTCCTATCATGCTTACATATGACATTGAAATTTGCTTGAAGTGTTGGCATGAAAAAACTTGGTATTTATGTATAAAAGATGATAATCTATGCTCACTTATTCTTTATCATGAACTATATAGCTTTAAGAATTTGATTTGGTTAAATCTTACCTATCTAACTAAAATTCAAGTTTTTCAAGCCTTAACAGATACAATTAAACTTTCATGAAGTGTTAGATAGCTTAATATATCAATCAAAATAGAATTGAGTTGGCAACTTAGTCATAAGGCTGGACAAACTTCTTGTTTTCTACAAAATTGTAGACTACTGTCCTAATGATATCAAGCACTCTAAAACAAGTTTGCACCATCTCTATTCGTTGTACCATCATGTTGATACCTTTTAACACCAACAAAACAGTGAAGTCCCCTAAATAAGTTTTTAGCGCCCTTTCTATTCTCTATATTATCATGTTGGGATTACCCCTTATTGTCATGATGATAAGCTAAATCCTTACAATTCTTTTTTAAAATGACAATTCTCTTTCTCTCTCTTCCTTCCTCTTTGTCTACTGTCATAATATCTCACTTCTCTTACTCAAACCTTCAACCACCTCTGTTAAACCCTCCCTCTCTACTAAAAATCATCCTAAAATTTCATTTTCCTCTCTCAACTCTTCTCTAAAACATCAATCTCACACTCTTCTTACATCCCCATCACATGCTTCTCTCTCTTCTTCTCTAACCCTTACCTTTTCCTTTATCATCTCACCGACATCCTTCCGCCATCATTTCGACACCATCACCACTCATTTCACCATTACATCAACTTCTCATCCACTCCATGTACTGACATCTCCTTCCGTCTTCCCTTCCCTCTTATTCCACTCATCACATTTTCAAACCCTAACTCACAAATTGTTTACTACAATGCCTCTAGGAACTACTCATGGTATCGTACCCCCTACTTTCAGCTAATGACTTTTTCCTACATGCTAACATGCCCAATGCTTCGAAAAATTTGAAAACTTAGAAGTAGATACTGGAATCTTCTATCCTTAAGAGATGCTTAATAAATTCTATATTTTAGTGATTCCAGGGGCCATCTCTAACCACATCTTAGACATTTTAAGGCTTCCTAATGAAGTAAATGACGAAGCCTTTAAGTATTTTTATTATAATATGTTTGATTCCATAGATGATCTAGGATTATATAAAGTAAAAATGAATCCTAGTGATGAGATAACACAAATTGTACTCTACACCTATGTTTATGGCACCACGATCACCATCATTCTTGAAGATATTTATAGCATTATAGGTACTGATATTGGTGGAATTGAGGTTAATGTTAATTATCATGGAGTACGCTTTCATGAGAGGGTGTTTCGATATCAGGGTATTGGAGGAAACCTAAAAATTTAGTTGCCAAAAGACTTGACCTAAGGACCAAGATTCACCATCACATAGTGATCCACAATTATTGTCCTTGTTAAGGACAACAATCAAATGTAACATTTAAAAACATGTGGATCGAGATAAAGCCACTAAAAGTACCTGAATTTTCATATTTTTTCATGTTAGTACCTAAACTTTAAACTTGTTTATTTTAGTATCACAACCTTTTAAATGGGATAAATTAGTATATCTATTATAACAATTGTTATAAAGAATACTTATTTGTTCCACTTTAAAAAGTTGAAGTACTAAAAAGAAATAAAAAATAAAGTTTAAGCATTAAAATAGAAATAAAATAAAAGTTGATGTAGTTATATTATTATTCTAATGTTTTATAATAATGGCCGTTATAATGAAGATATCAATTTATCTCACTTAAAAAGTTAAGGGACTAAAATGAATGTGTTTAAAGTTTAAGTACTAAAATGAAAAAGAATATGAAAGTTTAAGTACTTATGCTAACTTTGTCCCTATGTAGATCCTTTACTACCTCCTCATGATTAAGTAAATTGATTTCTTCAATATTGTAGTTTAGTGCATCAAACATGTGACCAGTAACCCCTCTTAAGCTTTCCTACAGTTTGGTTAGTTAATCACATAGCTCCTCATTTGTAAGGGAGTATAGTTTCCTATACCCCTACAAGCTACCCAAGTTAAACACTTTGAACTCATTGATATTTGTTCGGGAAATTAGAAAAAGGAAGGCAATAATTAGGTTAGAAAGAAAGAACTCCCTCTACTTGATCTTAGAATTAGACACGATCCACCTAAGCCTTCTAGTGATGATACTGAGAGTGGTGCTCATGACATTTATGATGAAGCTACTCTAACCCTTAAAGGCTAACATCTACCCCTTGTTGATGCCTTTTAAGCTCTACTACAAGAAGGTCCCTCTTAACCACCACCTTTGCATTACTTTGGATTTCCTTCTTTTGATCCAATTGCTCCTTTGGCATCTTAACATCCATTTTATTAATACTCCAAGATGCTTTTTAATTAGCTTTGAAATGATTTTTACAACCACATCTATAGTGGGTTTTAAGGGCTCTACAATTGTAATACCCTAGGATTTCGAGCCAATTCAATAACCTTAAGATTCGAGTCCCTAAATTTAGGGCACTAAACTAAATTATTCATTTTATTTCAAACTTCACAATAACATTAAAAAAGTTAAACAAAGTAATTTAAGTAAAGTCAATTTCTCAAAATAAGCAATATAAAAATATTAATTTAAGAAAAACATTAATTTATCGATAAAGCCGATAATCGTAAAATTTAAGCTTTTAGATATAGGGAGATATTAAAGATAAGTTAATTAACTTTCAAAAATAATAAATGAAGTTAAATTATACATAATATACACATATTCACATGTAATATGCATTATATGTATCAAATATATATATAATAATAATAATAAATTATTAAAATTAGGTAAAATAATAGAAAAAAAAAGTAGGTAGATAAGTTGCCAATTGATGTGTGAACTCAGTATTAATAGAAATTGATAAGTCAACAATTGATTGATGAGGAGTTGATACATGTTATTTAGAAAAATAGAAAATTGACATGTGTAATACACATGTCCAAATTTTATTTAATTATGTAAAGTTCAAAAAATATAAATAGGTCTTAAACCCTTATTTACAATATTTTAGCACTCTAAAAATATAAGAATATAATTTAGAAAAATTAGAAAGAAATTTAAAAAAAAATAAAAGAAAATAGTGAGAAAATATTGTGAGTTGCGGTTCCTAAGGTTATAGGAAACTTGACAAAGAGCCACTTGAGACTTAAAGTTATAGTGGAGAAAGAAAGTGGGCCAACATAGGGTAGTAGCTGAAGGGTGGCTAGAGCATTATGCATCGGTGAGTCAAATTTTACTATCTCATTTTCATTAATTCACTAAAAATATCAAATTAAGTCATAAAATTATGAAATTTGGTTTCCCTTAGGTTATTTTACATGTAATTTCATGTGATAATTTTATTTTCTTAAAATAGTATTGATTTAGGGTACTTGCTTAAGAACGTACCCCTATTTAGACGAATTTTAACTAAAATTTTCAAAATATTAAATAATATTAGTTTGGCTTGAAAATTTTTATGTAACACACTTATATAATGTATTAAATTTTAGTGACAAGAATTTTTGAAAATCTCTATTTTTACTATTTTTTATAATTATTTTGAATAAAATTGCCAATTTTACCGAATTGTTGAAATAATTAAATTTTAATGAAATTAATGAATGAGACCTACATGTTTAGAATTTTGGATTTTTATAATGATATTTGAATATTTAATTTTTATCTCACACATAAATTTGTTTATTTTCCTTAAATTTTAGTAATTCTAAGCTAAAATCGTTATTTTTGTAGAAATTGATAATAGTTAGTTTAGTATAATTGACGGTCGATAATTGAACTGAATATTTTTGTGAGTCTACAGGATTTTTCATGAAATTAATCGGGCTTGTATACCATTTATTATATATTTTCTTAATATAAGCTTATATATTAGCTTAATATGTAATATAGTGATTAGTAATAGTAAAATACTTATCAAATTTACGTAAAATGAACACATTGGGGTATATTAAGGGTTGTTGGATAAGTTTAGAAAGTGTGATTTTTAGGGCTTAGTACTAAAGCTTATTCGGGTCAATTATGGAATTAGGATAGCATACGGTCGAGTCATAATAAGAAAATGGCATTTTTAAACTTTTGATAATATTAATAGATTTAATTCGTAAGATATCTTAATAGTACTTGGAATAATGATTATGGCGTCATAAAGTTTACTAAAATCAAATAGGAAATGAGTAAGATACGGTCAAACGAAGTTTGAAACAGTTCGGGTTTGACCCATACTTGATTTAAAGACTATGTTATATATTCATAGGTATGATAAGTAATGAAAGATCACATGGCAGAGTTTAAGATTTTACACTATTACTGAGTCTAGATAAGCGGATCTAACCTATGCTTAGAGTAGATATATTGCTACTCATAACACTATATTTTGTTTGATACTATGTTGATTAAATATGGGTATACCTTGGGTGAATTGATATGCTACTATAGTGGATACTAATGTGGTGATTTTAAATGACAGTAACTATATCTTGATTAAATTGTTATGATTCTATGTTGGGTGATGATTTGTGCTTATGATTAATTGTGCTAGCTAAGGAAGTTGAGTGATCGTTAACTCAATCTTCTAGGTATTCACCTAAGTGAAACCTAAGTAAGATATTAGAATTCCACTTTAGAGAGTTCGAAAACTAAAATCAAATAACTAGGTTAAGTAAAACTTAAAGATTGATTGTGATGATTGATATTCTTAAGTTGTTATTGCATACCATGGCATGGCATGGCACAAAAAGAGACCTTCGAGTCAAAACTTTCAAAATGAGGCTTTCATGTGATCATAGAAAAAGCATGGCTTTATGAACTTAGTTTTTAGAAGCATATAAATTGCATTGCCCGAACATTGTGACTATTTTGATAGTTAAATTTGGTAAACTATAGTATGTAGTCTAATTTAGCAGTGTTGCTACTTTGATTTGGTGAACTATAATGTATAGTTTAATTTTGTAAAGTAAAGTTGGGGGTCCTACTCTTAGGAAGTCCCTCGTTGTCCTTTTTGAAAACGGTAGACTACAGTGTGTTATCCAATTTGATGAGGGTCCTACTCTCAGGTAGCTTCTTGTTGCCGTTGGTTCTTGGATATTATATTCAGATGCTCGGCTATGTCAACTAATTGGAAAAAGATTGGACGGCATAAGATATTGGTACTGATGCATGCTACATGCATGAGCATAGCATGCTACATTGCTAGTAGTAAATGTCTGGTTGGGGGGATACATATGTGAAGTTAAACCTGCGGGTTATGATCAAAATGGTTCAATTGTAATATGCAATATTGTCCATCATATTATTTATATTATGTTGTTTGTTATCCACTTCCACTCAACTTCAGTAGTTGAGAGCATAAAATGTTTTATCCTTAAGTTAATTGCATTGTGAAGGGGCCCAACACTAAAGGGGAATATATATATAAAGTTGGTTCATGTTTTGATGTAAATATTATGTTGTATGCATAAGTTGTAATAGAATATCTAGCTGAACTCCAATATAGCAACCCCTTTATCATGTAAACAAAGTTGTATTTTAATGGATGAGCAGGTTGATTTAAGTTTTCAATAGGTATTCATGTATGATGGCGCATACCGTGCTAAGCTAGGATGTGACAACAATCATTTCTAGTTAGACTATTACTACTCCTCTTGTCCATTCCCTCCTCCAACTCGGGATGATGATCCACTTACCATCTAAGTTACCAACTTAAGCTTATTTTCTTATGTTGCTTAATTCTCTGTTTTACATCATGGACTTGGCCATTTGCCACTTCTATGTTTCACTTATCGTATCTTTTGTTAGGTTTTGGTCATTGTTATGGCCTTTGTTGCTCATGATAGGCTCCCTTAACTTTTGTAACGCTTGGACATCTCTCTTATGTTGTTATATGGCTAGACATCCTTTTCGATTATCTATATATGGAATGGAATGTACAACTCTTCCTTATGTAGATCAGTAGCTCATTTCTGTTTCTTTTGTAAGTTGTTGTGAGCTAATATTGTTGGGTTAGTTATGGAAATTCTCTTTAGAAACATCTATAGCTTTTTTGTTTTTGTAAGCATCTCCTAGGCCTTAAGTTGGGACTATGCCAAAATTTTGACTTAAATCATTTTCCCTCTTAACTGCCTAGAATTACTAATCTTTTTTATGAAGCCAAAGGGGGAGAAAACTTCAAGTCCCTTAGAAAGTCAAAAGTTTGTCAAAGGATTTTAATAAGTATGAGATCCACTCAAAATATATAAAAAAATAGTTAATACTCCAACAAGTATATTGGGTTGGTATCAAGTAATAAAGAGTAAGTAAGGTTGTTGATCCCTTAAGGACTAAGAAACTACTAAACCTATAATAGCTCTTATCAATATTTAAGCAATTGAATTTGGTTGTGGATTAACTAATCTAATAATTAACTTTAAAAGGAGAAAATCATGAGAATGTATCTAAAATGAAATAATCAATTGAGAATGTGGAAAAAACATAATCCACCCTAGTTATGCAAATCAAATTACCATCATGTTATATGGATTAATAGCTATATGGTCATTCAAGTAAAATTATTATACCTTAAAAATAAAGGACTTAAACCTCTAATTAATCGGTCAACTCCCACATCTCCAATTAACAATGGACTCTAAATTACAATCATACACTCCCAATGCTATGAATGAATAATGCCCTAAATTAATTATCCCTAATGTCTTAACAAATAATTAACTAGAGTCATTGTATTAATCATTGGATAATCTCTAATTAATCTAATTAAGCTTTTTTCACATTAGCTAATTAGTTTAATCAAGAATTCCTAACAAAGACTATATCAACTCCTGTATCAATAGTGCTTCTAACAATTATAACCAATGGAGAATTATAATTAAAATTATAGAAATTGCAATGATGAATCATCTACACATCTATTAACCTTAATAACATGACTACATTTGTCACCTTGCAAGGAAATTCATGGTTGAAAGTAACAACAAGTTATAGAATTGCATAAACAATAATAGGATAGAAATCACTAATTCTATAATAATGATAAAGAAAACTTGCAAGAACTCTAAGAATGATCTCCACATCAATGGTAAGGTTTTCTCAATGATCCATAAAACTACTGCCAGAATTCTCTTAGAATATCTCCTGACTTCTTCTAAAACTCTCTAGATTAAAAGGAAATGCAAAGATCCCCTCAAACGTCAACATAAAATGTATTTATAAAGAAAATAAAGGATGGTTCTCAAGTGATTTAGGCTAGAAATCAAAGTTAGCTTAAGATCAGTTGTTTTAATTGAAGGCCGGCGGTGCTGAATGTAGCTTGACCATAAAGGCCAGTGGCTTTCATTTGTAAGTCGGCTCAAGGCCAGTTGCCTTCATTCCTAAATGCTTTATATCATCCTTGGCTAATGCAGATTGATTTGAGCTTCATTCGATTGCGTAAAACTTTCCACTCTAAATCCTCCAAAACCTGAAATATCCTAATGAATATACTTAAGTATCATTTCTTAATGATTTCTATAAAATCAATAATAATTCAACATAATTTACACAATGGAATATGAGTAAAATATGCCTTTATCAGTATGATAAACCTAGTAAAAGTAGTTGGTGATGGTATTGATAATTGATATTGAACATGGTCTTAAAACTTTGAAAAATTATAGATCAATGTTGATATTGCAAGTAAGTCTAATATTGGAAATGAGACTTAGCTCCTTAACAAGTTAATACTCTCTATTTTCAAGCATTCCTTTATGCTTGCTTAATTGCCAATTATCTTGAAACTGAATGCCTATTTGAGGAGGAGCTTTTAAAGTACATAAATTTTGTCCTCATAAAAAAAGGGGGGTTGGAAGTGAGATTTTGAACCTAGGATTCATTATTTGATTTTGATAAGAACAAAACAAAAAGTGTGTAATTAAACATGTTACTATTTGCCTATATTGAGTTAATTGAAAAATAAACATTATCTTGCAAAACAATTATAAATATCAATTAATTCCTTAAAATATTTGGATTTGAAAGGTGTAATAATCCTCTTAAAAGTTGAACTCTATAGTTGTATTGTATATCTTTGTGTTTGAAAGTTGAAAACAGATGAACCACGTTGCGAATTGTCTTATCAACATGATTGTTCTAATGAGTTACTAGCTTAATGGTATGAAGCCATAGTTTGAAAAGTATGCTTTTTGTTCACCAAGTTAACTTGACGGTAGAGTTGCTAGTGTTCGTGTTGGCAATTATGTGGCTTACCGAGTAGATAATAAGCTAAGGTACTATCATGATGATAAGCCTACTTTAATTAGTTGTTGGAGCAATTAATGCACAGTAACGGAAAGAATTAAATGAGATGGTATAAATTCTCAACAAACCCCTCTAAGAATATTAAGAACTAAATATTCTATTGCAATCTAGACACATTCTCTTACATTCTTTGGTCCTATTACTTACATTTTGTCTCTTATACTTCTTCTTGTTATCAAACAAGAAAGACCTAATGTGTAGTGCTAGGGAGCTTCAATCTTTGCAATCTTTAGAGAGAAAAAGCACTACTTTTGTGTGATCATTGTATGTAATCGTGATTAAGGTGACTTGCATAGCTCTTTAAGCATTAATTTGTGAGCTAAATAAAGTGGTGTAAAGTCCTTAATTAGAGGTGATTGTAGGTCCATGGAAACTATGAGGCTATTTTCTGCACTTTTATTGTCTCTTTGTTATATTGATTACATTTATTGTTGTATTCATTACTTAAATTTGAAAAGAATTTGAAATTTGTCCTTAATACTTAATTTAGCCCCCTCCTGAGTATTAGCCTAGTATTCTTCAAGTACATAGGGAATAATTCTCATTTGAGATCAGCAATAGAACTTACTAAGTGACATGTAATGCTTTCTTCTCATCTAGCCAATTTAGCTTGTATGGTCTTAGATGTGATAAAGTTGGCAACTTGAGTTTCCAAACTAAGTCTACAAACACCACATTAGTGCAACTCCTAGTATCTACAATGAGTTTACACACCTGTTTGTTTACCTTAAATGTAATATGAAATAAGTTTTCTCGTTGCTCTTCCTTAACAGTTAGTTCAATACTTGGTACTCTTCGAGCAACTAAAGCTAGCTTGTTCAGGTTGTCATCATATACATTTTCCTCTATAAGCTTTTCATCACATGCCTTGACTTCCTCTCTTAAGTCAATCTTCTCTTCAGGCTCTTTGTTAGTACTATTTACTTCAATGGTGAGGACTTCCTCTTTGATGACCATGGTACATTGGTTAGGGTACTAAGCGGCCATGTGACCAAAATCCTAGCACTTGAAACATTTGATTTGGCTTGTCTTATATCCTGATCCTTGCCCTTTCTCATAAGTTCTCTTTAGCATTTCTTGGTCACAATACGATTCTTCTATTTAGTCATCATCTCAATCCTCTTACTAGGCTCAATATTGTATTGATGTCTGCTATTACCTTAGGTAGGTCGACTACCTTGAATAGGTCAACTCAATTGAGGTCGGGTCAGACTATTCCTCCTTTATCTGTCCATACAATCCTTATAGCCTCATCTAGAGTGACAAACTATTGCAACTCTACTGCATCCCTGATATCTATCCACAACTAAGTTAAGAATTTGGATACTATTTGATTTGAAGGTTCATTGACCTCATATCTGATCATAAGCACCTGAAACTTTCACACATATGCAACGATAGTGTAGGTTCCCTGCCTTAGTTCTTGGAGTCGAGCAAGTAAGTAATTGTCTAGCATAAATCTGGCTCTAAGAACTTGCTTCATTTTAGGCTATGTACTAACCTCTCTATATCCATCTTATGTTCTCATGACTTAAAGTTTCTCTACCACATTACAACATAGCTTGAGAAATCGACAGTAGCAGTTTAGAACTTATCATAATCCTCGTATTGATAGTATTTGAAAACATGCTCTACCTTCTTTTCCTAGGCTAGTTAATCATCAATGTTTCCTAACCTATTCAAGCTTGAAAGCTGGAGTTTGGTCAATAGCTTGTGGTGCACGATCTCTATCCTTTGCTTCATAATACTCATCTCTTTCCACTTCGTCTCCTTCACCTAAATCTATTCTTCTTTGCACACGTCCTCCTATTCCTTTAACTTGGTCTTGCCAAGCTAAGTACTACCTAAGCACAGGGTAGGCACCTTGTGGGGCACCTCCAAATGTAGGAGTAACTTGGGGAGTATTTTGATTGTTCTCAATAAGTCGAGAAACAAGTGCATAAACTACTTATGTCAGCTTTGCTATCAAATTAGTGACTTCATTGATCTGTCCATAAGACCTTCTAGGGGTGTTTTATTGACCACAATGAATAACCTCACTATTATAGTCCCCAATACTAGCATTAACACTTGAATATGTCATTCTTTTACTCAACTTTGTACTCACAGCAAATAGACAACACTCGTATGACTAGCCTCCAATTAGTTAACACACTAACTACATAAAATGCACTTAGCTTCCCTTTGAACATAAACCATACCTTGCTATAAAGATTCAACATTATAGCTAACTAAGTCAATCCTCTCATAGAAATACACAATTATTTCTTGCTCTTTTTTCCACGACTCAAAACATAGTAGAATACATATCGTACAATAACCACTACAATAGAAAAAAATCACTACCTCTACTGCTCACTCAATACTTACAACTACTCGTACACAATCTTAATGGAATACACTTTTAAACACAAATGACAACCAATGCAACAAAGCAAAGAGACAACTTAACAGTAACTTACTCAACTTGAATCTCTACTTTGATACCAAGATGATACTCTATGCTAAGGATAGATAAGGTGATAGGAATTAACTTGTGACTATTTTTAGGCTAAGGTCGACCAGTACGAAGTTGAAGCTGATTTGCTTTTGCTAAGGTCTAACTGATACCAGAAGGTCAAAAGGAAGAAAAAGAATCATTCGGTACCAAGTCTATCATCTGTTGAGAAGATGAGAAACCGCATAACTCAAGCTTCAAGGCTAAAGAACCACTCGGCATGGCACGAAGAGACTAGTGTTGACTAATTCTAGAACTCGACAATTTTGGGCTGACCTTTTAGGTATCTCAGCCAAGTACTATGAGACTTCAGGGACTTCTCCTTGAACCTGGACATTCAACTGCCGACCCCATCTAGTTCAGATCCTGCTCCTTCCAAGACAGGCCAAATGATTGCATGTCGACTTCTTCTATTAAACGTATAATTTTGTATTCTTGTGAATATTTTCTTTATTTTAATTATAGGCCCATTCTTTAGGGTTTAAGGCTTTGTATATTATTTATAGTTTTGCTATTAAGGTTTTAGTACATGCTATAAATAATAACATTTGTAAGTAGCCACCAAAAAAGTGAAGAATATATATACTGTGATTACGTTTGGAACTTTCCTTTTTCAAGTAAGGTTATTCTTAAGCTCTTAGAGCTTACTTTGTCGAATTATTGAGTGTTAATTAACTCTTTAATCTTTCTTGTGTTCTTATCAATCTTGGCCTTATGATTATGGTGAACCTCTCATTTAAGCTAGTTAGTAAGTTGCATCTAACCTTCATTTGAATCTTGAGTAACATTTAGTGTTTGTGAGTCATATCGAACCCTATTTTGAGCTCAAACCTTGATTGTATTTGTGTCTTAGTGTCTAATATCCATAAACATTCACTGTCAAAACCCCCATTTTAACTTTCTACTCCTTGTTCTCATTAGAAGCCCGATTGCCTCATTCTTGGTTCGAGACCTGCTGTGTATCATCTTGGTATTAGAGCTTTAGTTGGATACGTGGGTTAGTGTCCTTCAAAGTCTAGTTCATAGTTTGAACATTTCTATTTATCATCATTCTATAGTATAGTGAGTTATTCGAGTTCTTAGTAGTAATTTTTGGGTTATTACTAGTTGCATTTTGCTATGGTAGTATCTATAGAATTGTCTTAGTAGTGGTTTTAAGTTGAGTACAGTTGAGTATATTACGTATTTGTTCAATTTTATCTAGAAATTACTGTATGGACAAGAATGTTTGAAAAAAGTGGCAATAATAGTGGTGATAGTCCTAACGAAAGTTTAAGGCAATGTATTGACAAGTTGGAACATCAGATTCAGAATCTCACTGACTTTATTCAGGAGCTTACTAGTTTAGTTAGAGGCCATAGATGTGTTAGTTGAGGTGAAAGAAGGGAACGAATACCCACCAGTAGAAGTGGCTCCAATGAGCTTGATAATGAAGAGCAACTATCAAGAAGAGATGTTGAGCTAAGAAGAAGAGAAAACAAACCTAAGCCAAGAAGAATCAATGATAGGAGTGTTGACTTTAAGGCAAATCGAGGAGCTTGAAGAAGAGAGCCGATGTAAACTCTTAAAATTTTTGACTTAATACCCAAAGTAGACCCTAGTGTGCTAGACGACTCTAAGAGTTGATAAGCTTTGTTAAGATAAAAACCCTAAGATAACAACTAAAGATTCAATCGCATATAAAATTTTTAGACCCTAAATGCATATAAACACTAGAAATTGTACTCAAAGTGATAAAACCCTAAAATTATAACTTTAAGGATATAAAAGTACTAAGTCACTATAATCTATTCTAAGACCCTAATTGCTAATATATCCTTAGTATCATACTAAATCATTATCAAATAATCAAGATAACTTTCAATTATTCATAAATGCTTACAATACTAATTTAATTTACTAGAAAGCCAAGATATTGCTTCATAAATCACATCCGTCTTCTAATCATATAACTAGATTAGTATTTTATAAAGTTAAGTATGTAATTGATGTTTATACTATATGTAGTTAATATTAACATACTAAATGACATATTTCATAATAGTTACACTAAGTACCATACTAAATAATGTATATAGGATATAAATACTTAGAGGGAGATCTCATAACTATTCTTACTAATCATTTCAATAAACTCCATATTTCCTTTCATTTCCTTAATTTTCTTCCCAATTTTCCTTACTTACCTCATTATGTACACACAAATTACATTTAATTTCAAAGAGTTGACTAAGTCAACATTTGACCAAGTCAACATGTTGAAAAGTTAACAAATATATTATTGTCATCTAGAGTTTTTTTCTCTTTTCTTTTGATTTTTTTCCCTTTCTTTTCCCCCTTCTTACCATCCAACACATGGGGACCTTCTAGACCCCACTTGTCGTACTTATAAACCATAAATTAATACAAAGTAAACCCCTTTTCCCCCTCTATTTCCAAACCATAACCCCCTTTTCTTCTTCCCCTTTTCTAAACTTCCATTTTTTTCTTTTACCTTCACTTTAATACATATCTTATATCCTAATATCTAAGTAAACTCTTCACCCTTATTTAGAAGGAAAAAGAGGTATGTTTTCATATAATCTTTCATCTTAATTGGTAATTAGTTGTTTATGTTATGTTAATTTTGGAATTATCATGTAATACGTACATGTATGTTGATACAAATAGGATTCTTATATACATGTACATAAGTGTAGGAACACTTAGGTATAAGAGTAGAATACATCTATACTATGTAAGAATAGGAAAACTACTTGTATGTAAGCATAGAAAGCCATGTACATGAATATTCTTTATGTACATAACCTAAAATAAGGAACATACTAAGTATATACACATATACCTTACTAAATAAGCCCTTAAAGTACAAAAATATGGATTTTGTGAAGATTTCTTAAAGGGGTATACTAATAATTTGAAAATACGTATAAAAATATATATGTAACCGTATGCATATACATGTATATGTACTAATATACATATAAGTACACAAGTATATATACAAGTATAATAGAAGTATAAGTATACACATAACATATGTATATAATACAAGAGAGTATAAGTATAAAGTATACATAAGTGATGACATAAGCTTATAAAATAGTAAAATATAAGATAACATAATAAAATAATAATATATATGTATACATATACATATGGGTCGAAACTTCTTTAAACTCCTAATACACATCCTAAATTGAATTAGTCTTAATTAAGTACATAAATTAGTAATAACAATGTTAGATAATCTATGTGTAAGAATTTAATGGCTAATGAAATCATTAACTACTAAAATAGGATATAAAACTAACCAATAAGAATAATTAAGCTTCAATAATTAAAATTTCAATAAATCTATTCCATATCATGAAATATGGGTCGTAACGTCTAAAACGGATATCATCGTGTGAACGTACGTTTGAAAACGATAAAAAACAACTATAAGTTCATAAGTATCGGAAATAAAACGAAAAAGTTACATACGGTTGGTGAGAAGGTTCAATCGATTGAAAACTAATAGGAACTTCAGTAGAAATAAGTGAACAAATACTTAGAATAACTAGTTCATTCGGTTACTTACTTTCATTGTTATCTTGTAATAATTAGGTGATCCTAACGAGGGTTGGGATCTTCCCATGGACTACTGCAATTAGTGCGAGACATCATAGCCGAGTGAGTACTCCCAATGACTCTATACTTGTTTGTGCTTATAGTTAGTGCACTTAAATTGAATATTAATAACTTGATGCATGGGGTTTCAAGATATGCATGTGCTTGATATTGATTGATTACTATGAGAAATATTGTTAAATATGATAATTGATGATTTGATTGTATAATTGATTGTTACATGATTTAGATGGTTTTGTTGATATTGATTTATTGCCTCATAATTTGACTTAATTATATTTGGCTTATCTTAAATTAAAACGGTTATGCATTATCCATGCATTGCATTACTTATTCACCATCACTTCACGCAAAGGTAAAGAGAGGCCTTGCGGGGTTGTTAATATATATTAAAGTGTTTCTGTACGATGCACTCATACAACATGACCTTACCCGAACCTACGGGCTTACAAGGCAATGAAGACACCAACCGTATGGCTGAGGGTCAAGTTTAAAGACCTTCATTATAGGGTGTGAGTGTAGATTGCGAGGGTCACCTCACCCCTAGACTTGGGATTTTGGTGTACTATTAGATTTCTTAGAAATGGAAATGTATTTTATGAAATATGAAATTCAAAGTTATGGTTAAAAACCCAAGTACTAAGACCCGGTTGTTATTGGTGTCGACTTATCTCCAACCCTTATCTCATAGGGCATTAAAATCCAATATTATATGCAGCACTAGTTAACTGCATATATTGTTTGGCATACCATGTGTGCATACATTCATATGATTGTAATAATTTGTTTGATAACTTGCTTGTCAGTATAGTATAGAGATAACTCACTAAACTTTAGTAGCTTACTCCCCAATATTGTTTTCTTTTACAAGTTGATAGATAATCGGATATGGGTTAAAAGCCAAGCGTTGAGTGCAAGTACTGAGACATTTTAGAGGTTAGAATTAGAGAAAGACTGTTTAGTTTATGTGAAACTTTAAATGTAATTACCACTTATGTATTTAGATTTTTCAACCTAATTAAGTTTAGATTCTAAGTCTATATTACTTGATCTTATCATTTGGTAGGGGATATCGATTCTTTACGGTTCTAAGGAACTATGGAATATTAGATATCCATAGTTACTTATATTTTACAATATGTCAATTAATTAACAAATTCAGAAACCCTAGTGATAAATTATTTAGAGTCTTGCAATCTCTGATTGCAAGGAGATTTCCGTATCATGGGTGTACACATAATATAAAAATTTTAAGCAATCCTACTAAACCCCCTTTAAGGTCCTAACTACCAAGGCTGAGAAGAGATATGGCCGATCAACAACAGAAGTGGCCAATTTGAAGTGAATTGACTAGCTTAAAATACAAGGGATGAAGCCTGAGCACATAGCCGAGGACTTAACAACATTAAGCTTAAACTATCGACCTTTAGTGGGAGTAGCTAACCTAAAGAGTTCCTTAACTGGGTTCCTCGAGTTTAGAAGTTGTTTGAGTGTTATGAGTGTAATGATCAAACAAAGGTTAAGCTAGCTTCATTATCCTTTGTTGAATATACAAGTCTTTGGTGGGATAAATTGATCACCAAATGAGATGCTGAAGGAGAAGAGTTGATCAAAAGTTGGAGTCTTATGAAGAGGTTGATGAGCCAATGCTTTGTGCCGACTTACTTTAAGCAAGAGATGCTCCATTCTTTCTAGCACCTAAGATAAGGTTGAAACACTATTGAGGAGTACTTGCAAGAGTTTAAGACCATAATGAAGAGATGTGAGATTGTCGAGCCATAAGACTGTACCATTACTAAATTTCTAAGTAGACTCCGAGATGATATTACCGACATAGTTGAATTGTAGCCATTTAACTCATTTGATAAGTTGATCAATCTAACATTGAGAGTAAAAAGATAGAAAAGGAGAAGGCATTAGAAGTTGACTAACTAACCTCAACAAGTCAACCCTAAACCTGAGAAGTATGCTAAGAGAAGGCTAGAGAAGACGATGGAAGGAGGTGAGTTTATCTAACTTGATTAGGCTAAGACAAAGAAGGTAAAGAAAGAGAAAGTACTCGATACCAAGGCCCAAGAAGGTAAATGCTTCAAATGCTTAGGTTATAGGCATATTGCTTCTTAATGTCCAAATAAAAGGGTCATGATCTTAAATGGCAAAGGGCCCGAAGCTAAAGTAGAGAGTCAAAGTGATAAGAGTTTAAGAAACGAGTTCATAGAAGAAAATGTTTATGCTAAAAATCTAAATGATCTCTTGTCGATGATGAGGCGATGAGCCAACTTGAAATTAGATCTCAAAAAAAGGGAAATTTTATTTCATATTCGATGTTTGGTGAATGGGAAGACCTGTTCCCTAGTTTTTTATGGAGGTGGTTGCACCAACATTGTTTCTACTAAGTTGGTAGAGAAGATGAAATTGTTAACCTACCTATACCCCTGACCTAATGGACTAAAGTGATTTAATGACAAGGGTATGGTCTATGTACGTAAGAAAGCTCGGATAACATTCATGACAAGATAGTATGAGGACGAGATTGACTTCGATGTGGTCCTTATGAATGCCATAAATTTACTTCTTGGCTGACCTTGGGAGGACTGGAAAGTGGTCTATGATGGCTTCCTTAACTCTTAGATAGTTTGGAAGGAGGGAAAAAGCTATAGCTTAAACCCTATGAGTGTTGAGGAAATCCAGAACCACATGGTAACTATGGTGAAGAGAAAAGGGGAGAGAAGTTTGTTCGGCATCTTGGCTTATGATCATTATCTAAAGTTGAAGATAACTTTCTTTCAACCCTGCAGTAATGATAGAAATTAGCCTGTGACTATTTCCAGGCCAAAGCCGACTAGTAAGAAGTCAAAGTCGATGTGCTTTTGCTGAGGCTTGGTTGATACCAAAAGGTCGAAAGGAAGAAAAGGAATCACTTAGCACTAAGTCTATCATCTGTTGAGAAGATGAGAAACCATACAACCGAAGCCTTAAGGCTAAAGATCCACTTAGCATAATACAGAGAGACTAGTGTCTACTAATTCTAAAACTCAACAATTGTAAGCTGACCTTTTGGGCATCTTAGCTAAGCACCGCGAGACTTTAAGGACTCCTCCTTAAACCCCAACATCCAACTGCCGACCTCGTCCAGTTCGGATTTTGCTCCTTCTAGGACAAACTGAATGACTGTATGCTGACTTCTTCTATTAAATGTATAGTTTTATATTCTTGTAAATATATATTTTTTATTTTAATTATATGCCCATTCTTTAGGGTTTAAGGCCTTGTATATTATTTACAATTTTGCTACTAAGGTTTTAGTACCTACTATAAATAGCAACATTTATAAGTAGCTACCAGAAAAGTAAAGAATATATATAGTACGATTATACCTAGAACTTTCCTTTTTTTAATAAGGTTATTCTTAGGATCTTAGAGCTTGCTTTATCGAATTATTGTATGTTGATTAACTCTTTAATCTTTCTTGCATTCTTATTAATCTTGACCTTTAGATTGTGGCGAACCTCTCATTTGAGCTAGTTAGTGAGTTACATCTAACCCTCATTTGAATCCCATGTGACATTTAGTGTTTATGAGTCATATTGAACCCTATTTCGAGCTCAACCCTTAATCGTGTTTGTGTTTTGGTGCATGATATCCATACGCATTCACTGTCAAAACCCCATTTTAACTTTTTGCTCCCTGTTCTCATTCAAGCCACGATTGCTTCATTCTTGGTTTGAGACTTGCTGCGTATCATAAAGTCGGTTGTATCTAAGGGATGGGTCTAAGCTCATAGAAAGCTTGAAATGAGGGTATAATGTGTGAAAACAAGCAAAACTTATGAATGAATTCAAGAATATAACACACTATAGACACCTAATTTTTGCCCCTCTTTTTATTTTTCAGATTAGGAAATTAAAGAAAACCCAAAAAATAAAAAAATTTAGAAAAAATAAGAATTGTAGAAATATACAAAAAATTCAAAGATAAGAAAAAGCACAAAAATATAATAATAAATTTTAAATAAAAGCATGAAAAAATAAGAAATTTTAGAAGGGAACCTTAAAAGATGAAAAGTATAAAAAATAAAAATTTAGAAAATTGAAAAATCACAAAAAATTGAAAGATTGAAAAAATAAGAGAATTTAGAAAATAACATGTTATTAGGATAGATTTTTTATTTTTTAATTAGATTTAGAAATTGGGCCGTTGAACCTAAACTTAGATTTAAGTCTAGCTTAGGTTGACTGAATCTACATATGGACAAAGCACAGGCTAACAACCTAACGGATAAGCATATGAACATTGGCATTGGGATAAGTATGAGGTAAAGGGTTCAAATCTTGACAAAGGTGGGGAGGCCTTTTTTATCTTTTGTTAACTAGCATACTACCACATGTTAGAATCTAGTTACACCACGTGTCTTGAAACGTAGCATCATCAGATTGGACGATCTTGCTGATGTTGTAAGTTACGTCAATTGCCATATGTTACGAGATGACACGTAGCAAGTTGAGAGTGGTTGACACAGTTGACGTGGTGCTGACGTAGCGCCACATTAGCATTTTCCCTCTATTTCCTTCCTCTTTTCCCTCATTCTCCCCTTGATTTCCCTCCTTTTTCCTATCACGCTCTGAAGCGGTAAAGTCGTAACAACCTCGCCATGTAAATCATCCTAAGATAGAAGTTGGCCTTACAACCGCTATCTTAAACCTGATCTATACAAGGCGTTCACGACTAACCCACTTTGAAGTAAACAGTTTGTAATTTAAATAAATCATTTACCCAAGAAAGTAAGGAATTATATATATATACTATAATTCAGTTATTGCAATTAAAGTTTACAATATTTCTTTGTAATATATTTCCTAGTTATTACATCATTCAGAAATGAAAAATAATTCTAAAATAAAACTTAGACCTTAAAAATATGTGTTTATTCTTTAATATTTTTCCTCACTCCTCAAGATCCAATAATTGCTAACTTCAGAGTAGTTGTTTGCCGCTTCTTAGCTAGCACCTGCACGACGTCTATAGGGATGTGAGCAACCATAGCTCAGTAAGTTAGGATGGAGGACTTAAAACTATACCATAAATACAATAAGGTTATCAATCAACTTATTAAGTGCAATGCATGTTAAAACAAATGCCATCGCACAACGGTGTCCTGCCCGTCGTGAGATTAGAGAAATTACGCCCACTTTAATCCGAGTTGAGGATTTGCCGTTAATACAACAACTCACGACCAAACCCATGCTTGTGTAATGGAGACCTTACTCCTCCCACAACTACCTTTGAACTATTGTCTTCACCCTTGCTGCAACCTCCTCACCTGTCACTTAGTTCGACTGAGGATGAAGAAAGGACCATTATGCAATCCTACGCTATCTCTTTCGAAGGGGTCGGTATTTGGCCGAAGAGTCCTAAGTTCCCCTAATGAGTTGCCATGTAGGTCCGATTATATTATAGGTCATATGTTTGATTAGGTCCAGTTTAGGGTGATCAATCATTTCATACAAATCATACAATACAAGCTAGGACAACAGATAGAATCATAGCATCACTCATAATCAAGCACATGCACACATCCAACTATCTAACAAGCACAACCAAGCATAATCTTAAGCCTCCAAAATATAACAACATATTAATCCCAACTTACTTCGACTCTTCGCTCACTCACTTGAGGTCCGACTTACTCAAGCCATCGCCGATCATCCCTATAACACAAACATGGTTTCAGTTTTTCATATAACTATTATAGGTTCATTTTATCCTATAACGCTTATTGTTAGGTTTTGTTTAGAGTTTAATATGTCTAATTAACTAGGTCTTAAGTCTTTTACAATTATTCTAGGTTTGGGGTTAGGTTCAAGTTCGGTTTTCACATCGATTTCTAAATTAGGTTTTAGTTCAATTTCTAAGTATTGTTTTATACTAGAAATTCGTTTCAACCCATAATGTAAAATTAATTACATTACTTCTCGATCTCCTAAATATTATCATTATCTCTGGTCAGTATTTTATTTCACCTGATACACTTAAATCCGTATTAGTGTACCGAATTCACTCCTGATGTGAAAATTTTTTACATTTTTCATATAATTACATAAATTCAAGTCTTCTATCGATTTTATTATATATCCCTATTATTTATTAATATCAATTTTTATCCTAATATTTCTATTTATTATATTTCCAATAATTATGTATTATGTATTATTACTTATTATGTATATAATACACTTATAATATTTCTATCACTTTAATTACCATCTCTAAACATCAATTATCATTTCAAAATGTCTAAATTCATTTTAAATCAGATTTTACTCCCAAATTCCCTAATTTACAAAATTAACTTAAAATTAACTATTTTTCCCTATTACTCATTTACTACATAATTAACCTAATAATTACATCTAACACCCTAAATGCTACAAGTATCATGCTCCATCAGATTTCAACATCCTAAAACATATACTTATTCACTAAATCAGTAATTAACCATTTAATTACTTATTAACTCTAAATTACCCATTTTATGCCTCATTTTAAAGCCTAAAAATTATCTAAAAATTTTGAAAATTAATTTTTGAAAACGGGCTTCATAGCACTATTCTATGTCATCTAAGTAGTCTAGACAAAAATTTTGGGTTCAAAACTACACTTCTAAGGTTATTTATTTCTAAACTGAAACATGTTCGGTTTTGCAAGATTTCTTAAGGACTCTATATGAAGAGACATATTTTCATCAAAATAATATTTTTTCTAAAAACTACATACAAAAATATTCTAAAATAACAAAATTCATAATTTTCTAATAATATTTACTATTTTTACAAAATTACACAAGAATCGGGCTAAAAATCGAACTCACCGATCTGGGTGGCTCTAGCTACCTCCAGCCGCTGTGGCCTTGTCGGCCGATCTGGGTGCTGCCACCGCCGTATGGTGGTGGTGGCCGTCCACTCCCAATTGCTCGTCTGGTGTAGGTTCCCTTTAAAGGCCCTAATTGCACAGTTTTTCCTATTTTTTTTCTAACTCGAATTTTTCTCTCAATTTTCACCTCTCCCTAATTTTCTCTGATTTCTAACTATCCAAATGAGCTTTTTATTTTTTCTTGCTATTTATAGAGCTTTAGGGTAATTATTGTGCATTAAATTGGACAAGACATTATCCAAATCCCTTAATTTTTTGGCTTTTGAGTTGTCTTAATTTAATTGGTTGATTTTTTTCTTATTTTTCCTAGCTGCCACGACCCAATTCTAGATCATTCTTGATTTTTCATGATTTTTATTGATTTTTTTTAATTAATTATGAATTTTCTTTAAGTATTTAGTATTATTTTAGCACATTTCGCATATTTTAAGTAATTACGTGTATTTATACCTACATGTAAATTCATATATAGTACAAATAAATATTCCTAAATATTATTTAGGTCATTTTATGATTTTTAGTATACATATAATTTATCTCTAGCGATTCGTTAATTATCGAAATGCATTTTACACATTTTCGATAAATGACAAGTTATATACTTAAAATTTGGAATTTTTATAATCTTTTATTTTATTACTTATTTTCTTAAATTCAAACTTACAGGGTTATTTTTTTTTTATATTTCTAGCTTTACTTTATAATTTAGGCTTGATCAGATCTTTTAGCCGATCGAAACCTTAAGGGACTGGTTGTGGGGCTTACATTTCCTTCTTATGAAGAGCCCGACCCCCTTACTTTGGCCTTTGATTTCATGCTTTTTCCTTGCTAAAACACACCAATTAATGGTGTAAATTCATCCTAGACATAGCCTACTATAAATCAAACCCATTAATACGTCCAAATGTAGTCAAAGGAGCATTCAATTTAAGCTAAAAAAATTAGGAAAAAAAAAAAAACGGCTTTTTTAAGCGTTCTTCATTAAATCTAAATTTAAGCTTTACATGTTTTTGGGATCGATTCAAGTATAAAAGGGTATTAGAGGGACATACACAAATACACACAACCAATAAAATCACTTGACACAACCCCTCTCTCTCCCCGTAATTACTTTCTCTCTCTAACCTACTCTCTCTCTCTTTGATTCTCTCTCTCCACTTTAGTCCAAGTTGAACCACTACTCTAGAGAAACTACCCTAGCTTAGGCTCCCCAACCCAGTTGCTTTCGACCTCCGCCATAGCCCTTGGCAACTTCTTTGAGTTACCTTCTATCAAACCTTAACCACCGTCCCTCTCTCTCTTCAAACTACCACCTTCAACCATCTTAGACCCAAACTAGCTACCTCCAACCCAAACTAGTTACACAATTGAACTCCTTACTCTCTAAAATCCCTACCCCAACCGACCAATCACACCCAACAACCCCCACATGGTCGAACTACCACCATTACCTACGGTTAACTTTTGAAAACCACCAACCTGAGCTCCACTAGCCATAGCACTTTGTCTAACCCCCCCTATCCCTAATAAAAAACACACGAAACACTCCTCACTCACTTGTTTTGGTGGCCATAACAAGTCGAATCACGTCGCTGTCGCTACTGCTATAGAAGCCCAACCTAAATCCAGTATAACCGATTCAACTTGACTCGAATTCAACCTAGTGCCCCTTAATCCAACTCGCTAGCCTGATTCAGTTCCAATTCGATTTTCTTTTTTTTTTTTTAAATATTTCATTTTATTTACTTATTTATTATAATATGCAATTGTAAATGTGAAAAAAAAAAGAAGGAAAGAGAAAAGAAAAAAAAGGGCAAGTATTTAGTTTGGTTTTTATTTTCACATTTTAGCCAAAAAAACTAAAAATAAAATAAAATAGTAGAAGGAATAAGTATTAAATAAAAATAATAAATAATAAAATTGTTTTACCACCTAGAAAAATTGATTTTCTAAAGGTGAAATAAAACTAAACCAACCATTTTCCAAATTAGGATTATTTAGAATTTCCAAAAATAAAATCTAATTTAGGACCTTTTCTAGAGATTTTCTTGAATAAACCAAATTAAGTAAAAAACATAAACTCGATTGTTTTTAAAAATTAAAATCAAACCCTTCTACTAAAGTTTTATGAAAAAGAACTATGTATATCTGATCCCAAATAACAGATATGTAGGTACCTACGGAGTGATGATAAAAATTAAAAATAAAAATCTAATTTCCCTTTTTCTTTGGTTTAGATTATTTTATCCAATTATAATAACAAATAACCAAGTTTTGTCTTTCGAAATTAAAAGGTGATTTTTAGGTTTAATTCTAATTTTGAAAAGTCAATGGTACTCGTAAGGATCTAAAATTCCTAACCCCTGGACCTAAATATCTAGTTTTTAAAAACCGTTTTATAAAATCAGTTTTTCTCGTTAGACTAGTGGTTAAGTTATAATGAATCAATCCAATTGGTTATAACTTAACTATTTTTCTCAACTCCGGTCGGGTGGTGACTTCCAAGTTGTTTTCAAAACAAAAACAAATGGTTTTCTTTAAACTCTAGTCAAGGATCAGTATTAAACAAGTAGAGTTTAATACTGATTGGTTTAAAGAAGGCTTATTTTATAAAAAGAACCGGGAGGTGAAAAACCAGGCTCGACAGCTTAGCGACTCCATTAGAGACCGTCAAGAGAGTTAGCCATTTAAATTTCCAAAATTAAAATTGATCTCTAAAAATTACCTTAATGTAATTTAATTTCTTTTGTTCTTTGTTATTTATCACGATTATGCTAACATTTCCTTTGCAAGTTTAATTTTATTTATCTAAATAATTTAGGGGTGGAGGGGGAAGGAATTTATTTTTCGCACCATGAATGCATAATAGATATAATCAAACCTAGGCCGTCATAAGACCGTAGGACAGTGAGCCATCGTATAAGTTCCGGGCCATTGTGTAAGTTTCGGGCGTAGTAGGAAAACCATCGTTCGAGGATAATTAGGCTACTCCACTTAAACTTCAATGTAACTAATGAACCATTTTTCCATAAACACATGAGGTCACAGAGTTTAAGGACCTCCAGAACCTAACTTTTCTGCATACATTTCATAGGATTGATGAAAAACTAACAAAGCGGCAATGTTATAAAAAGAGAGAAGAAAAAGTAACAAAACCCGAAGATTTCTTTCCCTGTATTTTTCCTAGAAATCATGTACATAGGGAGTTGTCTTTTGTAATTTCTTTTCATGTAAATAGTCTTTCCTTTGTAATTTATGCTTTCCTTGTAACATTTCAGAAATGGCTAGCACATCCAACACCAAGGAGATTCATGTCCACAAACCTACAAACCCAAAGCCCATACTTAGTCAGTGGTTTCAGACCTTCAACCCAAGAGAACAACAGTTCATTACTAGCAAGATTAGGCCCATACTCTCGCTAGCCAAAGTGGATGTTAACATCACGCTAATAAGGGCCTAAGTCCATTTTTGGGAGCTCAAAGAAGTAGCTTTTCAATTGGACCACACTTAATCAGTCCAACTCTNTGGGGTTTGAAAAAAAAAAAATCCAAGACTTGATTGATGAAGGTACAATACAATTGGATTTTGTGGAAGCTCCTACTCCAAACGTCAACAACCCCCTGCCAAACCATGGGCCCATTATCAATATGATATCTGACCACTCAGAACCTACCATCAACATGATCGATCCCAACCAAGAACCTAAGGTCTATAGATTCTATAAAAAAGAAGTTCTACAAACTAAAAGGTATCCAAAAATAATAAAGCTGTCCCCTCAACTACTAGGCGATAAACCAAGGGTAGTTAAGCTTGCCTGTAGAGGGGATTACCCACTCTGGTAGAATCTATAATCTAAAGGAAGACTTGAAAAAGAAGGTTGTGTTAGAAATGCGAAGCATTGAATAAGCTGAGCATGAAGAAGGATTGACTGCCTTCACTAATATGACCAAGTCTAGTGAGTATAAAATAATGGATCAGCTTGATAAGACTCTAGCACAAATATCCCTCATGAGTATACTAATGAAATCAGACCCACATCGAGAAGCTTTGTTAAGAATACTAAAGGAAGTCAAGGTCCCTTATGAAATCTTGGCTGAAAGGATTGGCTCTATCACCAATTTCATCCTTATTATGGATCAAATTTCCTTCTCTACTGAGGAATTGGATGAAGAAGGTAACCAGTATACAAAGCCTCTATTCATAATAGTGAGGATAAATAACATCATCGCAACAAGAGTTCTCATTAACAACGGCTCATCTCTAAATGTTTGTCTTTTGGCCACCTTGGATCTATTGGGTGTCAATACAACTGCTATCAAATTGAGTTCAACAATGGTAAGAACTTTTAATGGATCCAGGAGAAAGATAATAAGGGAGATCAACTTACCAGTTGATATCTTCCCAAAGACGTTCAACATCCCATTCCAGGTTTTGGACATTCTAAGGACCTTCAATCTGTTATTGGGAAGGCCTTAGATACATTCAACAGGGGCCATACCATCAACTCTTCACTAAAAAGTTAAGTTCATCTCTAATGGCCAAGTCATCGTAATTCTGGGTGACCAAGATTATGAAATCTATAAAGAGACGACCATACCCTATATTGGTACAGAAGAACAAGAGGACTTTAGACTCCAAATGTTTGATGAGGCGTACATGATCACCAATTAGTAGAAGGAAGAGAGGCTAAAATTCAAAGAAAGCTAATTTAGGACCTATGAGATAGGATACATTCCAACCTCGATGGAAGAGTTGCAAACAATATAAGCCAAGGGCAGAAAAGGTGATAAGTTATATTACACTCCAATGACCTTTCCTCCATTGTCAGAAACTTTCATCTAGGCCAAAGTACAAAACTCAAAGCCTATCAAAGAGGGCACCTCCAGCAAAAATAAAGGGATTAGCCCCTCCGACAAGTCCCAACACTTAAATAATTAGTTCTTCGTCCTTATGAATAGCAATAAGTCTTCCTTAGGGTAAAGGATGAATTATGATCCAATATTTTATAGGATTTTGTAATAAATTACCTTTGTTCTTCAAACGATTATGTTCAAAAGAAAGTTCCTTTAAATAAAATCAAGTCTCTTTTCCCTTTGCTCTTGCCTCACTTACACTCTCCCTTTTACATACTTTTCTTTTTCTCTAGATTTGACAATCAGATTAAAGGCCATGGATACTTTGCGTAGATAAGTGATGAAAATATTAACATCAATTTCAATCTTACTAGGTTAGTCATCGGGAGTGATGTCAATGACCATAATGACGTACAAGAAAGCTAGCAAAAACATGAAATGAGCAGAGTTTCCATTGATGAGCCAACTGAGATAATTAATGTCGAAACCAATGACAACCTTAAGGTATTGAAGATTGGGGGAAATTTGAAAGAAGATTAAAAGGCAGAGATGGCTACATTACTGTCTGAATACCGAGATGTATTTGTATGGTCTTATGAAGACATGCTCGGATTAGATTTGTCAATTGTAGTCCATCGTTTGCTTATGCGAGAGGATATCAAACTTAAGAAACAAAAGTTAAGAAGATTCCAACCGGATGTTCTATTGAAAATTACGGAAGAAGTTAGAAAATTACTAAAGGTCGGTTTTATCAAGGTATCTGATTATCCCGAGTGGGTAGCTAACATCATATTCGTAACAAAGGAAAATGGAGAAGTTAGAATGTGTGTGGACTTTTGAGACCTTAATCAAGCAACCCCTAAAGATAATTTTCCTTTGCCCCATATCGATGCCTTGGTCAATAACATAACTGGAAACCATATTTTCTCTTTCATGGATAGATTTTTCGAGTATAACCAAATTCGAATGGCTGAAGAAGATAAAGCCAAGACAATGTTCATTACAACTTAAGGCACCTTTTGCTACAAAGTGATGCCTTTCAAACTTAAAAATACTAGAGCAACTTATCAAAGGGCCATGGTAGCAATCTTTCATGACATGAGCCATAAAGAGGTTAAAGTAAATGTTGATGATATGATTACTAAGTCTAAGGAAGGAGAAAATCATGCGGAAAGTCTAAGGAGATTATTTGATAGGTTGAGAAAATTCCAACTAAAGCTCAACCTAGAGAAATGTACTTTTGGAGTGACTTTACGGAAATTATTAGGTTTTATAATCAACTAAAGGTGCATCAAAGTGAACCTTGATAAAGTCAAAGTAATAGTTGGCCTACCTCCACCACGTATACTCAAAGAAATCAGAGGTTTGTTGGGTCGTTTAAACTATCTAGCCTGGTTCATATCCGAACTCACAGACAAGTGCTGTCCCTTGTTTAAGTTGTTAAGAAAGAATGCTAAGATCAACTGAGATGAAGAATGTGAGCAAGCCTTTACATCAATCAAAGAATAGCTCATGAGCCCTCCAATACTGGTAGCTCCAAAACCTAGGAAGCTGCTATTCCTATATTTGACAATATTACTAGAGTCTATAGGGTGCATGCTTGGCTAGAAAGATGAGAAAGGAAAAGAATGGGTTGTATACTACTTAAGTAATAAATTCACTAAAGGAGAGTAGAGATATTTAGAAATTGAAAGAACCTGTTGTACTTTGGTCTAGGTAATGCATTTGCTCAAACAATACACGCTTTACTACCAAGTTGAATTGCTGACTCAATACGACCCCCTAAAGTACTTGGTAGACAAATCGACCCTAATTGGTAGAATCTCAAAGTGGCAAAGTTGCTATCAAAGTTTGACATTATGTACGTGAACCAAAATTCGGTCAAGAGGTAAGCTCTAGCAAATCAATTAGTAAAAAATCCCTCCGATAATACTCCCCAAGAGGTACAAGTCAATTTCCCCGACGAGGATGCCTTAGCGATTGAGGGAAACTCTGATAATGGAGAAGATGATGAGCTACCAAAATGGAAAATGTTCTTTGATGGTGCAGCCAATATGTCTGGGTGTGGAATTAGGGCAATACTAATATCCCTTGAAGGTACTCAATACCCTATAGCCATAAGGCTCATTTTCCTATACATTAATAATATCGCTGAGTATGAAGCATGCATCATGAGACTTAAGATGGCCCTAAATAAAGATATTCAAGAATTAGAAGTCTATGGGACTCTTTACTCATTATTGCCTAAGCCTGGAGGGAGTACAAGACTAAAGATGGTGCCTTATTACTGGGACTTGACTGAATTGGTGGAGAATTTCAAAGAAATCACCTTTAATCATGTATTGAGGACTCATAATCAATTTGTTGATGCCTTAGCCACACTAGCATCTATGATCTAGATATCTGATGGAGTTGAGATTCAGCCTCTTACTATTAAAATTGAAGATAAGCTTGCCTTTTGCCTAATAATTGAGGGCATAAACAACCAAAAACTGTGGTACCATGATGATAAGACGTTCCTACAACAAGGCACATACCTTGAATAGGTCGAAAAAAAGGATAGAAAGATGATTAGGAGATTAGCCACTCAATTTTTAGTAAGCGAGCCTACCTTATACCGATGCTCATTTGATGGTACACTTTTAAGGTATGTAGATGACAAAGAGGCTGAGAAGTTAATAAAAGAAGTACATGAAAGAGTATATAGCCCTTACATGAATGGATACATGCTAGCGAAGAAAATTATGAGGCTAGGGTATTATGGGTCAATAATGGAAAGTGATAGCATCAAACATGTTAGGCACTGTCACTTATGCCAAGTTTATGCAAATAAGATAAAGGCTCCGCCTCAGGAACTATATGCCCTTTCAGCACCATGGCCTTTTTCAATGTGGGATATAGATATCATCGGCCTGATCATTCCAAAAGCGTCTAATGGGCATCACTTCATATTAGTCACCATTGATTACTTCAGGAAATGGGTTAAAGCTTCATCTTACTCAAGCATTACTAAAGGGGTCGTAATTAAGCTCATCAAGAGAGACATTTTAGCTCGATACAAGACTATGGAAATGATCATCACTAACAATGGCACCAATCTCAACAACAAGCTTATGTTAGAATTAAGTTGACAGTTTTGGATCATGCACAACAACTTTACACTCCTTATTAACCTTAAATGAATGGAGCCATTGAAGCAGCCAACAAAAACCTCAAAACAATAATTGAAAAATGGCTATCACTTATAAAGACTAGCATGAGATGTTACCCTTCACACTTATGGCCTATCGAATTTCCATTAGAATGTCAATTGGGGCAACACCGTACTCCTTAGTATATAGCACTGAAGCAATGCTACTAGTAGAGGTTGAAATCCCATTGCTTAAGGTATTATTAGAACTCAATTGGACAAAGCTAATTAGGTAAAGAGATGTATCGAGTAGTTGAATTTGATTGACGAAAAGAGATTAATAGCCCTGTATCATAATCAATGTTATCAACAAAGGATGGCTTAGGCCTTCAACAAAAGGGTACGGCCTTGGAACTTTAAAGAAGGAGATTTGGTGTTGAGAAAAGCTCTCTCCAATGCACAAGATTCCAAAGGGAAATTTGCTCCCAATTACAAAGGTCCTTATGTCATAAAGTGAGTATTATCGAGAAGGGCTTTGATTTTGTCCCAAATGGATGGTCTAGATTTAAGAGACCTTGTAAATGTTGACACTATAAAATTGTACTATCCATAAGAATCTAGTGGGAATTTCACTCCAAATATGAAAATGCTAGTCATTTTGAACGTTATTATAGTCTAATTTTCATTATCTACAAGCAAATTTAGTATCTTTGGCCGTTGTCGCCATTAGAATAATCACCCTCTTCATGGAAAGGTCTAATTACCTTTACTACATTTAATTGAACCCATACACTTCAAACACGAGAGCAATTAAGGAATAAGATCTAGAACATTGATAATTAACAAAATTCTTCAAAATACTTTATTATGGATTGATCCCCTCTCGATGGGGGAGTTTTATTATCTACTTTTTTAGGGGAATGTGAAACCTGAGTAAACAATCACGACAAATGAGAATAAGGCTTTTGGTTCATAAAAGTTCCAAAGAGACAAAAACAGTAAGTGGCTTTATGTATCAGGTTAGTTTCCAAAAGAGCCAACGAAGTTTTAAACTTTTTGCATCAAGAGCATCCAAGTTGATAATAAGGGACTAAAACATGAGTCAGTAATTTCTAATGGGGCTTTTCAAAAAGGTTGGATAGTTTTGGTGCTATTGATAAAGACTAGGTAAGTATTTCCAAACAATGTTAGCAAACCGATTTTTAAATCTTGAACTTGCATTTAGACCAGTTTTTTACTTCTAACAATCTTTTTGAACTTACTTATAAGGCATTCACTTTCTGCATTTAGTGTTTAGCTAACCTTCAAAGATACGATCCTAACTTAGTCCATCCTTCCAGCCCATAGGAAACTTCCACTTTGTTCACCAAATTTTTCTCAAGCAAGTCCATAGGGTACTCCCTTTCGCCAAGTTTTCCCTTAGCAATCCTATAGGATACTTCTCTTCATCAGTTTCTTTTGACACAACACAAAGTTTAGGGTTGCTAATCCTTAAGAGACGCTCCTGCCTAGGTTAATAAGCCTAATGAGGCATGACCAAGTTTTAGATTGATCACAATTTAGGGTTGCCAGTCCTCGAGAGACACTACCACCTAGGTTAATGAACCCTGTGAGGTATGGCTAGGTTTTAGATCGATCCTAATTTAAGGTTGCCAATCCTTGAGAGATGCTCTCGCTTAAGTCAATGAGCTTTGTGAGGTACGGCTAAGTTTTAGATCGATCTTAGTTTAAGGTTGCCAGTCCTCAAGAGACGTTCTCGCCTAGGTTAGTGAGCCTTCTAAGTTATGACTAAGTTTTAGATCAATCTTCCATTAAGGTTGTTAGTCCCCGATAGACGTCCCCGCCTAGATTAGTGAGCTTAGTAAGGTACAACTAAGTTTTAGATTGATCCTAATTTGGGGTTGCTGATCCCCAATAAACGCTCCCACCTTGGTTAATGAGCCTTGTGAGGCATGACCTAGTTTTAGATCAATCAAATTTTTTATCCCTTAGACATACCCTTACCTAGGTTAGTGAGCCTAGAGAAGCACGACCAGGTTTTATTTTCTCTTCAAAATCAATTTTGGGATAGTCATAGTTGTTTTTCCTAGGGGCAAAAATAATGTTTGTTTTATCTTTGTGGTAAAGTTTTACTCAAATTTTGCCACAAACTTTGCCACAAACTTTACCACAAAAAGAGACAGTTGTAGATACCTAATTTTTGTCCTCCTTTTTATTTTTTAGATTAGGAAATTAAAGAAAACCTAAAAAATTAAGAAATTTGGAATAAATAAGAATTGTAGAAAAATACAAAAAAAAATCAAAAATAAGAAAAAGCACAAAAAACAATAATAAATTTTAAATAAAAGCACAAAAAAATAAGAAATTTTAGAAAGAAACCTTAAAAGATGAAAAGTTTAGAAAATTGAAAAATCACAAAAAATTGAAAAATCGAAAATATAAAAGATTTTAGAAAATAACATGTTATTAGGATAGATTTTTTATTTTTTTAATTAGATTTAGAAATTGGGTTGTTGAACTTAGGCTTAGATTTAAGTCTAACCTAGGTTGATCAAGTTGCACATATGGATAAAGCATAGGCCAACAGCCTAACAAATAAGCATATGGACATTGGCATTGGGATAAGTATGTGATCATACTTTGCAACTGATTGTCAATGAAGTGGATGAGGATATGAGCATTTCTAACCTTATTGATGTAAATATAGGTACTTGGAATTTATTTCCTATTGTAAATTTGATCGCTAAAGAGTTAATGTAAATAGAGGTGCTTGGAATTCATTTTCTATTGTGATTTTGATCTTTAGAGAAGAAGAAGTGGTAATAAAATAGATTAGATCTTTTTGGGTGATGTAGAGGACTATCTAATTTGGCCTCACTCTATGGATTGATTTTTACATAGTTAAATCTATTTATGTATATCTTGGGATAATCCAATTAAGGTTCGAACTCAAGTATAGGCCTTCATCTTCTCATACCATTAATAATGAGTGTACACTATGGATATAGCATTTTATTTAGAGGGCTTGCTAAAACTTTTTACCAGCCTTCTTTAATTTAGTAAAGAGGAATGTGGTAAGTTCTGATTTATGTAAGTTTTGTGGTAGAGTTGAAACAGTAGAGGCATGGAGCATATGTTGGTTTTGTGTTCGTGGACTAAAGATGTATAGGTAAACTATATGGGCTATCATATAGATACTAAAAGAATGTCATCATTAGATAGATGGATATATGAGAGATTGGAGGAAAGTAGTTTTAAGGATTGGAGAAGTCTTGCTATGGAGATGATGATAGTTTTGTGGGTAATTTGGAAAGAAAGATGTCGGGCAATCTTTAAAGCTAAATCACCTTGTTCTTCAAGAGTGTGGAAAGATTTTCTATTGTCTAAGGAGAAAGAGCTCATTACAACTAATAATTTTCTTATATTTGATAACTCCACAACAACTTTGAGTTATGAATTTTGAGAAGATAGCAACCATGAAAGGAATATTCCATAGTGTTCTACGTTAAAGCCTAATTTAGATGAAACTTGTAGTAGTAATAGAAATGAGATACTAAGTGGAGGTGCAAGAGATCGGCATTTGGATGCAATTGTAGATTTATAGAGTGTAGGTTGGAGTATTTTCTCAAACCCTTTATTTGAATATGTAAGCTACAAGCTGAAATGTTCTAATTTCTCTACTATTACAATGTTTTCAGACCCTTTACTTATTGTTGATTCTGATAATGGGATTAGTGCTTGTAGGAGTCCTCACTGTGAGTTGGTTAGATTTAATGTTATTTTAGATGTTGTTGATAGTAGAAAGCTACCAGTTATTTGTTGTGCTTCTAATAAAGGACAATTAAAACTCAATGTAGATGCATCTTTTGACATAGACAAAGGGGAGGCATCCTTAGCTATTTTGGTAAGAGATTCTCATGGTTGCTTAGTTGATGGTTCTGTGTTTAACAATTTTGTATATGATGTTGAAATGGTGGAAGCATTTGCTGTGCTTAGAGCTATCAAATAGGCTTGAAAGAAGGATCGGACTAATTTTATTGTAGAAATGGATGCATTGAATGTGTTATGAAGCCTTTATTTAGAAGACTTATACGTTTCTTGGCATTCTTATCCTATTATTTCACAAATTAAACAACTTCTTCTTAAGTATCCATTCATTTGGTTATCTTTTGTATATAGAGATATTGATAGGGATCAAGGACCGATTACTCACTCTTGAGTCTGAGGGCTTTCTTAGATGGTTCATAAAGCTATCTAAGGTAAGTTAAACACTAAGGAGTAGTGTTTATCCTTGTCCAAACTATCGAGCTACTTTGCTCTCCACACCTTTTAGGAAGCTACCAAGGTAATTAGCCAACATGAGGAACCGACCACTTTACGGCACCTCAGTCTAAGCACCAAATCAAGAAAATAGCCATCTTAATAGTGTCGAGGCTAAGTTGACAATTATGAAGAGTTGACCAACCGAAGCTGACTCGAATGTGAAGTTACCCTTGAGCTAACCCTTATCCAGCCCTAATCGTCAAGGTGCCAAATTACCAATACTGAATAGACCTGATCAAAGGACCACCCTTGCTCGGTTTACAATATTGTCAAAATTGCAAATTAAGTAAAACACGAGCATTATCCTTTCTAACATCTATGCTATCCTTTCTGATAGAGGACGTTCTTTTCACATGATTTCATATTTTCCCCATAAATTATTCTCCTTTGTTTAGTAAATAAGGATCATTTTTTTGTAATTTTTGTAACTTAGGACTTACCCTAATAGGGTACTATAAATACTCGCATAATGTAATGGCCACATGATGAATGCACGAAGAATACAATGAACCTTTTACTCTCTTTTGAGCTAAGTGTCCTTTTTGCTTACTTTAGAGCTACTCTTATCTAGCCCATTCGAGCATGGACTAGTGGCAAGTGACCTTTGGCCATACTTATATGTCATATAAAGTGTGACCTGAGCTCGTATGAGGTGTTGGTGCATCATATCCATCGTCAGTGTACGAGAATCCCTGCTCATCCCTTAACTATCATTTACATTTTGAGCCATCTCGTAGCTTGGACCTACCCCCTTTGGTTACACGTGATATTAGGTTTGCGTATTCATCTATAAATCTGCATTATCTTAGTATTAGGGCTTAGTTACGTTCAAAGCTAGATTCTACTACTATATTCTTTGAGTAGTTTGTTACTGCTCCTGTGAGATAACGGTTCTATTCTTAGTTTTGAAGTTTAGTAGTTGAGAAGTGTTTTGTACTCTATTTTCCCCTATTTTCGATACTCAAAACAGAGTGTAGTTAATTGTTCATTTGATGTGTAATTGTCATTGTGAAGTAACCGTTAATGTTAGATCCAAGTGTTCATGGGATTCTAGGAAACCAAGAAAGTAATACTTGACATGGCCAAGGTCAAGCATGAAGCTTCATACCTGAATTAGTGGGTAACAGGTTAGATAGGTTTACTGACTTGGTAGCTAGTCTGGTGACTATTATCCAAGAAGATTGGCAATAGGCTAGAAATAGCCTTACTAGGGAATGTGAACAGCAAGGATGAGGCAATTGTTAGTTTAGTCGAGTTAACGCCCTAGTTCAACCACCCCAAGCTAAAGGAATTGGTAAGGATGCTAGATAAAGGCTAGCACTTGAAGAGTTTGAGGAGGAAGTAGAAGGAGATGACAAGGTAGAGGAGTACTACGAGCCTGAGGAAAGAAATGTACAAACTCCTAAAGTCGAAGGATTGAGAATGTGAATTCCAAGTTTTTCTAGAAGTGGTGATGCCGATAACTACTTAGATTAGGTAGATAAGATTGAAAAGCAATTTGAATGTCATGAAGTGCTTGAAAATGCAAAGCTTAGACTTACTGTGTTGGAGTTCACTAGTTATGCTGACTTATGGTGGAAAAACTTGCAAGCCACTAGAAGAAGGGAAGGAGAATGAGAGATTAGGAGTTGGGATGAAATGAAGAGAGTTATACAAAGAAGGTTTGTGATGAGCTATTATCTGTAGGATACCTTCAAAAGACTGTAAGAACTGAGGCAAGGGGGATCGAGTGTGGATGCTTACGTTAAGGAATTCCAAATGTTAATGATTTGATGTGAACTCATAGAGCTAGAAGACCAAACTATATCTCAATTCATTGGTGGGTTAAAGTATGAGATTAGGTATATCCTAGAAACCCTGGACATTATAATGCTTGATGATGCAATTTGAGCCACCTAGAAAGGTACTGAACAAGAAGATTCCAACCACCTGTCAACCTTCTTAGCAATAGTTGACCTACTCTAAGTAAACTTGTGTGGATAGAACTAAGCAAGGCCACTAAGACCTAACCTACTCAGACTACCCGAGTAGAGGAGAAGGAACTCTAGAGGAAGTTTGAAAAAGGCCAGAGTTTAGGGAAGAAGACAAGTGAGATCAAGTGTTTCAAATGCCAAGGTTTTAGGCACATGGCTACTCAGTATCTAAACAGGTGAACCATGAAGATTCGAGGTGAGGTGTCGACCGTTGAGGTCAACCGTACTGATGAGGAAGTATTAGAGTTGAAGGATGGATAGACTGAACTGTTTAAGGAGGAAGTTATTTGTAGTAAGGAAAGCAACTTTATGCCGACCACTCTAGTGTTGAGGAGGACAATGAGTATCAATCTCATATTGGAAAATGAACAAAGAGAAAATCTCTTCCATGTTGGGTGCAAGGCAAATGACTCACTATACGCGTCGATTGTTGATAGTAGGAGCTACACCAATGTAGTCTCTTTATTTATGGTCCAGCAGCTGAAATTGCTGACCATGCCCTACTCAAAACCTTATAAGCTTCATTGGCTTAGTGATAAGGGAGCCCTACAAGTGAACAAACAAGTGTCTGTACAGATCTGCATTGGTAAGTATCAAGATGAAGTGCTCTGTGATGTGTTACCCATGAGTGCATCTCACATTCTACTTAGATGACCATGAATGTTTGATCGAGCAGTTATATATGACGGAAGGAGGAATATATGCTCGATAGAGCATGAAGGTAAAAGAATGAAATTGAGTCCTATGACTGTCGAATAGGTGAAGGTCATGTAATCCTAACTAAGTCGAGCTTTAAAGAAGGAGGCTTTGGTATTGACTCGAGCTAAACTAAAGAGGGAGATAGATCTCAAAAGACCAACTTATTTGCTAGTTCGAAGAATTTTGGAGTTAAGATCTAAGGAGGAGTTGCTTGTCAAGGTAAAAACCTTAATGGAGGAATTTGCTGACCTGTTTTCGGAGGAGCTGCCAAAGAGTCTACCCCCAATCCAAGGCATCGAGCATGCAATTAACCTATAGCTAAGAGCTACACTACTGAACAAGCCTGCCTATAAGTTGAACCTTAAACAGGTTGCCAAGTTATAGAGGTAAGTAGATGACCTTATGAAGAAAGGGTACGTATGTAAGTCCTTTAGCCCCTGTACCGTTCCGGCCTTATTGGTGCCAAAGAAGGATGGTTATTAGAGGATGTGTATGGATAGCCAAGTAATCAATCGAATCACCATTAAGTACAAGTATCCCATATCTAAACTTGATGACATGCTAGATGAGTTATGTGGAGTAAGAGTATTCTCTAAGATCAACCTCAAATCCGAATACCATCATATCTAAATGCACGAAGGTGATGAGTGGAAGATTGCACTCAAGATACGACATGGCTTATATGAATGGTTAGTAATGCCATTTGGATAGTCCAATGTCCCGAGCACATTCATGCGCCTGATGAATCATATGCTTCGAGAATTCATGGGAAGGTTTGTTATAGTTTATTTTGACGACATTTTGGCGTATAGTAGCAACTTAGAGATTCACCAAGAGTATCTTTGAAGAGTCTTTGCAAAACTCTAAGTTGAATAGCTCTACACCAATCTAAACAAGTATAACTTTTGCTAACCTAAGGTAATCTTCTTAGGGTTTGTTGTGAGCAGAGGTGGCATTTAAGTCGATGAAGAGAAGATAAGGGCAATCACAAAATGTCTTGAGCTAACCTGTTCTACCAATTATGGCCCCACTCACCAAACTCTCAAAGAAGAATGTTGAATTTAGATGAGGAAAGGAGCAAAAGAATTTTGAGGAAGTGAAAGAGAGGCTAACTACAGCCCCCTTCTTAGCTTTGTCAAGCTTTGACAAGGTGTTTGAAGTAGAGTGTGATGCATCCAGACTAGGCATAGGTGCTGCACTAATGCAAGAAGGCTAACCTATTGCCTACTTCAATGAAAAACTTCGAGGAGCTACACTCTGTCTATGACAAGGAGTTATAGTTCTTAATCCGAGCCCTGACAGTATAGCAACACTATTTGCTGCCTAAGGAAGTTGTGATTTACACTGATCATGAATCCTTAAGATATCTAAAGAGCTATCCAAAGTTATCCCAAAGACAAGTCAAATGGGTCGAGTTCATGGAGGGTTTTTCTTATGTCATAAAATACAAGAATGGAAGGAACAACGTAGTGGTTGATGCTTTATCAAGACACACATACCCTCTTGACTATGCTGTAAATAAGGCTACTTGGTTTTTCAACCATAAAGAAATTATATGATAAGGACCCATGCTTTGGTCCTATTTATGCCTGTTGTGAGGAAGGACGGACATTGGATGACTATCACAGGGAAGATGGATACCTATTTAGAAAGAGGAAGTTATGTATCCTGACTTGTTCCATGAGAGAATTGCTAGCATGTAAGGCACATGGAGGAGGATTAACAGGACATTTTAGCCAACACCAAACCCATGAAGTACTGTCTGTGAGATTCTTTTGGTCGAGAATGATAAGAGATGTACAGTTTGTGTTGGAAAGGTGTGCGACCTACAGGAAGGCAAAGAGCCAAGCTAAGCAAGTACATAATCTACCCTTACCTGTCCCAACCAAACCAAGGTCCGAGCTAAGCATAGACTTCATGTTAGGATTACTAGGCACATCTCAAGGGAAGGACTCCATCATAGTGGTTATAGATTGATTTAGCAAGATAACACATTTCATGCCCTATTCCAAAACTAATGATGCTTTAGCTATCTCTTTTCTTTTCTTGTAGGAGGTGATTCAGCTTCACAGCATGCCCAAAACTATTGATTCGAATCGAGACCTCAAGTTCATGAGCTAGTTTTGGAGGACACTTTGGAGGTGAATGGGAACTAAGATATTGTATAAAATGTCCTGCCATCTACAAACCAATGGACAGATTGAAATTGTCAACCAAATTGTAAGAACTTTGCTATAGGTTGCTATTAGATGAAACATGACCGATTGGGATTTGTGTCTACCAATCATCAAATTTGCCTACAATAGGACCACCTACAGTGTGACAAACATGTCTCCATTCAAGGTTGCCTATGGATTCAACCTTAGGCTCCCTTGGACCAATCACCCTAACCGAGTCTTGATGATGACTAACTAATCGCAGAAAGAGTTAAGGCCATCAGAGCTATGCACTAGAAGGTTGTAGAGCAATTGAACCAAGCTAATACTAAGTTCAAAAAGCGGAGTTAAGGATGGAGGAAGTGAGAGTTTTAGCTAGGTGATTTAGTCTGGATACATCTTAGCAAGGATCAGTTCCTAAACTTGAGGAAAAGCAACTTGTCTCCCAAAGCCGATGGACCTCTCAAGATGCTTAAAAAGATCAATCCTAATGCCTATAGGTTTGAATTAGCTAATGGATATAGATTCTTGGACTCCTTTAACATTGCCAATTTCTAACCTTACACTCCTAAGGACGAGCAACCTGAAGTTAAACCATATTTGATCCTAAATCTCAAACAACCTGAAGGGGATGATAGGGATCAAGGACCGATCACTCGCTCCTAAGCCCTAAGGCTTTCTCAGATGATTCATAGAGCTATCCAAGGTGAGTTAAACATTGAAGAGCATGTTTATGCCTGTCCAAATTACCAAGCTACTTTGCTCTCCACATCTTCCAAGAAACTATCATGGTGATTAGCCGACAAGAGGAACCGACCCCTCTACAGCACCTTAGTCTAAGCACCAAATTAAGAAAACAACCATCTTAACAGTAACAAAGCTGAGCTAGCAATTGTGAAGAGTCGACCAGTCGAGGCCAACCCGAATGTAATGTTTCCCCTGAGCTAACCCCTATCTAACCCTAACCATCAAGGTGCTGAACTATTGACGCCAAATAGACTTGATCAAAGGGCCACCCTTGCTCGGCTAAGAATATTGTCAGAATCACAAACTAAGTAAAATGCACGCACTGTCCTTTCTAATATTCCTACTATCATTTCAGATAGAGGACTTTCTTTTTACATGATTTTATATTTTCCTTGTAAATTATTCTCCTTTGTTTAGCAAATAAGGATCATTCTTTTGTAATTTCTGTAGCTTATGACTTTTCCCAATAAGGTATTATAAATACTTACATAATGTAATAGCCATATGATGAATACACAAAAGAATACATTGAACCTTTTACTCTCTCTTAAGCTAAGTGTTCTTTTTTACTTACTCTTGAGCTACTCTTATCTAACCCATTTGGGTATGGACTAGTGGCAAGTGACCTCTAGCCATACTTATGCATCATATCAAGTGTGACCCAAGCTCATATGAGGTGTTGGTGCATAGAAATCCCTACTCATCCCTCGATTATCATTTACTTTTCAAGCCATCTCACGGCTTGGACCTACCCCCTTTAGTTACACATAATATTAGGTTCGTGTGTTCATCCATGAATTTGTATCAGATATGCTAATAAAGTTGTAGATTGGATAGTGGTTCATTGTCAAAAAGGCATGTGCCCAATAGATTACATTCAGAAACCGCTATCTCCTCTTTGAGACTTGTTATTTGCTAATTATTTAGCATTGTCAAACATTGTATCCTTTTGCCTATGTTTGAGATGGTGAATGAAATTTGTTGATTGCTAAGTGGCCAAAAAAAAAAAAAAAAAACTTTAGATAGTTAATTATATAATAATTGAATAATGCATATGTAACACATCAAAAAAGCAAAAAATAATATAAAGTTAGAAGTTAAAAATATTTATTCCTATTGTCTATACAACTGTAGGTTATATTATTAGATATAAACATTGAAAAGAAAAACCTTCAATAATTATTTCTTTTGAAATTTAAATTATGTAATTGTTAATTTTGTAAATTTAAATATTACATTAAATTCCTTATTCTCCTTAAATAATGTATTGTAGTCGCAAAGAGAAATAAATATTCATATTGAAACATACATTACCTACATAATTTACAAGTTGCTAAGAGAAGAAACAAACCATAAAGAAACAAACTTATGTAAATTAGAAAATAATTTCTCATATATAAGGTGAAGCATATCAAAAGTACATGTTATTTTAACAAATTATATGGTCCCTTTTTTCTCTAATTTTCAATTGCATTGCAATAAAATTATGTGATCCCTCTTAATAAGCTTAGGCATATTTTATAAAGATTCGAACTTGTTTTGTAATCCTATAAAGACATGAGCATAGCTAAACCCATATCCACTCTAGAGTGAATAAAAGTTACAAAGTTTAAAAAGGCTTCAATCAAATCAATTGTTCATCCCATCTATTCATCTCAAGATCATTCAATGGTCGAGATCGAACGCTAAAAATCTATGAATAAAGATTTCCTCCTTTTTACTTGCGACATTTAAAACTCTAGCAAACTTTTAATAGACATTAACACTCCACCAAAAGTGCTTCACAAATTATAAACAAAACTAAAAAAAAGCCAATTGATCAAGAATGAATGAAGAGTAAGTAAGAATGATTAATTTGATCCACAATCACAAGCACATTACAAGGAGTCTCTCTTTGACAACATTCCTCTACATGTTATTCGCTTGACATATCTTTAAGTTGAGCATTATGCATATCATACATAAGCTTCTGTCTACAGCAACCCAACTATGTAAAGGTTAATCTTATACCTTACCTTATGACTATAGAAGAATACGCTCTATACATATAAATCTTAGCTTGAAACTTGCTGAACAATATAGGGTCAACATAATTTAGTACCATTGAATTCACTATCTAAGGAACCTAACAATTGAGAAGACATTCATGCTATAGTAGCATTAGCTTACAACAATTAAAGAATAGTAAGAAACATGAATAAAAATTTAAACCCAAAGATTTAGCTCAAAGTTCCTTCTTTCTTTATTTTCAGCAATCAATTTCTAACTACTTCATTTTCCCTAAGTTTCTACCTATCCTATATTTCTGAAACACCTTATAAAATTTGTAGACTTCTCATAATTAGAAAAATAAAAAAGGAACAAAAAGGAACTCTATACTTAATGTTTATCCAATAAGATATAATACAAAGATATAAATAAATCTATATCTTCCATATCCTAAATTTCTTATAAAACCTAATGTTGATGATTGATGAAAGGCCTAAACAACAAGTAGGATAAAAGGGAATGAAAGAGAAAGAGATTACTTAAAGGAAAAGAAAAAGTTAATATTAATTGAAGTAATCCAAAAGCACTTGAAGTACAAGGGCAAATCGGTAAAGGTATTCCTAACTTTTAGTTTACAAAATGGACTTATAGCCTTAGACTCTTATGGTAGAAACTAATGAATCATCAAAGAAAACTAAACTAAGAACAATTATGTGAAATCTCACCCCTAGCTTTCCTATAAATAGATTATTAAACATAGTCTTACTCCATAATAGAACCCTACTAAACAAAAACCCTCTCACTTTACTTACTTTACAATGGCACTAAACCCCATATTGTGAGTCCTGTTTACAGACTTTTAAGGTAAGAAATCCTATCCCTTAACTTAAACATATTTAATCTACTTTAAATTAACTAAGATCATTGTAGTCTAGTGGTATTAATTTTGATCTTCCAATGGGATGGACCAAATTCAAATCTCCACTTTCCTAAGTTATAACATAGATGAAAAAAAAAAAAAATTAAATTGAGCTTGTGGGAAAGATTCCTACTGACTTATGGTGAATGTTCTAGGAAATTAGTGAAAAGAGATTGGTATATGATGAGTAGAAGATTTATTGATGTGTAACAATTTTGGAAAGGTACCCCATTATCTAAAAATGTAATTGTGATTGAAACAAGATCAAATCATTATTAATGTTGTTGATTGTTGGAACAAGGGAAATCAAAGGAGAAGAGCAGGATGCAATCTTAAAATGAGTAAAAATAGGACTTCTATCATATGTATTGCTAAGGAAGCAACTTAAACTCATCTAGACTATGCAGTTATAAGAAAATGACCTAAAATTGACCCTTTAGTATAAAATCATAACTCAAGTAATGTTTTCCTTCTTAGAAACTAAATCTTAAATTCTGTATAAATTGTGCTTTCTTGTTAGATTATTAGAAAGATTGTAAGCCTTATAACTAGATGGTTCAAGATTAATACATAAAATTTAAGGTAATTGCAAAAAATTGTTTAATCAAGCCAGAATTTTATGACAAAGTTAGAAGAATTAGTTAAGTAGCTTTATAAACTTGGAATTAAGAAAATAAAATAATAAAATATTATATTTATAGAAAACATGTATATTACTCATTATTTATCGAAAACATACGAAAAGAGTTTTGATAATTAATAAATCACTAGAGATAAATTATAATACGCATTAAAATCTTGTGCATGTATATACATACTTAAAATTATCGAACATACCTAAATTATACTAAAGCATATTAAAATAGTTAAAGAAAAATTAATAAAAACATAGTAAATAGAAATGGCAACCTACAACATCTACACTTTAGCGTGGCAACACTAAGCAACAAGGATAAGGAGGATTAGTGGATGAAAGGGCACCTCGTATTAACAATAGCTAGTCTAGATAGAAAACAATTTAGAAAAAATACTAAGAGTTTGCAAGGACTTAAGAGACTTTCCAAAAAAATTTTAGTAAAAAAATTAGGGCTAAATTAAGGTTCAAGAGGAAAAAGGGTTATTGGAGACAAGTTAAAGCTAGCATCAAAGGAAAACCACTTGCCTAGTGCTATCGACAATAGAGTGATGGTTAAGATGGTGATTTTCAGTGAGTTTCAAAAATTACTCTGATTTTCATTAATTAAGAAAAAAGAGCAAAATATGTTCAAAAATTATGAAAATTTGTATTCTGAGATATTTTTATATCTAGATTTAGGGAATAATATCATTTTATTGAAACTAAGGGTCGAAATATACTACCCCTAAGAAATGATTATTTCAGCTCTAAGATTTTTTTTGCAAGATACTTATAACTTATACGATTGCTACAAAGTGTTTTTCATGAAAAAAGTTTTTCAAAATATTTTATTTGATTTTAGGCTTATGAATCCAATTAAAGTGCTATTTTCAATTGCTTCAAATACTAAATTTTCAAGTAATTTGCATACATTTTGATATTAGTAAAGTCTTGTCACAAATAAATGTTGAATAGTGTTCTAGGATTAAATATTGGGTATTGGAAATCTTGGATTTAATTTAAGTATGAGAGATTTAGTATTGAAATATTAATACTATGTAATATATGAGTTGCCTAAATAAAATAATAGAGTGGAGCCTATTTTGATCTGAAGCTGAGTTGGGCTATGAAGAGTGTTTTAACATTGACTATGAGTAGAAGTTGTAAAAAATTTCTAAAATGTGGGGTGCACATGAAATCAAATGATAAATCAGAGGCTATCTTTAATTGGCATGTTAGCAATGTATTTAGAAGTTAAATCAAGGACCCTATGTATACGAAATATATTTAGGTAGACTTTAGGGGATAAGTCATAGAATATTCTTAAAACTCTTAGATAAACTATAATTAGAGGATGAATTAGGGGATAAGCTAGAGAATAGCTAGATACGAATTAATAGCAAGTGACTTCAAAACTTAAATATTTAAGTATAATAAAATCTTAAACTTGAGTGAATGAATTAGGATATAAAATAATAGTATGTATTATATTTATAAACACTAAAACATTATTCATATTATAGGAAACTACAGTAAAGATATATCATAGGTTACGCTTAAGTGAGCGAACGGAAAGTTTAGATTAGTTTGGAATCAATACGTAACTATATTTCAGAGTAATGCTTTATAGTACTTAAAGGCTTAAGGTTATACTTGGTTATGCTTGTATGTAGCTTGCTTATATGCATGCTTATGTGTTTCTAATTTTAATTGTTTAACTACTTGATTGTTGTGCTAGATTATAATTGGTTGAATTGTGTAGAATTGATTAATTACCTTAAATCAAAACTTAATTATATTAGAACTAAAAACTTAACCAGACATGCATTGCAACCTACTAGGAGATAATTAAGGATAGCTAAAATGGTCCCTTCTTTATCCTTAGTCGAACTAAGTGACAAGAGAGAAGGTCATGGCAAGGTTGAAGATACCGGTTCAAAGGTAGTCGTAAGAGGAGGGATGTCTCAATTACATAAGCTTGGGTTTGGACTTAAGCTACTCCATTTATGCTAAAACTCCTCAAACTTAGATTAAAGCGGGTGAAATTTCTCTAATTTCATGATGGACAAACAATGTTGTACGATGGCATTTGTTTTGATGCATTGCATTTAATTAATTTCTTAACAACCCTTTTGTGCTTATTGTATAGCCTTGTATCTCTATCTCTTCTGACTAAGTAGTTGGTTGCTCAATTCTCTATAGATCTTTTGATAGGTACTAACTAGAGTGCCACGATATAATTATTCCAAGGTTAGTTGCTACTGGGAACTAGGGTATGAGGATTGGAAACTAAAGACCAGTTAAACTTTTGAAGTTTTTAATGTTTCTTTTTTGAACATTTAGTCCTAAACTTTGTAACTATTTAAGTAAACTATGTTTTAAATTTTGAAATTAGCATTTGGATAATCTACAATGTAAATATATTTTTTATAGACTTTCATAGGTTAATTATTAACATCATATGAACTATTTACTTTAAAGCGGGTTAGTCATAAACGCTTTATATAAATTGGGTTTACAATAATAGCTATACGGTTAGCTTCTATCTTATAATGGTTTATAAAGCAGGATTGTTACAAATCTACCATTTTAGGTCATGAAAGTTCTTAGTTGGTAATAGAGCATGGTTCTTGTGAAGTCGTTTTGAAGCGTTATAATAAAAAAGAAAAAATAGACTTCACAGGAACACAATAAGAGTAAATAATGAAAGATTGTATTAAGAAGTTGTAAAGAAAAACAATTATGATAATGAACTACAATATATATTGTGATCTTAAATCCATTCATAGGGTCATAAAGGGAAATTGATAGTTATTGGTTACAATTTAAGTGGAATGGGGAAGAATCTCCTATCTAATATAGAGTTAAGATGCAAAGATTATTGTTAGAGATAGTAGACCAAAACATGTTTAGGACTGTAGATGAGATTGTTGATAAGTATCATGATAGGATGTGTTATTAGTTGGCAAGATTCATAGATATTGATGGAAGATAGCTTGGGGTCTCATTCTAATAGGTATATAGTTATAGCTACCTTTGAGCAAAAATGGTTAAAGAATGAGGGTATTTGTGGCTTTAATGATGCTAATGTGATATTTTCCAGCGAGATTAGAAGAAGGGAGACCCTCTCTCACAAGTGTACCTAATACACCTGGAGGTTAGTACTCTCCAAGTCTTATTGATTGGTTTCCATGTTTTCTTAACCTAGCTGGAGTAGGAATCAAGGTATACTAAGAATAAAATGAATCATAACCAAAACTGATAATACTTATAGTACCATAAGGGGACCAACAACCTGTAAGACCATAGGATGATGCTTAATCTAGTGTACAAAGTAACCATGAATTAGTTGAAGGAGAAATAGAGGAAGATATTGTAATACCTTAAGATTTCGAATCAATTCAATAACCTTAAGATCCAAGCCCCTAAATTTTAAGTGTTGGATTAAGTTATCCATTTTATTTCTAGTAAAGTTAGTAATGTTGGGCGAAGTAATTTAAGTAGAATCAATTTCTCAAAATAACCTATATAAAAATATTAATTTGAGAAAAACATCAATTTATCAATAAAGCCAGTAATCGTAAAATTCGAGCTTTTAGATATAGCAAGATATTAGAGATAAGTTAATTAACTTTTAAAAATAATAAATGAAGTTGAATTATACGTAATATACATGTATTTACATGTGATATACATTATATGTATTAAATATATATAATAATAATAAATTATCAAAATTAGGTAAAATAATGGAAAATTAATAAAAAAATTGAATGAATGAGTCACCAAATGATGTGTTAACCTAGGAATAATTAGAAATGATGAGTTAACACTTGTTTATTTAGAGAATGACACATGGCACTTAGGGAAAAGGGAAAAATGACATGTGTAACTTACTTTTTTACGTGCAAAAATCCTAAAGCCTATAAATAGGAGTCTAACCTCATTTGCAATATTTTATGAACCTAAAAACATAAGAACATAATTTTAGAAAATTGGAAAAAGTTAGAAAATAAATAAAATAAAAATAGAATAAGAAATAGGGTTGGGATTGGGTTAAGGCGATTTAATAGGTTATCTACAACCTGACTTGGTGGGGCTTAGAGGTCCAATAGAGGGAAGCTAAAGAAGCTCTTTTGACATGGTGTGGCGGCCAAGTGGTGGTCAAATGCGATCAGTTCAGGTGAACCAATTTTTCGCCTGAAACTTATTTAATTTTCTAAAAATATCAAATGTTATCAATTAATTATGAAATTTGGTTTTCTAAGATTATTTTAGGTGTATATTAATGTAGTAATTTTATTTTACTTAAATAAATAGTGTAAATATGGGCTCCTTAAGAAAATACCCTATTTGGGTAAAAATTGAATAAATTTTTATAAATATTGGATGATGTTGTTTCAAGCTCAATCTTTGTATATAATACAACTAATATATATATTTAATTTTGGTAATAATAGTTTTCAAAATTAAGCATGTTTACTATTTTTTATAATTATTTTGAATAAAACTTCCAATTTTTATGAATTATTGAAATAATTAGTTTTTGATGAAATTAATGAATAAACCCTACATGTTTAGACTTCTAGATGTTTATAAGGATATTTGGAATATTTAATTTTTATATCACACATAAATTTTGTTTATTTTCCGTAATTTTTCGTAATTTCGAGCTAAAACCACTATTTTTGTAGAAATTGATAATAACTAGTTTAGTATAATTGATTATCACTAATTAAACTATATATTCCTGTAAATCTACTAGATTTTTCGTGAGATTAATCGGGCTTGTATACTATTCATTACATAATTTCCTAATGTAAGCCTATATATTGGCTTAATATGTAATATAGTAATTAGTATTAGTAAAATACTTATCAAGTTTATGTATAATGAACACCTTGGGGGTATATTAAGGGTTGCTAGACAAGTTTAGAAAGTATAATTTTTATGGTTTTTAGTTCAATACTAAAGCTTATACGGGTCAATTTTGGAGTTACAATAACGTACAATCGAGTCATAATGAGGGAAGGGTATTTTTGGACCTTAATAATATTGATAGAATTGATTCTTAACATATCTTAACAATCCTCGAAATAACAATCGTGGCGATATAAAGTTTACTGAAATCGAAGAAGAAATGAGTAAGATATAGTCAAATGAAGCTTAAAGATACAATAGGAAAAGTTTATGAGAATTTGGTACCGATGGTTGACTTGAAAACCATGTTTATATTTTTATAGGTGCGATAAGTAAGAAAGGAAAATGTGCTGAAGTTTAGGATTTTGCACTATTACTAAGCCTAGGTAAGTGGATCTAACCTATGATTGGAGTAGATATATTTCTACTCATAACACTATGTGCTATTTGATGTTGTGTTGATTGAATAAGGGTATATCTTAGGTGAATTGATATGCTATTATGGTGAATGCTGATGTGGTGATTTTGAATGACAATAACTATATCTTGGTTAAATTGTTTTGCTGCTATGTTAGGTGATGATTTGTGCTTACGAACGATTGTGATAACTAAGGAAGTTGAGTGATTGCTAACTCAATCTTCTGGGTATTCACCTAAGCGAACCCTAAGTAAGATACTAGAATTTTGCTAGGGAGAGTTTAAAAACTAGAATCCGATCACTAGGTTGCATCAAACTGAAAGATTAGTTGTGTTACATGATATACTTGAATTGTTATTGCAAATCATGGCATGGCATGGCATAAAAAGAACCTACGGGTTAGAACTCTCAAAATGAGGCTTCTAAGTGATCATGAAAAAAGCATAGCTTTGTGAACTCAATTTTAGAAGCATATAAGTTGCATTGCTCAAACATTGTGACTATTTTGATAGTTAGATTTGATAGACTATAGTATGTGGTCTAATTTAGCAGTGTTGCCACTTTGATTTGGTGATCTACAGTATGTAGTCTAATTTTGTAAAACAAGGTTGGGGTCTTACTCCCATGTAGCTCCTTGTTGCCTTCTTTGATAATTGTAGACTACAATATGTCGTCCAATTTGGTGGGGGTCCTACTCTCAAGCAACTTGATATACGGTAAGTGCACCTATGAGTTTTAATATAGCGGATATGAGTCCGAGTCGATCCCTTAGAGATTTTGAGTACTAATATTAACCTTAGCTCTATTATCTAACCGGAAAATTGTGATGGGTTGAATGAATTAAAAATACTGGAATTAAAAATACTGAAATTAACAAACTAAACTAATTATGAGACTTGATTAAGCAATTTAGAAAGCAATAAAACTAAGAACGACTTCAAGTATGCAATAACGTATTTAGGAATTATTTCCCCAAGTGTTTAACATGTGACCGCTTAAAATATATTCACTTCAATTTCTATTATTCTTGATCGGAGGGATTCACAATTAAAGTTAATACCTTTCTCAAGCATATTAACCCTAATCCTAAATTATTTACCGGAATCTCTTCACTTAATAATATAATTTAGAATTGCATTAATGGATAATAAATTCCCACACAAATAATTAACTTTCCGGAAGAAACATATATCTTATCTCTAAGTATATATGTAATTCTCTTCAATTATGCTTAGATCTTATTACACATGCAATTTCTCAATCATCATGCATAATATCATATATTGATACTCTAGAATTATCAATCGATAATTAAACATAATTGAATCAAGAAAAGATAGAAACTTTATTGAAAATTATAAATAAACCCAAGAGTCACATGAAACCCTAGGTTCCATAATCCTAAATACACGAATTCTAAGCTATCATAATGAAACTAAAAACGAGTTCCATCAAAAACATAAAATAAAACATGAAAAACCCCTTTGATTGATGAAAAATGTCTCCAATCTTGAAGTTGATATTGCTTTCGCCTCAAGTCTCTTCTCTTCTCTAGTGTCTCTTCCATCTTCTCTAATGTCTCTCTCTTGAAACCCTCATATGTCCTTATATATATGTATTATAAGGATTCTGTTTTCGTCACTAAACACGGCCTGGGACATGGCCCTTGTCCCCAGGTCGTCTAACTTTCTGCACCTGGCAAATTTTTTTGGATGGACACAGCCTGGGGACATGGGCATGTCCTAAACTGTGTAACTTCAAAACTTCATAACTTCTTCATTTGAACTCCGAATTGAGTGAAACTTGATTCGTTTTCTTCGTTTTCAATCCTAGAACGCATTTAAACCTTGAAATCAAAATTTTACTCAATTAAGTATCAATTTCTTTAAAGAAAACCAAAAATGTAAGGAAAATGCTATAAAATCACCATGTGAAATATGTTTAAAATCAGAGTTATCACAACTCCTTATTGTCCATTGGTTCTTAGACATTGTATCTAGATACCCAACTATATCAACTAATCGGATGAGGATTGGAGGGCATAGGATATCGATAACAATGCATGCCACATGCATGAGCATAGTATGTTGCATTGCTAGTAGTAAATGCCCAATTGGGTGGATGCATATGTAAAGTTGAACCTGCGGGTTATGATTAAAATGTTTCAATTGTGAAATACAACATTGTCTATCACATTGTCTATATTATGTTGTTTGTTATCCACTCTCACCCAACTTCAGTAGCTGAGGGGATAAAATGTTTTATCCTTAGAATAACTACATCATGAAGGGCCCAATACTAAAGGGAGATATGTATATATACTAAGAGCATGAGTCGAAGTAAGTGGCTTTTGTATGGAACCTATATTAAGTCAAGAATCCTAATATTGTGAAGTTGATGAAGAAAAAAGCTAGTTTATGTTTTGGTGTAAATATTATATTGTACACATAAGTTATAACAAAATAGCTAGCTAAACTCTAATGTAGAAACCCCTTATCATGTAAACAATGTTGTATTTTGATGAATAAGCAGGTTCAGTTAAGTTTTCAATAGGTATTCTTATGTGATGGTGCATTCTATGCCAAGTCAAGATGTGACAGATATAGAGAGAGAGGAACAAGGAGGAGCCAAAAGTAGATATAGAGGGGGATCTTAGTAAAGATATGAATGCTAAGGTGATGCAAACCATAGTAGCTACTGAGATAAAAGAAATTACAGGAGGAGGCATAAGTAGGCAATCGAGAGATTATTCATAAAATCAATCAAATCCTATATTAGATGATCAATTAGAGCATAATTCAGAAGATAACTTATACGTGATGAAATGGTTGCTCTTGAGATAATAGTTAATAATGATGTTGAGGAGTCGAATGATGACAAAGTTTATATAGTAATTATTATACTAGATACTCTTAAGATAGTACAGCTAAGTTTTGAATATGTAGGTAAAGAGGATGATAACATAGTTAGTGGATACATAGAGTGGATCCCTTTTTCGCAAGTGGCCTCAACTAATAGTTCAAATGATGGATTGATACGGATGCCTGGTTTTGCTTTCTTAGGTCCTTAAAGTCTATTCCTGAGTTACTTTTTTGACTCAACTAGATGTATTTTTTATCTTTTGATGCATTCCTATGACTTTTGATGTATCTGTAGCTTTTAGCCATGTACAGATGTTGTAGATATCTTATGTACTTAATTAGTAAGAGATGTAACAAGATTGAATGTATCTTAGTGACTAGTTCTATAAATCTTTTGTATCTACATTTTTAGCTATCAAATTTGTATAGTTTAATGTAAATCAGTGATGCAATCAAGTAGTTAATCTTATGTATGTAATCAAATGTTCATGGAGTTTGTAAATTTTTCTTTTCCAAAGCTTATAAGCAAATGTAAATGATGCAAAGTAAGTACTAAGTGAATAGTGGAAGCTTATGTATATTATGTATGATGGATGAAATGTTATCATTATATTGTAAATGTGCAAGTCGCAAGGAACCAAAAACTCTTAAATTGTGCATAGAAACAAGATTAAGTATTAGATGAACTCATGATTGGATATGTATGCAGGTTTCATAAGTTATAAATATTAAGTAAGAAATTGCTGATAGTGGAAATGAAAGTTGTAATGAAAGATTTGAAGGAAATAAAGGCCCTCCACCATGAGCTCCTTAACCACCATGGGAACAACCTAGATAGGAGATACTCCTACCCTTATAGGAAGTAATTCCTATTATGCAATTACTCTCTAGCATGCATACTATGATAAAGCAGAAGAGTACATTGATTTAGTATTTTGTTACTAGAGGAAATGCAAGGAATAAGAGGTCTTAGGAGACTGAACAAAGAATAGATAAGCCTTAGGATGTTGGTAAGCTTTCTAAATTCACTAAGGCAACATGGTATAAGGGTGAGATGGGTAAGCTTACATTAGCCTAATTGAAAGAAGTTTTGAAGCTTCCAAAATCCTAAATCACCAAAAGTTAGCTTATAGTACGTTTAAGCTAAAGTTAGCAGCACAAGTTTGGTAGAACTCAAAAGCTAGGCGATTAGGAGATAATATCACTTAGTAGGTGTTTTGATGCAAACTGCAGCCAAAATTAGATAAGCTAGTCACCAGATGGGTCCGAGCTTACTGAAAGCTTAAAAAGAGCGATGATGAATGATGAAAGACTGAAAAAAAAAAGGGGAGGGGTAAGCAAAAACTGATGAATAGCTCCAAAGGATATGATGCATCGATGAAACTTTCGAGGACTCATGATACAACTCGATATAATGTATAAATTGGTTCAATGAGGTTACTCACTACCTAGCCCTACTTAAGGGTTAGGATAAAAGTGAAATGAAAGTAAATAAGTAGAGTTTACGAGAGAGAAGAATGTCAAGTGTATTAATGCTAATATGATGATTACGACTATAAATATAAGGGGTATTTATACCTAATAAGTTAGGGAAATTTTCCTAAAAAGGGAAAAGACAAAAAAAGGTATTACCTTAAAAAAGTAATATACAAGAATACAAAAGGGTAAAAATAAATATTCAAGAAAAGCAATTATTAGTGTAGTATATCCTTCACGTAGTCCTATATACGTAATAGTGATACATTGACAATGTCATTAGAGGATGTAGACAAAAGAGTACGGGCAAATTGCTTGTCTAAGCAGGAGTGACTGAAGATTAGTCTGGTGTCATTCTTTCGGCAAGAGTAAAACTGTTCAATGGTCAACTCAGGCATGGATGTGAAGGGGCGAAGATTGGCTGTTGTCTCGACATTCTACATTTCAGTACACCATCTCCGAGAAATAGGTAGTCATTCGACTCGGCATGTAAAGTGGGTCATAAGGAGATACTTGGCTTCGGTAGGAGTCGAATGGAGTAGGAGGATTCATCTTGCTACTCCCTTTAATCCTCTGGCTCGACTACGGGTCAATAGTCTAGTAGTCTAATTCCCATCATTCCCTCGAAGTTGATTTGGATTTGGGATCAAATCCGAACTATCTTCAGTTAGCTCTTTGCTAAGGTGATATAAACTAAGATTGGTAATGTTGAAGGTGTTAGATACCCCATAATCTTTGGCCAACTCCAACTTGTAGGCATTGTCATTAATCTTTTGGAGGATCTTGAACGGTCGTTTAGCTCTTGTAGATAACTTATTTCTTCTCTTGCTCAAAAACCATTCCTTATTGAGATACAGCCACACCAAGGCTGGAATTGTTTAGCCGTTTTACCCTTAGCCTTCTCTCATAGTCGTTTGGCAGCTTAGTCGATATGTCGGGAACTTTGTTGTAGATATGCTAAAGAGACTATGCTCAAGCTCTTACGTTAGAGTCTTCTCGCTCAAATTTAGGTATAAGGGTATGATTACGAGGCAACTCGAGATTGAAACCATAGATAACCTCAAAGGCAATTCCCTTGGTGGTGTCATGTACTGTCCAATTGTAAGCAAATTTGACCACCGGTAAGTAGACGTCCCAACTAGCTAAGTTCTTGCCTACTGTAGTTCGAAGTAACAACCCCAAAGTGTAATTGACTACCTTTGTTTGGCCATCCATTTAGGGGTAATAGGAAGTACTAAATAGTAGTTTGGTCCCCATCCATTGCCATAAAGTTCTTCAAAAATGGCTCTAAAACTTCAAGTCCCTGTCTAGCACTACACTTCTCGATACGCCATGTAGCCTAACAATTTCTTGCAAGAAAAGAGAAGCAATAGCTGAAGCATCATTAGTTTTAGAGTAGGGCATGAAGTATGCCATCTTGCTGAATCTATCTATGACAACCATTACAAAATCTTTGCCTTAGACAGTTCGTGGTATTCTGAAAACAAAGTCTATGCTCGATTCAGTCAATGGTTTAGTTACAGCAGGCAAAGGCATTGCTTTCCCTTACTCGGCTCAGCATTTAGCCCTCTTACACACAGCACAGCCTTGTATAACTCGGTGCATGTCTCATCTCATTCTTGGCCAGAAGAAACAACCATTCAACAGTTCTTAGGTCCTCCATTATAGGCTTCCTTGATAAGTAATTCTCATAAAGCATTTGCAACTACGTTGCAAATATGAGTCCGAAGTGTGGGTCCTTGGAGTACTGCTTTTTAATATTTACAAACCCAAACAATTTAGTTTTCTATTCAGTCAAAGGTGTCTACAACTACGTTGCTCTTCCCTTATTTGTATTTTATTACAAAGTTAAACCCTTCAAGGAATTCAACCCATCTCGCTTACAACTTCAATAATTTCGTTTGACTTTAGAGGTATCTTAGGGACTCATAGTTAGTGTAGATGACAAATTCTCTCGATAACAGATAATATTACCATACTTGTAGTGCTCAAATCAGTGTTAAGAGTTTTTTGTTATATACAGAGTAGTTTAGTTGAGGTCTCTTGAGCTTCTTATTATGGTAGGCAATTGGTCGGACTTCCTACATTAGGACAGTGCCTATCCCAATGCCTAACACATCATACTCCAGCTTAAATATTTTCTCAAAGTTAGGTCGAACTAGTACAAGGGTAGAGTTCAATCTTTCCTTCACCTTAGCAAGACTCCTCTCTTCTTTTTCTCCTAATCGGAAGCCAATAGTCTTGTTTTTCCGTTCAGTAAGGGGTATGGCAAGGATGATGAAATTCTTGATGAATCTTCTATAGAAGGAAGTCAGTCCATGGAAACTTCTCACATTAGCATAAGAAGTAGGGGTCGGCTACTCGACAATTGCTTGGATCTTCTCGTTGTCCACTCGGAAGCTTCCTCCACTTACTACATAGCCTAAGAATACCATTTCTTCCTAGCAAAAGCAATATTTCTTAAGGTTGTCAAATAATCTCTTGACATGGAGGACATCCAATACAACTCAGAGATGTTTAAAGTTACTTGACATATCGGCATTGTACACTAAGATATAGTCAAAATACACCACGACACTTTTCCCATTAGATGTCTCAGCACATGGCTCATTAGTCTTATGAAAATGCTCAAGGCATTTAATAAGCCAAATGGCATGACCATCCACTCATAAAGTCCATGCTAAGTTTTGAATGTTGTTTTCCACTCATCTCCTAACCTTATGCAAATTTGATGGTAGCCAGACTTCAGATCAATCTTGCTAAAGATCTTGTCTCCAATCAATTCATCTAGCATGTCTTCTAATCTCAAAATAAGATACCTGTATTTGATCGTAATCTTGTTTATGGCTCGGCTATCTACGTACATTCACTAAGTTCCATCCTTTTTCGACACTAGAAGCACCAACACAACACAAGGGCTAAGGCTTTCCCTAACATACCATATTCAGGACTCATTTGATAGGCTGACTTATTCGATAAGGTAACACTAGGTATTAAGTCAATATAGTGTTTTATACCTCAGAGTGGGGGCAATCCCTTGGATAACTATTCTGAGAATAGATTAGCATATTCATTTAGTAATGCCCTCACTTCCTAGGGTAGTTCACCCCGCTCATTCATTTCTAATAGGCGTCTAACCAACATGAGGGCTAGCTCATCAGCATTGATGACCTCTCAAAGCTCGATTCTACTCGTCATTAGAGTCTTCTTTGGTCCATAAGTAAGTTTGGCTTGCAGTTTGTTAACTTCATTTGGCAACATTACGTTTAGCGTAATCTTTCGGCTAGCCTTCTTGAACATATAGATGCTCCTATATCTGTCATGGATAACTCTCTTATCAAATAGCTATGGTAGGCCAAGCAACACGTATGAGGTGCACATAGGCAGCACATCGCAAAGAATTTCGTTGAAGTAATTTTCGATAATGATCAATAATAGTATCTGTTGGGTAACATGTAGTGCTTCTTTCTCACTTAACCAATGCAACTTATACAGCCTCGGGTGTACAATAGTCAATAATTTCAACCTTATGATCAAATTAGTTGATGCCACATTAGTGCAACTCCCATTATCAACAATAAGCACACTCACCTGATTATTCATCTTACAGGTGGTATGAAATAAGTTCTTCCTCTTGCAAGGGTTATAAGTTCATTACACGTCAACAACTAAGACCAGTTGATCCAAGTCCTCGGAAAATACATCCTCCTCAATCAGCTCATCATCATGAGAAACCTTTTTCTCAGTAGGGTTCTCCTCCTTAGATTCCTCATCAGCTCTTTCCATTTCCAACTTCAGGACGTCTCCCTTGATGACCATAGTTCTTCAATTCAAGCATTGAGTAACCATTTGTCCAAACCCTTAGCACTTGAAGCACTAGATCTCACTTTTCTTCCTATTAGATCCTTACCTTTATAATAAGTATGGGTTAGTACGACACTAATAGGTTAGCCCTTATATTTAGCTCGAAGATCCACCTTTTAGATTGACTTGGTACTCGACTAAACTCGGTGACTTCCCTATCTTAGTTAACTAGCCAACAGCTTGGTTGGTACTCGGCTTCTTTTTTTCCTCTCCACTCGTTTAGCTATTCGAATGAATTCATCTATTGTGGTGAATCGTTGGAGTTCCACAATGTCTTGAATGTCACCTCTCAACATAGTAATGAACCTAGAGATTGTTTGTATTGGTGGTTCCTGCACTTCACAGTGGATCATAAACATTTTAAATTCTTGAACATACTTGTTAATAGATCGACCTCCTTATCTCAACTCTTGAAGCCGAGTAAGAGTATCTTGCAGATAAGTATCCAGTACAAACTTGTTTCTAAGTATTCACTTCATCTCAGGCTAAGTATTAATCTCTCTATAGCCTTCTCATCTCCTCATTGTTTAAAAATTCTTCCACCATATTACAGCATATTTGGAGAACTCAACAGCAGTAGTTCTCTCTTTCTCATAATCCTCATATTGGTAATAGTCAAATACATACTCTACCTTCTCTTTCCATTATAAGTATTCATCTGCACTTTTAGACTCATTGAAACTAAGAATCTAAAGTTTCACATGGTCAGAGGCTTAAGGTGCTTGAGCTTACTCTTCTTCTTCATGATACTCTTCCTCATCCTCTTCTTCCAAATTTCCCAACTCAATCTTTCTTCTTACTCATTTGCTTACTCCTCCACCTCAAACTTGTCGAGCTAGGTTCTAATCTCTCATAGGTCAAGCAGCTTATGAGGTATTATATGTAGCTTCAATTGGTCGATAAGCCAACGTATGAACAGCTTGAGTTAAATTTACTAAGAGATTAACCACCTCATCAAGTCTCTCGTTAGTACTTCTAAGGGTTCTTTGAGACTATTAGCCATGGCGGACAACTCCACTGTTGTCATCTCCAACACCGACATTTACACTTAGGTTCGTGATTTGTCTTCGTAGATTCAAAGCTCAAACTCTTCAATTAGGTGTTTTAATAAACATTTCCACAAACTAGAAAATTAACAACTAGCAAGCATAGTAATTAAATGAACACAGTAACTTGCTTTGTTTCACACAAGCAAAATAGAATATAGATAGAGCTTTAAAACAAACTACAGCTCAAGCGAAACCTCTGCTCTGATACCAAGATGATGCAAACTGCAACCGAGAGCAAATAAGGCTGGTCACTAGATGGGTCTAAGCTTTTCAAAAGCTTAAAAAGAGTAATGGGGAATGTATGAAAGAGTGAGAAAAAGAGGGTAAGCAAAAACCCATGAATAGCCCCAAAGGATATGACACACCAATGGAACTTCCAAAGACTCATGGCACAACTTAATATGTCATAAGAATTGATCTGGTGAGGTTACTCGCCACCTAGTCTTGCTTAAGGGTTAGGATAAGAGTAAAATAAAAATAAACAAGCAGTGTTTATGAAAGAGAAGAATGTCAAGTGTAGTAATGTTAATATGATGATTACGACTACAAATACAGGGGTATTTATATCTAATAAGTTAAGGCAATTTGCCTAAAAAGGAAAAAGACAAAAAAGGTATTTCCTTAAAGAAGTAATGTACAAGAATACAAAAGAATAAAAATGAATATTTAAGAAATGCAATGATTAGTATAGTAGATCCTTCACGTGGTCCTATACACATGGCAGTGATATAATGACAATGCCATTGGAAGATGCAAAAAAAAAAAAAAAAAGAGTATAGGAAAAATGCTTGTCTAGGTAGGGGTGATTAAAGATTAGTCTGATATCATTCTCTCAGCGCCTCGATAAGCCAAGCAATGGTCGGCTTAGGCATGAGTGTGAAGGGGTAAGAATTGGTTATTGTCTCGACATTCTACATTTTGGCATATGATCTCCAAGAAATAAGCAATCATTCAGCTCGACATGTAGAGTATGTTGGCAAGGAGATACTCAACTTCAGTAGGAGTCGGTTAGAGTAGGAGCATTCACCTTACCAGTCCCTCTAGTACCCGGGCTCAACTACGGGTCAATGGTCTAGTTGGTTGATTCCTATCATGTTTAGGGAAGAATTTAGAAAAGGATTTTCCTGATAGTGTTCATACAAAGATGTTGCAAGATCTGTTTAAGTTAAAGAAAATTAGATGAATCTGACATAATATGAGACAAGTTTGATAGATTAATGCAGTATGCAAGCCTTGTATGGAGATAATACTAAGTTAAAGATAGATATGTTTCTTACTAAATCTGAACTATAATGCACTATAAGTTGGAAGATTATAGTTTCACTACTTACAATAAAGTAGTGGATAAGGCACATCAATTGGAAAACAATCGTTTGAGGATACAAGCTTAATGGAGCCAAAAGATTAGTAAATTTTTTTTATTAGGCCCTTCATCTAAGAGATTTTATCTAGGATTTGCTAATAGTTCTAGTTAAAAGAAGAAGATGAAATCGGCAACTCTAGTTAATAATCCTATGTAGTCTGTACTTGGTTTGAGCTTCTATAACATGGATGGAAATATGGAGCAAAACATTTCTCCAAACACTATACCCAACTTAAAAGGAAACGCTTTATATGTGGGGATAAGAACTACATGGTTCATGGATGCCTAAGAATGAAGCTAGTTAAATGTAACAAGAGTGGAAAGAATGGACACTTTTCTAAATCATGTGTATAGTTTGGACAAGGAGCTAGAAACACTGGAGGATCTATTAATACCAATATGCTTGCTTAAGTCTTTACTCTAGAGAATATAAAGGATGATGAAGAGGATTTTGTTAATTGGATGAAGGCATATTACCATGATGACTCAAAAGAGATCATGAGAGCATAAGATGAAGCCAATGAAGGCCTTATGATAGGTATATATTTAGATCACTCATTTTGGTAATAATCAAAGTGTAAGTAGATTTAAGTTACTTAGATTTCAAGTTTTGTAAATAAAGAAGTTGGTTAGTTGCATAATACTAGTATATATTTCAAGAGATATACATGTAAATGAACAACTTGCATTTACATTGTTTGATATTGGTACATCATATTCTTTTGCAAGTCAAAAGTTTATGAATGAGAAAGGAATTAAAGTAATTGAAATTAACACTACTTATAGAATTAAAACTCCTATGGGAGAGAAGGTAAACTTCAAGAACTATTGAATAAGGGATTTATTTACCTAAGTGTTTCACCATGAGGAACACCTCTATTGTTTGAGAAAAAGAAGGATGATACCATAAGGTTGTGTATAAATTATAGGGAGATTAATAATGTGACTATTAAGAAAGAGTATCCTTTACCTTGAATTAATGATTTAGTTAATCAACTATAAAAAGCAATTATATTCTCCCAAATTGACTTAAGGTCGAGATATCATCAATTATGGGTTAAGCTAGAAAATATACCTAAAATGCGTTTAGGACACACTATGATTACCATGAATTTTTAGTGATGCCTTCTAGATTAACCAATACATCAACTATATTTAAAGACTTAATGTATACCGGTTGTATTTAGATAAATTTGTTATGGTGTTTATCAATGATATTCTAATTTATTCAAAAACTAAGGAAGAGCATGCAATGCATTTATGGTTAGCATTGTAGAAGCTAAGAGATAATAAGTTATATACTAAGTTAAACAAGTGTCATTTTTGGTTGGATAAGATTTATTTTCTTGGACATATTATATCTAGTCAAGGGATTTTTATGTATCTTAATAAGGTTAAGGTGATTGTAGAAATAGCCAATAACTATTTTGAAAGTACAAAGTTTTCTAGGCATGGCTGGATACTGTAGGTAGTTTACAAAGGATTTCTCTAAGATTATAAGACCTCTAAGTTGGTTGACTCAAAGGGATGTTAAGTTTGTGAATGGAGTTTTCAAGAATTGAAGGAATGACTTGTTACAATACTGCTATTGACATTAGTATATCTAAATATGTTGTAGTGTGTATGTAGTGATGCTTCTCAAAATGGATTGGGTGATGTGTTAATGCAAGATGGAAGAGTTATTGCTTATGCATCAAAACGATTGGGGCCACTTGAGAAGAACTATTCAACTTATGATATAGAATTTGTAGTTGTGGTTTTTGCTTTGAAAATTTGAAAACATTACTTATATAGTCAATGGTGTAAGATATGTACAAATCATAATAGTTTGAAGTATTTCTTTATTTAGAAAGAGTTAATCTAATAGCAAAGGAGATGGATAGAGCTAATTAAAGATTATGATTTGAATATAAACTATCATCTTAGGAAAGCCAATCTTATAGTTGATGCATTAAGTTGTAAGAATTACGACCGGGTTACATTATTGCTAACTACACAGTATAAGCTAGTATGGGAAGTAGAGAAGATGGAGATTGGATTTGAGTGGTATGAATTTAATAGTTAGATAATAAATTTGGTCATGCTACTTACTCTATTGGAGAGAATCAAACAACAACAAGAGGAAGATAAGGACTTAATAAAGATAAAAAGAAGATATAACGAATGAAAACATTTTTTATTTCAAAGTTGATAGAGGTGGTATATTAAGATTTAAGGGAAGAATCTATGTACTATAGAACCTTGACTTAAGAAGAAAAATCCTAGATGAAGCATATATTATTGGTTATATAGTACATCTAGGAGGAAATAAGATGTATCATGATTTAAGATCTACCTTTTGGTAGAATGGTATGAAAGGAGATGTTGCTTAGTATGTAGCAAAATGTATAATATGTTAATAGGTTAAAGCAAAACATCAAAGGGCAGGTGGATAGTTACAACCTTTAGAGATACCAAAGTGGAAATGAGATCATATTATAATGGACTTTGTTGTGGCACTTCCCAAGACTAGAGCTAGATATGGTTCTATCTAGGTGATTATGAATAGATCAACTAAGTATGTACATGTCTTACCTCATCGAAAGGGAGATACAATGGAGAAGATGGCTAGATTATATATTCAGGAAATTGTAAGGCTACACATAGTACTTGAAAGCATTGTCTCTGATTAAGCTCGCTATTTATGTCCCAATTTTAAGAAAGTAAGTAGAGCTTTGGGTACAAAGCTACAATTTTATATGGCTTATCATCTATAAATAGATGGACAATCTAAGTAGAAAATATAAACTGTAGAGGATATGTTTAGAGCATTTGTTTTGGAATTTGGTGGTGACTGGGATAAGTATTTACCATTGATAGAATTTACTTATAATAATAGTTATCGATCAACTATTCAAATGGCATCTTATGAAGCCTTATATGGAAGAAAATACAGATCACCACTATATTGGGACAATGAAGACTATGCAATGATTGGACCTAGCGTGATTACTCAAATAATGAAAAGGTTAAGATTATATGACAACAAATGAATGAAGCCGACGATCATTATAAAAGTTCGGCAAATTTGAAATGAAGGCCATTAGAGTTTGAAATAGGAGATCATGTTTATATTAAGATAAGTCTATTCAAGGAATTCAAACAATTTGGCTCAAAAGGAAAATTAAGCCCTGGGTATATTGGTACATTTAAAGTGTTGGAGAAAGTTGGTAGCATGTCTCATAGAATTGCCTTACCCTAAAGCTTATCAGGCTATCATCATGACGTATTCCATATTTTAATGGTAAGGAAGTTCTTTAAGAACCTAAATGTAATGGTAGATATAAAGCCAATAAAACTGCAAAAGAATTTCAAAATTAAGAAACAACCTATAAAATATAAGGCAATTAGGTTTAAAAGTTTGAGGAATTGAAAGGTAGAATATGTAAATGTGTAGTGGGGGAAAGGTCCCAAAGTTGAAGCCACTTGAGAGCTTAAGATAGTGATGATGGATTAATATCCGTAACTCTTCTGATTACTAAGTTAGTAAAAAGTATAGAATTAATAAGTTTATAGAAAAGGAAATATTGTATACAAAACTTTTAAGGACAAAATTTTTTCTCAAGGGGGTGGAAATATAAGCTTTGCAACTTAACTGTCCAGTATTGGTACTAAAATTTAAAGCAATCATAAAAGTTGTCTAATCAAGCTCGAATTTTATGATGAAGCTAGAAATATTAGTAGAAGTAACTTTGCAAGTTTGGATTTAAAAAAAAATAAAATAATTAAATATTATATTTGTTGATATTGAAAACACGTAAAATGAATTCCGATAATTAACATATTACTAGAGATAAATTATTTGCACACTAAAAATTATAAATTGACATAAATAATATTTGAGAGTGTTATTTATATTAAATGTAATCTTATGTGTGTATATATATATACCCAAAATTACCTAAAATACCTAAATTATACTAAAGTATATTAAAATTAATAAAAACATGGTAAATAGATGTGGTAACTTGTAGTGCTTACACTTTGGAGTGGCAACATTAAACAACAAGGTTAAGGAGGATTAATGGGAGAAAGAACACCTTATATTAGCAAATTAAGTACTTAATAGACACTTGTAAATTAGGAAAAACTTGCAATTGACCCAAATTGGACTATTAATTCAAAACTCTCGTTCCAGTAGCTAGTTTAGATAGATAACAATTCATGATAAATATTGAGAGTTGGCAAGGGACTTGAGAGAATTTCCAAAAAAAGATTTAGGAAAATAAGAATAATTAAAGCTAAATTAAGGTTTGAAGGGATAGAGGGCCATTGGAGTCAAGTTAAGTCTTACATTTGAAGGAATACCACCTACTTGGTGCTGCTAACAATAGGGTGGTAGCTAAGACAACGGTTTCAGGTACATTTCCAAAATTAGTTTGATTTTCATTAATTTAAGAAAAATAGCAAATTATGTTAAAAAATAACGAAAAATTTTATTCTTAGATATTTTAATACATAGATTTAAGGAATAATATTATTTTGTTGAAATTAAATTTTAAAATATACTACCTTAAGAAATTACTAAAAATTGATCCAATTTCTCTTTTGTTTTTAAAACCCTTACTCTTATTGTTTTGACTGCAAAATTTTTCTATAAGATACTTATAACTTGTATGAAACTGTATGAAGAGATTTTTGCAAAAACAATTTTATAAATTTTTATCTAATTTTAGGCGATAAATCATATTAAAATGCTATTTTCAATTAGTTTAAATACTAAATTTTCAAGTAATTTGCATAGATTCTAATTTTAGTGGATTCTATCATAAATAAATGTTGAATAGTGTTTTAGGACTGAATGTTAGGTACTAGAAGTATTGGATTTGAGTATGAATGATTTGGTGTTGAAATATTAATATATGTAATATATGAGTTAAATAAAATAGTAGAGTAGAGCTTATTTTGATCTTAAACTAAGTTGGGTTGTAAAGAGTAATTCGACATTGATTATGAGCAAAAGTTGTAGAAAATTTGCTAAAATGTAGGGTATGTGCGAAATCAAATGATAAATCAAAAGATGGATAAGATGATATCTTTAATTAACATGTTAGAAATGTGTTTAGAAGCTGAATCAAGGACTATATATACAAAATATATTTAGGTGAACTTTAGGAGATAGGTCATAGAATATTCTTAAGACTCTTAGTTAAATTGTAATCAGTAATCAAAGGATGAATCAAGGGATAAATTAGAGAATAGCCATAAACAAATTAATAACAAGTGACTTCAAAACCTGAATATCTAAGTATAACATAACCTTAAACAAAAGTGAATGAACAAGGATACAAAATGATAGTATGTATTGTATTTATATAAATACTAAAACATTATTTATATTATAGGAAACTATAATGAAGATATATCATAAGTCATATCAAAGTGACTGGATGAGAAGTTTAGGTAAGTTTCGAATCAGTATGTAATTGTATTTTAGATTACTGCTTTATAGTACTTAAAAGCTTAAAGTTATATTTGGTTGTACTTATAAGTAGCATGCTTGTGCACAAGATTGTGTATCTTTGATTTTGATTGTATTACTACTTGATTGTTTTGTTGGATTGTAATTGGTTGAGCTGTATAGAATTAATTGATCACCTTAAATTAAAACTTAACTATATTAAATTTGAAAACTTAACCGAACATGCATTGTAGCCCATCAAGGGACAATTAGGATTCTCTAACTAAATACTAACCCCTTCGAAAGAGACAGCTGAAATGAGAAGAGATAAGAGAAGAGGTTGTTGTAGAGTTGAAGACACTAGTTCGATGGTAGTCACGGGAGGAAAGATGTCTCCTTTGCATAAGCCTGTCTTTAGTCATAAACTATTGCATTTGTGCCAAAACTCCTTGAACTAGGACAAAATTGGATGAAATTTATCTAATCTCATAACAAATCAAACAACATCATGGAAGGCTATTTGTTTTATTGCATTGCATTTAATTAACTACCTGATAACCTTATTTTTGCTTATTGTATAGTCTTATATATCCATCACTTTTTATTGAGCAGTTGGTTGCTCACATCATTATAGATTTTTTTATAGGTATTGAATAGGATGCCACGATATAACTATTTTAAGGTTAGTTGCTATTGGGAATTGGGGTATAAGGATAGGAATTTGAAGATTAGTTGGACTTTTGAAGTTTTTGTTGTTACTCTTTTGTTCTTTTGGTCCTAAACTTTGTAAAGTAGACTATGTTTTAAATTATGTAATTAGCACTCTAATAATCTAAGATATAAATATACGTTTTAAAGACTTCTATAGGTTAGTTATTAATATCATGTGAACTATTTATTTCAAAACGAGTTGTTTGTGGACACCTTGTGTAAATTAAGTTTATGATAGTGGCAATATAGTTAGTTTTTATCTTAAAATGATTTATACGGCAGAATTATTATGACTCTATTACTTTAAGACATGATAAAGACAATCGGTAACTATTAAAGAAAAGGAGGAAGTTTTTATATGAATACCAACAAGTGAAGATTGAATAAGTAAAATGTAGAGACTTAATGAAAAACTTAAAAATTTTGTATTAAAGGATGAGTTAAATTAGAAATCAAATATCAATAGTAGGATTCAATTTAAAAGAAAATATAGTTTAAGCATAGTAATTAATGGGATGGTTGTAATGCAACTATTAATAAGCTGAACCCACCACTAAGGGAAATTAAAACTAGTTAATAACAATGGATCATATCCCATTCCAAAGTGTCATACACCTTTTCTAAATAAATTATTATCATAATCTAATCCTTTTTTCCATTCTTCTTTCTAAAACTATGCCAGACTTCATTTATTAATATAATGTTATCACTTGCTTTCCTCCTTGGAATAAAGCTCACATGAGCTAGATGAAATACTTGATACATATAAGGCCTCAATCAATTTTTTTATGATATAATATAGATCCAGATTGAGCCTAAGTGTCAATCACATGGGGAACCATATACGGGAGTAATATCTAATTAATTAGTAATAGTATCCCTAAATTATTCCAAGTACCTAACTTCTACAATAAAAGATGTAATTGAATAATTAAAAATGGTAAAGTAAAGATTGCAATAACAAAAAATTAAATAATAGAAATATAAACATAAATGGAATATAAATAAAAATAAGAACAATTAAAATAAAGAAAAAAGCATGCTTCTTAGCAAATCTTTATTGTTATTTCTATGTAGTTCTAAGTGACTTATTTAATCTCAATTGCAATATTAGATCGTGAGGATTTCTATTGTAAACTAACTAAACTTATGTCTCTGGCTAATTCCTAATCTTAATAACACTCTACTTGAATTGTTTCTGAATAAAGTATTGCAGAATCGCATGAAACCCTTAAATCCCACTATTAGGTTGTCCTCATTCGAAAAAATCAAACTATGAAACATTTTAGTCAGCTAGTTTTGGTTAATTGTACCAGTTAGTCATATTACATGCTCTTACGAACTCTATAATAGACTCAAAGAGTAATTCAATCACTACTATATTAAATTAAACATGAAATAAACACAATACAATTAGATTACGATATGCAAATATCATATATTGAATTTCAATATCAATAGAAATGATAAAAGTCACACTAGAATATAGGGCTTAATAACGATTTACTAAGAAAAATTAAAATAAAGGTATAATAACAAAAGAAAAGAAGAAGAAGAAAAAGAAAAACACTAGTAACTTTTACCCTACTGACTTTACTCAAGGAGCTCTCCATATAAACCTAGGCTTAGATACCTATTCATAAGATTTGATCCTATATTTATAAATTAAAAAAAAAAAAAAAAAACCTAACAAAATTAGAACATTTGTAAATTATGGCATACCCATGCCCAAAGTACATAGCCGTAGCAATGAGGCATGAACTTGGTTTGAAATTTTCAAAATTCAATGGAAATAAATTACGCGAGGTACACAGCCATGAATGCCTACGATCTTCAACCGTATTCTCTCCTAAACTCCATTTCTAGCTTGAAATTCTTTTACTCTAAATCCTTGATTAATGCTTTTGTTTGAATATGCTCTAAAACTTGATAAAATCTCTCAAAACTTCATCAAATGTCTTCAAAGTTCTTGAAAATGAAATTTAAACAAATTAAGCTCTAAATTACTATAGAATTAGCTAAATTAAAATACACAATTGCACAAAATCATCATAAAATATGTATGCTAATTACGTCTTATCGATGGGCCAATTGCTCAAAACATTTTTACCTTGCTTGCATCCATTTGCATAGGAACAAGAAGAGTTATGTACTACTAAGTGAAGAAGTAAGACACTTCTCTTGAAAGACATTTTACACACAACTTTCCACTAAGCTACCTAAGAAATGCTAGCATTTTTTGAAAAAATAACATGGAAGCTATCTTTGCCTAGAGACTTCCATGACCTAATTGAATTTAAGGCTCTAATATTTCATCTCTAGCTAGAGGCATCTCAAGATTTGATTAACCCTACTTAGTAGCTTTCACTTTTACTAATGAATAATATAAAAAACTTCTATATTCCACTTTTGAAATTATGAGGGCAAAATGCTTGAAGATCTAATTTAAACCAAGTGTCTTTGATTAATGCCATGCAAGATTTGTCCAAAAATCACATTGGTTGAAATCTAAAAAGCTTAGAATTCTCCATTGGGTAGGTTTTGATAAGCAAAAGCTAATGGTCCTATGGCCACTTTGGATGTATAGACTTAATGATCCACAGTGTTTGGCACTTTGTAAGCCCCTCTTACCTAAGCTTATAATAGTCTATGTCAATTGAGCTTAGACTTAGGTTAATCCTCATTTGAATTGTGTGTTTGTTTGAATAGAGTTAAATTTATCAAGACCGTTACAGTTTAATGGTATTATCACTAGTCTCCAATCGAGATAGATTATGATTCGAATTTCCATTTTCATAGTTGATAGGTAAATAAATAAATAAATAAAATTGAATCTAGTGGTCTTGGTAGCCCTAGTATATTCCCTATGGTAACATTTATCAACATGTGAATTAATTACCATCTTTCTTATTTGCAGGGATTGGTTGTTTTTGCCCAAAATTCACCTTCCAGTTTTCATGTAATTAATGACTGTTTTTCCATTAGTGCATATATCTAATATATAGCATTAAGAATGAGAAAAATCCCTTAATTATTTGATTAAAAAAAATAGTTTGATTATAGATCGTATTGATTCAATTGGATACATCATCGTGCTGTAAACCGTATCAACAAAACGGTTCACTTTGAAAAAATTTCCAACCAAATTAACAAGAAAAACTGTATACAGATTTCGATACTTTGACCAATTCACCATACTTTCTTTTCCCCCTTTCAGTTTCATTTGGTCGGTAAAATCCCTTTCTGACTTTTTGGACCTTAATTCATGAGAGGAGCTGGCCATTTCTTCCTCGTGTAAATGCACCATGTTACTGTGTCTAATTATATTTGGCCTGTCAAAAGTAGTTGCAACTTCAAAACCACTTCCATATCTAACTATATGTTACATTCAACCTTTGTAATAAACAATCGGTTTTATCTTCCTGAACTAAACCCTTCGGTCATTATTAGATAGAAGAAAATCATCCGTCAACAAGGATGCAGTGCAAGCGAACACAAAATGTCTTTTAATCTAGGTTGAAATTTATCACACTTTTTTTTTTTTTCCTTTTTCTTTTGATTGCCGAGTAAGAAGCGGGGGTGGTAAATAACTGCCAATGGCCAAATTAAAGATAGCAGACCTATAATTGTTTAAAGGTTCTTAAAGGGGAAAAATCTTTCCCTATCTCACTCACCCTAACAACTTGGGTCAAACCTGTAACCCATGAGTATTTATCCCATTATTACCACTATCACTGTTTAGGGAGTAAGATTCATATAGTATCAATACAAAATATGTAAAAAAATGGTAGGCTAGAAATTCACAAAGGTCTAAGACACCTACTTGGAACTAGCTATTTCTTAATTAGAAGAAATGAAAATTTATTCACCTCATTATACTTGGGTCCGCCAAGGTTGTTGCAACTCCTAGACCATTTTCTAATCTAACAACGTTCTCTCTTCAAGTTAGCTAATTCCTTTATAAGGCAACATGCATAGTCAACTAAATATTGTCCCATACAACGTTGTTTGTTTGTGTGTGCACCATCATGGACAGATTCAGAATGGATCATTCCAGGGTACTCTATGCAACACTTTCGGTTTTGGTCATATTATTCATTCCATCGAATGCACAAATAAGCACACCATGTACAACCTCAGCCATCTCTAGCTTTACACCTTGCTTCAATTTCATAACTGGAAGCACTGCTAATGGGGGCTCTCCTACATCCCAATGTTGCGAATCATTCAAGTCGCTAATGACAACAAGCGTGGATTGTGTATGTTTGGTACTTACTGCTAATGTTCCCATCCCTCTGCCCGTTAATCGATCTCTAGCCCTGTCTCTACCCCGAGCCTGCAACACCGGCGGCATTCCAATAAAATGCAAAGGTTTTCAATCACCGCTTTCTTTTATGTTCTGTATTTGGCCTCCTCCATGACTTACTGACGAATGAATCATCATTGTTATATTGATTTGCAGCCTCCGGTTCACCATTGCCTGCTCCTGGTATGTAGATTCAAAATTTACATTTTCTTGTTTAACACATAGATTTTCTTTTGGATTGGTCCGTTTTGAATTGGAAAATTTATCCTCACGATTTTCTTTTGGCAGGTCCTGTGTTGTTAGGGCCTAGTCCCCCTCCACCTCCACCTCCATCATTAGCATCCCCTCCTTCTGAGGCAGCATCTCCTCCACAACATGCTGCCTCTCCTTTAAGTCCTCGTGGTAAGTGCTCATTTTATTTACTGGAACTCCTGATGCATTAGTATTAATATACCGGACATGAACATATGGTATTGTTTGTTTATACAATGAATTCTTTTCATTTTTCCATGAGGCAGCTTCCAAAATGACGGCCACTACGCCTCCATCTCCAGCACTAGCACCAGCACCTGATGTCGATGACCCGGTGGATCTAGCCCCCACAGCTCCGCCACCCAAATCCAACCGCCCATCAACGACTCCAGCAATCCGACCTGTCTTCAACCCATCATCCTCTTCTCTATCTTACATTTCTTTGCCTCCTCTCCTTCTTGGGCTCATTGGAACAATGCTACTTAAATTATTTTGATGCCTTTTGTGATTGTAGTGAAATGGCTCAATTCTTTAAGGAATTTCAAACAATACAATTTATAGGAATATCGGATTGTTTGTTGATTTCTAGACAATGAAATATTGAAGTGGAATGTTATTTCATTGTATTCCAGTTTGGATTTTGTTAAAAGGAAATCATCAACAAATGTCCATGGCCATTTTACGATCAATGAAGCATCAATCGGGAGACGACAACTTTTCCAAAAGAATGCCTTGAGGCAAATTTATTTCCCTCTTTTTTTTATAGTGTCCCATGTTCTTCCCCAACATACTTACAATTGTCTCGCATAATGTAGCAAAATTTGCATACAATATACAAACAAAAAGGCTTTATGGGGGTAAACTTTAAAGAAACTAAATCTCACGTCTCAAATTTGATAGGGCGCTCCAGCTTCACCATATATTTTTATCATTTGATACGTTTTGAAAACTTACACTCGAGCGATTCATCTTCTTCTTTTAGAATCTTTATACCTGAAATAGTTTCACACGAGTACACAACGTGTGAGCTACTGAATCCAATGAGTGAAAACACTACAGAAAAACATATATAAATGCCATAACACTCTATACATAAAAAATTTAATGCAAAAGGTGAACACTCTTCATATACAACTCCCAATTCATTTTATTTTATAGCTTGGTGGTTACAAGGTAGATTAACCTCTTGAGCTGAGGCCAGCAACAAGACCATCATCACAATCAACACTCATAACAATATCCGAACCGTTTCATCGTGACTTCTCAACCTGTATCAACCATCAATAATCTAATCCTCTTCCTGCATATATAGTTGCATCTTATACCATGACTTTGTCCCATTGACAATTCCTCTTAAAATATCAATATGTTGCGGCACATGTCGGCCATAAATCCATCATGCTAATTACCCTCATGTTTGCATATAAGTGGTAGTGGCGTCTAACTGCATCCTACCTCATTTTACATATTTGGCTCACAATTGGCAATTAATACGCAATATATGAACTACCTAACTCAAATGTTTAAGAGCTTTGATGTCAAGTGCAAACAAAACACGGGGTACATTTAAGGACCAAATCACAATAAGATTCATTGAATAATCTTACAAGTATAGCCAACTGAATAAGTTATTGCTTGTACTTACCTAGAACTCACTTGCCAATAATTCAACTATTATGGTGCATTTGGTATATATGCTTCATTTCGTTTCTGTGTTTGGAAGTAGCTTTAAAGGGGTGGAATTACGATTTAGTTCCTCTTTCACTACTAAAAAATTTACCTGTAAACTCTATTTGAATCTAGAACATAGTCAAATATAATTCAGCTGGAGAAGTCTATTTGGCATCCACAATTGCAAAATCTCCAAGTGCTTAACAAGGTTTGTTGCTTTTTTATGTTAAATCTACTTAAAAGTGACTATGGTGCAATAATTTTTCAGTTACAGTAAACTAGTTAAATTATATTACATAAGGCTCATTAATATTAAAAATGAAACTGTTGATAATTTTTCAAGAAGATTATTAATAGGTTCTTGTCAACAAGTTCTTTCATTGCTAATAGGTTTTATTTACTATAATTCCAGTCACTTACTATAATTTAAAAATGATTGTACCATATAATCATTTTTTAATGATTGCACCACAGATTTCCCCTAATGTTTTATCTCCAGAACATTACACGATAGCTGCTATGCTGTGTCGCTGTTACATGTTGACTGTTTGATGTGCTTTTTTACCGTTTTGCTTTATTCTTCCATTATAATCTTCCTCCTCCTCTTCGTTCGTGTTTCTCAATCTTTAGTTTTGTTTCTAAACGATTGAGTCCAACGACCCGGCTCATAAGTTAATTAATTTGGAAAATAAATAGCATCCGGTTACATTTGAATGTTTGATCTGAAGCTATTTTCATAATTGCATTTGAAACGCTTTAGATCATCTATACTCTTGTAAACTCGATACTACGAATTTATCAGCGTAAAATACTTATGTAGTCTTGAATTTGACACTTTACATCGCACAATTACAAAAGAAAGAGTTAATATACTGTATTTTTTATATATCTAACACCATGTTTATTAGTGGATATTTGAAGGAGATGTTTAGCTGCAGTTTTTATTTATCTAACACTATGTTTATTAGTGGGTATTTGAAAGAGATGTTTAGAGTGTCCTATCAGTATACTTTTCTTTTCTAAGCAGTTATTCACTTTATAAATTAGTACTTGGCCAAAGTTGCTTACTAATTAGAAACAAGTACATCTATCAAATTTGTATTATAGCGGATTTGGATGTCAATCTCTCATAACAACCTAATTACTAGTACTTCTCTTTATCACTGCTGGCTACCAGATAAATTAAAATCCACTTTATTAAATTACTAAATCTAAATTAAACTAAACTAGTTTACCATGGTCAAAATAAAATAACTAATAAAACATGAACATAAAAATAGCAAATAAATTGTTAAGAATACATTATAATATTAGTTTTCCTAGATTGTCTATGCAATACATCAATCACATTATAAGTCATTGAATATCTCTCTCCAGCATATTAATACCTATCCCTTAAATAATTAATTGAACTCTCTTTCTAATTAAAAGCCTTAGAGTTGATGATTGTAAATCTTACCATTAGGTTTCACCCTAATTTAGAGACGTCATGTATCCTATCTTGATTTCTATATAAATCTAATATTAAATTAATTTGCTATCAATATCAATTCAAAATAATAACAGGACACTTAATTATATCGCAATCAATTAGAAATGATAGATTGATAATAAAAGAAAACTATTTACATGGAGTTAGAATTCACAATAATTAAATACTAAAAAGACTAATCTAAAACATTAAAAAAAAAAAGTAATAGAAATCTTACTCTATTCTCCTAAACGTGAATAATGAGTGGAATTTTTATATATTTATATTTTCACAAGACCTTTTCTATTCGTAACATCGAATATTCCCTAGGATTTTAATAACATAATCTTGGACATGGTCCTATAATTTGCTTGAGTAACTTTCTTTGGATTGCATCTTCAGTAATCCCACAAATCACCAGAACACGATCTTAGCCCACATCACGATCGTGCTTTATTGCATGGCTTCTTCTTTTCTAATCAACACGATGTAAACAAATTGCAATATTAGCATGGTTTCTAACACGCTTGTGCTCTTCAGCACGACCTGAATTTGTTCCCTTCATGTTTCTTCAATGATTTTCCTGTTTTCTTGCAAACTTCTTTATCCAAACCTGAAAATAAAATTTAATTAGTATCAAAGTTTACCATAGTTATCTTAATAATCTATAAAAACCTTCTAAAATTAACCTATAAACTTGGTACAAGGAAGCTTTATTATTTACCATTTTTTTTTTAAATTATACATAACAGTAATATTTTATTTATTATTAAAAAATTTAAAAAAGAAAAGAAAAGAAAAGAATGCAGATGAAATTTGGCCGTTTAAGGCTACAGGCTATTATGACATGGTTTGATATTGTCTGACAAAATAAAATAAGGATATATTGTTAAAAAGGTCTTATTTTTATGAGGGGTGACATAGTAATTAATCAAAATGGTAAGAAACAATTTTGGTAGTACACAAAGGCTTACCAGCCTTTAGCACAAAAGAAACACCCTATTCTATTCTAGAGACTCATTTAGACTTCTTGTAGTGCAGAGGTGGACTTTTCGGTAGCAATCTTAATCTTAGAAAACCCTTAAAGGTAAGGCTTGAATTCTATAAGAATTGATTGGTTCTCATTGAAAATCACAAGTTTATTTATGATTCTATTGGTAATGCAAGAAGAAGATGTTGGTAAAGAGTGAACCCACAAGGCTTGTCGTAACCTTAAAAGAATTATTGGTAAGTATCTTGTTAATTGTGGGTTAAGCATTGGTTTGAGTCTAAAAGTGTGTACTAGATTTTCAATGTAGTGAACAATTGTTTAGATGGGAAGAATTTAGAGGATTGCTTTAGAGTTCCTAAAAGTTTTAAGGTAATGCAATCTTTCCCTCTCATTCTTTTGTCTTTTGTAAATTATTGGATTTGTTTGTATCATGGAGTTGTTTTGATGCAAATTTTGATAAGTAAACTAGAGATAATGGTGATGTTAGAGTATAGTCGAGTTTGGGGAATTAGATCAAGGGTTTGTTGACATGATGATGACTATGATCTTTTCTAATGTGTTGGAGGTATAGTTGCAAATCGATTGAAGGAAAAAGTGGATAAGAGGATTGCTGCCAAGGTTCACAACCATGATTTGGAGTGTAATCAAGGAAGAAGAATCACAATCAAGGTTTATGATCTTGATCCAAGGCATGATCATATTGTTTTACAAAGTAATTGAATCACAGCTAAGGTTCATGATCGCAATTTTAGGGTATGAACTTATTGCTTCACATTAACAAAGAATTATAGGCATGGTTTCCAACCGTAAATCTTATAGTAATTTCCTTTCGTTTTTCTAACTTAAGTTTAGTTGCTTTCAATGTAGGACTCTTATCTAAGACTGTTAAAAAGCTTAAAGGAAGTTGTAAAATCTTGCTAAGGTGGTTTTATCCTTTGTTTCTTTACAAATTACTCTTCCTAAGTTGGTTTACGATTAAGTTCTTTCAGTGATTCCTGTATGTAATACTTCAGTGTTGTATGTGACTGCTAGGCTAGACTTTATATATGTATATATGTTAAATTGACTAATTAAACGTCTAGATTTAATAACTATTGCTTGCTACTAAATGCTTGGCTCATCTCAAGGGCTTAGAGTGGTAGATTCCTAGAGGATAACCCCAATGATCCATCTAACGTGTTCTCCTTAGTGTAGTCTAGCATGAAAATGATTTGTGGTAGATCTAAGTTATTGTAGAGAGCCCCAAAGTAGTACGCCCAACACTCTCAAATGTTAGGTTAATGATACGAGTTATGATATGAAGAGGTTATGAGGACTTTCACCATGCATTGTGTGACTAGCTAAAACAAAGATAATAAAATGTTGTGCAACTTACTTACTCTACATTCGATGCACGTGGTATGACCTATTTGTTCATACGTATGTACATGTGCATTACGTACTATGCTTAGGCTTACCCCTTCCTTTTCCCTATAACTATAGGTTCAAATGATGGTTTTAGACATTTTCCTAGTTATGATTATCACGTTGATTATGAGAGTTATGTCGATTATGAGGACTGGGGATAGCTACTACTAGGAGGATCCTTATACAGAGACTTATTATTGTGATGATTACTACCAATGTTAGGAATAGAAATTTGGTTTTGTTTCAATAATTGTTTATGAGACAATATGCTTTTTTTTTTTTTTGTTTGGTTGTGTTAAGGAGAAGGCGTAAATGAATTCATTACTTTTATATGTAGTTTTTATAGAGATATTTAGATAACTTGTAAGTGGAATTAGCATTTAATGAAGTTAGTGGATATTATCTTTTTGTGAATTAGAGATTTAATAGTAGTTTTAGTTGACTATGCTTGACAAGTCAGTAGAAGACTAGTAGCATGTAGCGATCTGTAGCATCCTTTTGGTCTTAGGCATTATAGATGTGGGAAGCAACAGTACTCATTTAAGCACCTTAAGGCTCTTAAAAAGTGATGGGTGCTTGTGAAATATAAACAAAAGTGGGTTGCTTGGCATGAGAATCTATGCTAAGAACTCCTTTTAAACATATCCTAATCATATTCTTTAGGACTTTTTCATTTTTTAATTTTGCTTCCACTTTTGTTAGAGCATTTAGGATAGTCCTGCAAAACGAGGGACAATTATGGCTAGTTTAATCTCGCCTATGAGAAGATCAAGAAGAAAGAAGAAAATAATCGTAGTATTGGTGGAATTTTTTATATTTGATTTGCTAATTTTTCTTCACTTATGCTTTCTGGTTGTTTAAAAAAGAAAACTTTCTTCTTTCAAAAGTTAAAAAAAAAAAAAGAAAAGAAAAAGAAAATACACATGACTTATTTTAAAAGAGAGAACTTATAGGTAACTTATAAGCATGGATGCCTAGCACCCCAATATCTAAAAAAAGTTAGTTTTTAAAATTTATAATAAAAAGAGAAGAAAAAAAATATGTATTATATGTATAGTAAGTATTAACAAAATATTTGATTTCAAAAATACTAAGACATGAATTCAAATTTTATGAATCATTTAATATATCCAAAATGCTTTTATTGCTTGGATAATATAACTCATCGTTTTTTAAGTGTCTGATTAAACCTTATGGATCTCAAATAAAGCAAATTCAAAGTTTCAAGCTATACTTGCTTTTCTTAGCCACCATCAATTCATAGCTCAAGAAAGTCTCCATCGATATTTTAGTTATTTAAAGAATAAAGTACCCTTATTGGAAGCATACACTTGTAGTAATTGTTGACTAAACATTACCACTTATGAACAATGCCTCAACATTCTTGAAATATTAAGTGGTTAGCATAGGATCCATATCAATCATTATCTCCAAAATGCTTCCGTAAAACTTGCTCTTATACTTGTATTCATTTAATCCCTCTACAATATATGTCATATTCAAAGTTTCTTTTATCAGGTATACCTGTTACAATTAATGATATCTTAGTACCCACTATTTCATTCATTTGTAAACTCACTTACATATAGGACTCCTATTTGGCATAGAGTTATTTGGTTCACAACTTTTTATCTAGAAGCACATTCATTACTTACAAATTTTTAATAAAACACTATTATATATACATTTAATAGCTACTTGTATACAGTCATTCAACAATCTATTATCAAGACCTTAGCAAAACATGACCAAAAGCGTCTTTATGTGCTCTCAATTATCCAAAATTCCCCATTAAGTCCTTTTAAGAAGGCATACACCACCTAAGGTTAAAAAAAAAAAAAAAAAAAACACTGACCCCTCAACTCCTATTAAAGCTAGTGAGTAAAACAAAGTAAACAATGGATAATAAATCATATCAATATAGCTAAGTGAGTAAAAGCAATCAATTTAAGAGCAAACAATACTTAACATTACAACAAATTAAAGGAACAAGATATAGAATAAGTGATTTCATAAAGATACAAGCGTAGACTTGTAGCCTACATTATTTTGACCACTTCATAGCACAACCTCAAGCAAGATACTCATCTAGAAAGTCATACTCTTCATCCAACACAAATAGATGAACCTAAACACAAATCAATGAGTTAGTAAAAGTGAAGACAAACAACATAGCTTAGTATTCTTTTTATCTTCTACTTTGATACTATCAACTTCTATGCATAATAACTTTCACATTTCTTATCCAATTTTAGCATTCCATTGATCATTATTGAAAATTTTATCTAAATATAACAAAGTCTTAAACTTGCCTAGTATTGTAAGATAATCAAAATGCCCCTTTATGATAGTGATTGACTTGTAAGTTATACTATTCATATAACTGGCTTAATATAAGTTTAGATTATATTCAAGATAGATCATATATTGATATTTTCTCCTCATTTAGAATTTAGAAAGTGATTAGTAAGCCTATATTATCATAATATCAATTTAAAGTTCTATAATCACTCAAATTATTAAAAACCTTAGCAATTTACCAACTTGATCAATATATAAGAAGATATTTACTAAATTAGATAATAAATAGTAAATGAGCTAAATCAATTCCATGAAAAATGCTACAAACCTCAAAAGTACTTTGAGTTCTACTTACTAACATAACTTATTGTAATTATCTACTAAAGTTACTTGTTTAACCCAATTTCACACAAAATTCACCTAATTCCAAACTTACACATCAAATAAACATAGAATATTTCTTTATCATAATTTAACCTTTAAAACCATTAGAAATCAAATTGTACCAACAAATTCATAAAACCCCACTATTGTTACTCATTCTTCTATAGGGAAATAATAATAAAATAATTTTAATAATTATTAAACATGATATTAGCTCAAAATTCTCAACATGTGAATTTAGTATTACCTTTAAGGAGCTTATCTACAAAAAAACAAGTCGAAATTATATTGATAAGAGTTTCCAAAACCAGTTGAAATTTGGATTCAAAACAAGGAAATTATTCAAGTATTACTATGTCCACAACGAATTCAAACATGCAAAAATTTTATTTAAAACTAAATTCAAAGTATCATAGAATATAATTTTTCACAATTATCTAAGTATGTTTCACATTTTTAATGAATTAATAACAAAATAAAGGCTCAACAGTATCTAAAGCCTCATTCACATCGATCACCCCCATTATGTTCATGGGGATGGGTGGTCCCTTGAACTTCACCCCAAGTAGCTTACTAGCAAGTTATGCCTTACCCTTTGAATGTACTCTTATTAAACTATATTTTTTATATTTTCTTGAACTGTCCTAATTTTTCCCCTTCAAATTTCCTTTACATTAACTTATGATTCCTACTATTGATATTTTTCTCACTTTACATGGTTGAAATTCCTAAAGAAACTTTTTGCACTTGAGGTTCGATGATTAATGAAGTAATTTAAAGCAAATTGCCCTCAATTTTGCAGTTATCTAATTTCCTAAGCATTGTCTACCTTAATCTCTTTCCCTTAGCTTAATATAATGCCTTAACTCTTAAGGCATTTTCCTTTTTTTTTTTTCCCTCAATTCATGGTGCCTAAGGGACTATTCATTATGCCATCCTAAGTTAAAGATAAGGTTAAATATGTTTTTAACTTATTAACTCAACTCGATAATACATCAACCCTTTCAAAAATTTTCTTCATTCATATAAGATAACATAGCGGAACTTTACAAACATGGGACTCCTTTAGAGTATCGCATTTCAATTGCACCGTTAAACTTACAATCTAATCAAAAGAGAAAACTTATACTCTCAGAATCTTTACATTAAAAACCTATAATATGACGATCTTTTTGTAAAGCCCCCTCTAAGAATTTGATACAAATTTTTCTGTCCCCACTTTCAAATTTAAGCTTGCTTGTCTTTAGATAAGCTAATCCATTAGCTTAGATTTTAAGCCAAGTGAGCACAAACTAAAAGTATAACACAAAATAACAATAACCAAGTATATGTAGAAATACTACTATGACCAAATATACTGAATCTTATAATCATGAACCTAGCATATATAATTAGACAATTAATAACTTAATACATCTAAGTATCTACTTGGGTAGCAAGCATATGTACAACGAATTATGCAACATCATACAAATGTTGTTTTAGTGCAAAAAGCATTAACTAGCACCGGCATCATAGCTCAACCTAGTGTCTCATTTGGCTAGTCGAGAGTCTTAGCCATCTAGATATAAAGTCTTGGAATTTAAGGCAACACATACAATCATATGATTACCAAGGGGTACTTACAATATATATAAAAGGTTGGCACACATCCAAAAGCTTTAGAGGTAAGGACTCTTTGGTTGTCTTTTTGAGACATTGATGGTCCCTAAGAAGTAGCACATTCTCCATAATCCTAAGCTAACTAACCAATATATGCTGCTGAAGTCCCACTACAAAGTCTCCACCTGAAGACAAACTAATCCTTCATCAGAATGCACCCAAAGCACAAATGTAGAAGGGCCAATCCCTTCTAACTCTCCTATATCTCCTTCTTTAGCTTCACTAGCTCTCTCCCTATATGAAGATTGTGAAATGATTAAAGGTAAGTGCACTTATCAAATTATAGTACAATAAACGAATTTGGGTTTGAGTTGTCAATCCTTTAGGGATTGTATGCACCAATAATCACTCTGCCTATATTATCAATTTGATAGAATTGTTAAATTTTAAAGTGCAACACAACCTAATTAACCCCTTGCAATTAAATGGAAACAAAGTTAAATGTAACCAAAATTAAAGGGAATAAACAATAAAATAAGAAACCTTAAAATGGCATTATAGATATCTAGACATTGTTTCACGTAGAGATTAATATGTAATAACCTAAAGTTTCCAATTTCTTCCCTAAATTATTAATCAAGAGAATTCCTTTTAATGAGTTAATAGGAATCGCTTCACTTATTAACTCTTAACCCTAACTATACTCTATTGGAATTGCTTCTATAATAGAACACGTTAAGACATTGTTAAGAACATGAATTCTCTCCACAATTTCTATAAAAACATTTAGAAGAATTCCATAACTTATTGCTAAGACTATAGAGATTCTCTTCAAACATGCTATATCTAGTTACACACTTAGTCTCATAACCAGCATTCATAATATCAAATAACTAGGATTAAAACTCTAGAAATACCAACCTAATCAATTAAGTACACATGATCAAATTAATAAAATAGGGAATTCATTAGAATTGATAGAATAAGCACTTTATACGTTAACTCTAGGACCTATAAGTCTAGATATCAAGGATCTATACTACAACCATAATAAAAGAACAAAACTTCAAAAAAATTACAGAAGAAATAAAAAAAAATTGCAATACAAAGAAATCCTTTACAAATCTTTGAGAATAGCTACTCTTTTTTTTTTTCTCCTTATTTTGGAAATCTTACTTCCTATTTATGAAGACTAGTCAAAAGGACTAAAATAAGGAAATTTCTTCACAAAATGGCATGATCATGGCCTTGAAGCATGGATGTGAACTTACAAGAGTGATTCACCTTGCAATTAAAACTCTTGAAATAGTTCAAAATTGTTGAACGAATGAATCACAACTAGAAGCATAGCCATGATCTCTAGTTGTGATCTTCTTTGATCATGTATCCTAAGAAAAATTCTTCTCCATGAGTTGCTATCTCTGATTACTTTTTCAAATAAGTGAAGATCTTCTTTAGTTTTAAATGACTTTTGGGCTAATTTTGCTCTTTTCATTTTAACAACTCCTTGAAACTCTGAAATCAATAAATTACTTAATTAAGCACTAAATCCATTAAAAGTACAACAAAATAAAGGAGAATCATTATGAAAACTCAGCAATAAATATGTGCAAATTCACACTCATCAAATGTTCTCACACTTAAATATTTGCTTATCCTTAAACAAATCAATCAATCCTTATCAAGGATCAAAACAAAAGGATTACAACAAGAAATATTTATTCAGCCTATTATTATTTAGGAAATAAGTAAAAAATCACATCTAATCCAAAACAGATCAGAAATTGACTCCCCATGAGTCCTTGCAACCCAATAAGTCCTTGCTCAACAACCTTCATTGTCTCTTCCCAACCACTTCTTAATGTACATAGAACATAAATATTAGAATTCAATAACTAATCTATCTAAATCAAAGTTTACCGACACTATTTAACCAATGATTCATTCTTTCAATTTCTTTTTATGTGATCAGGTAAAAACCGTACACAATCCCTTAGTAATTAGCTAACATGTATAAAATTCTCTTTTCAATCTTGCCAAGCACTATAATCATAAACAAACACATGTTTTGTTTACTTATCCTCTAATCATTCCCTTAGCACAAACTTTTGTTAAGAGGTCATTTTTTTTTTTTTTCAATTGAAATAGAGCAGTTTTATCGATCAGTACATCTTAGACTAGTCGATCTTAGGCTACTAGATATTAAAACTTCCCTTCAAACCATCTATACACTTTAGCCAATTTTAGTCTTTTCACTTTTATGTAAATCGAGCCTTTATATGGGCTTTTCTCTTGACCCATGTAATGAGTTTTTAGCTGACAATCATAAACTTGTCACCTATGTTAACAAGCATTATTTCACATGAACGAAGCACCCCACAAGCACAATTAGTCAAGTTAACGATGTCCACAACTAAACTCTGAAATGTTTTCATACTTTTATTTTGTATGTATAAGCTCAACTTTGAACCCTTTTCATTCAAACATTTATTTCATTATTTATTTGCCTCCAACTTCTTAAGATTTTTTAGGGAACTTTCAAAAGAAAAGTTTCATCTATTTATTTGCCCAAGATTACAAAGCTCTAAAAATAAAAAAGGAAAAAGTATACATTCAAGTAAACATAGAAATAGCACATGACTAATGCTCAATCAACAATATCATTTCATTTTATTTTTTATTTTTTTAGAATCCTCGGCTAAATAGTATGTAACTATGCCCTTCATAGATTTCACTATTCAATTCCTACAATGTATAGATCAAGGAATAGTGATTAAGAAGACAAGATTTAAACAAGTTCTATTCATAAAGTTGCTAATGATTAGGTTATAGACAAAAAAATTAGTTAAATGAAACAAAATAACAAAATTGGTTTCCTAAAAAATAATAAGCAACATAGCAACATACTCCTTTCCTACACTTAATTTAGAACATTGTCCCCAATGTACATACAATAAAACTCACATTAAATAAGTATTAAAACAAGAGGTGGAAAAGAAATAGTATGGGAAAGAAATGGGACTCCTCTAAGATATGCTTGAATTACAATGCATATTCCTTATGAGTCAAAGTTTAAAGAACTCATCTTTTGAGTCAATGCTTATAGAGAAATCTTTAGAAAACAAAAGAAAAAGAAAAAGACAACAAAGCAAAAGGGAGATGATTTTATTATTAATAGCAAGATAAAAACAAGAATAGGAAAATATCGCAAAGCTAAAACACTATACAAAAAACTAAGGGCCTAAGAACAAAGAAACTTAAGAGATAGTCCAATTATCAAAAGGAACAAAATAAAAGTAATCCAACTCATCTTCATTAATAATCTCAACATCCGCTTTTACCGTCATCTTCTTCATTAGAATACAAATTATTGATGTTGTCTTTCTCATGACCTTTTCCCTCCTCATTTGCATGATCTTCTTCACCAATATCTTTGCCTCTAGTTGCATAAATGAAACCATCATTGATAGATGAAGGAATTTTGATTTTAATTTGGTCAACCACTTTATTACAAAATTTCACAAGGCAATATTATCTCCCCGAATACTCTTTTCAAAGGTTAGCTATAAATCTCTTAAAATTTTATCAACTTTTGAACCTTGCCCCTTAGCTCTTGAATCTGGTGTGTTAAGTCATCCCAAGTGGAAGGCATCTCAGGTTCCTTTCATTTTGGCAATTCCTTTCCAAATTCTTTAGGCAAAAGACCCATCTGACAAAAAGCAGACATTATCATGGGTATGACATCCCTTACCATGGTCAATTGGGGATTATCATTAAAAAGCTATAATTTCTTAGCCAACACCATAACATACGATCCATAGTCGATTTGTTTCACTCTTGCATTAATGGCTTGATGTCTCATATAGAATGCCAAAGCAACAACAAGATTGATTAGTCATTTCTTGGCCAAATTATATAGGTTAAAGACTTCAACTATAGCGACTACCCCGATACTGTTTCGTCTCCCAGTAAGTGTGTAAGTGAGTAACCAATGGAGAATCCTATGGGTTGGATTCTTTAAGTGTGATCCTCTAGCGAACATTAACGTCTAAACACTTTTCTTTGTTGAGTTTCATCTAATAAGATATAAGTGTAATGCTTTAAGGTAACTCACATGGCAAAGTGTAGAAATTGGACGATTGAACAAAATCCTTATCATGAAGTCCTATGTTCACTCCAAATTCAACTATTGAAGAGTGAATTATGTATTCCAAAGATAGAATGAAATAGAATTCCTAGCTCCATAAAAAGGTTGTTCTTGTTCTAAAGTTAGTGGTGATAAACTCTAAGGTGAGTTCTTTATACGCCTATTCCTAAATACTCAACAATTTGTCCTAACACTTCATCTCAACCATCTCATGGATTTCCACTTCCATGTTTGCTTATTTGATAACATCCCAATCCATGAAACTAGATATAAAGAAATCCTTTTTGGATAGCATCTCAAATAGAGCAAGATGTTGTAGCTTGTCAAACTTTAGCATGTGTTTGGGATGTGGTGGCAACATGACGATCAGTTCTTCTAAGATGCATTTTGAAGATGCCTTTATAAGATAGCCCTTGAAACATTTATAGTACATGTTTTCTCTTGGTCTTGTGGAAGCCATCCTTATCTTGACAATTAAAGAAACTCATGAAATTCAAATGTAATGTGGCTAATCAAGAGTGAGTAGTCATGTGGAAAGGACTAATTGATTATGGAAAAGAAGAAAAAGAGATAGAAATAAACACATATATGTTGTGTGAATTCAACAAAAGAAACACTAATCTTAAAGAAGAAATTAGACAAAGATGCAACATTAGAGAGGAATACCAAGATTAAAAGGAGTATTATGGGTTTTGGAAACAACTTATAGAAGTATTTAATAGAAGAGGAAAGTGTGTTCTTAATGAAACTTAGCTAAATTTGGAAAGTTACAATCAATTGAATCTTAAAATTTCAAATAAGAAGGTTCATGCGTAGAATTACGGCTGTGATTCTTGACTGTACATGATATTGCAAGCAATTTCGAAACTTAAACATGATCACGAGAAAGATTACAGACACGATCTTGGTTATGAAGATTTCCTTATTTACACTTACTTAACCAAGTAAGGATTATGCCTAAGATCACGAGCGTAATCTTTAAAGCATAATACTTTATGAAGTTTATGTAATTTTCTTCGAGATGGATGTGATTCCTTAGTTGTGATCTTCTTGTGGACACTTTCACTTCTTGCTTTAGTAGTGATCATGTCTAAGATCATGGGTGTAATCTAGACCATGCTTCTCCATTATGTACTCAAATCCTTCAAAAGCTTTCTTGTACCTACAAGACATAGAAAATTTGTTCAAAAAGTATATTGAGCTATCAATGAACAAACTTGCAACCAAAAATAAGAAGAAATGCGAAAGAAAAAGTGGCCTAAGTTACCTGTAAGCCCTAGAGCTAAGCCAAGTAACCATAGGATTGAACTTAGAACCCAAGATTTAGGGCGATCGGTTAAAGGATCCAATCAAACCCAAATTATAAACTATTGAGAGAAATATTAGTAAAAATGACCCCGTAAACTTAAATTTAAGAAAATAAGTAGTAAAATAGGAGATTATAAAATTTTCAAATTTTAAGCATAATAATTGCTAATTACCGAAAAGGCGAAAAGTGTAATATAATAACTAAAAAATTACTAAAGATAGATTATATGTATACTAAAAATTATAGAATGACCAAAATAATAATCAGGAATGTTCACATGTACCCCATATGTATTTACGTGTAGATAAAAATACTCGTAATTACCTAAATTGGCCAAAAACTAAGCAAATAATTAAAGAAAATTATAAAATAATTATGGAAAAATCAGAAAAAATTAGAGGAGGATAAGCTAAATCAAGATCAGGTCGTGGCAAGTCTAGATCAGAAAAAGAAAAATCAACCAATAAAATTTGGACAACCTAAAAGCCAAAAATCAAGGAAATTAGGTAAAGTCTTGTCAAATTAATGCATATTAATTACAGAAAATGTCTATAAATAGGGGAAAAATTTACAGAAGTCATTTGGACAGTTTAGCATCTAAGAAAAATTGGAACACCGAAAACATCGAGAGAAAATCCAGAAAATAAAAAAAGAAAAAAGAAAACTGTGCAGATTAAGCAAGTGAACCAAACCCACCACTCACCACCACCTAAGACCGAACCACCACCACCACCCTACACTAGAACCACCACCTGGGCCGGCCGACAACCTTGGACCGGGTTTGGATGGCCAGAAAGCTTCGAACCACTTAGTCTCTTATTCACCCTGATTTTTGAATAATTTTGTAAAATTAGTTATTTTGCCTAGAAAATTATGAAACTTGTTATTCTGAGGTTTTATTGTATGTAGATTTAGGGAAAAATATTTATTTAGTTTAATTATGTCTGGAAATATAGGGTCCTTAACAAATTGTTCAAAACCGAGCATGATTAAACCAGAAAATAAATAGGCTTAGGAGCGTAGTTTGGAGCGCAAAATTTTTCTGTAGGATGCTCATATGATATAGAACAGTGCTATGAAGCCATTTTTTTAAAATTAATTTTCGAAATTTTTAAGTTAATTTTTAGCCCTAAAATGATCGAAAAATTGGGTGATTTAGGGTTAATTAGGTGATTAGGATATTAATTACTGATTGAGATATTAATTATATGTTTAGGGATGTTAATCTCTGAAGTGGAACCCTAATCCTAGCCTTTGGAGTATTAAGTATGGTTAATTAAGGAAATTAGGTAAGTAATGTAAGAAATTAGTAATATGTGAAATTGTAAATTAATAAATCTAAAAATTAGAGTTATTTAGGTAATATTATAATAGAAATCAAAAAAATAATAAATCTGAAATAACACTTAATTTTAAGTAAATATCTCAAAATATAAGATTTTCACACATCGGGAATAAATCCGATACCTCGATTAGGGTTAGCATGTACCAAATAGTTTAGAATACCAAATTACGACCCAATAAGATATTTGAATACCCGAGCGTAATGTGATTAATGTTACATTGGGATTCAAGCCTATTTAAGACTTAAGAATTAAAACTAGAATCTAGTTTAGGATTCGAATCCCGAAATAGAGTACAACGAATCATTAGTACGTTATAAGTATACATGGGGAAAATGAGTTACATTATGAATTAGAATAAAAATCCATAAAATATAAGTACTAAAAAGATCTATTTGTATTATAAGACACCCAAAGACAAATCAACTCGCGACTAAGGGATCAAACGATCGAGCAATTTCAAATAAGTTGGGTTATTACTTATTATAATAGAGTACTAGTTTTGTAGTGCTCGGAGACTTAGGCTTGTATATGCTTGTGATCGTAAATAGTTTACGCATGTGTTTGATGTATCTGAATTCATGCTGAAACTTGCTTTGAGAGTGATTTGTGACTGATTTAATTAGTATGAAATTGTTTGAACACCCTAAACGGAATATAATCTTAGTCGAACCTAATAACCAAAAATGTCATGCATTGCAACCCATTAGGGGATCATAAGATTCTCCAACCAAATACCAACCCCTTCGAAAGGGATAGCGTAGGATTGCAAAATGGTCCCTTCTTCATCCTCAATCGAACTAAGTGATAGGAGAGGAGGTCGCGGCGAGGGTGAAGTCAATGGTTCGAAGGTAATCGCGGGAGGAGCAAGGTCTCCATTGCACAAGCCTGGGTTTGGTTGTGAGCTGCTGCATAACATGGAACTCCTCAACCCGGATTAGAGCAGGTGAAATTTCTCTGATTTCATAACAGACCGGACTACGTTGTGCGATGACACTTGATTGTTGCATTGCATGAAAATCATTGTTTGATAACCCTGTTTGTGCTTATATGCATTCATGAGTCTCCAATTCAAGTTACTGAGCTGTAGTTGCTCATAACCTTATAGATCCTTTTGCAAGTTCTGATTTGTGATCACTTCAAGTACTATGCCGCCCTACAATTACCCAGAGGTTAGTCCTTATGAAGCCAGAGGTGTGAGGATCAAGTTACTCAGTATAATGTGTAACTAGACTGACCTTGTAGTTAAAGGTTAAAGACTGATAGTTATTCTGTAAATTAGTAAACTGTGGTGATTATGTAAAACTTCCTGGAAAGCTCTGTGGACTTACTTATAATTATCTATGTTTATTAGAAATTGTGATATTTATCATGATTATAGTATAATTATTAATCGAACTGTTTACTTCAAAGCGAGGAGTCGTCGACGCCTTGTGTAGATTATGTCTATGGTAGGCACTGTGAGGCCAGTTACTATCATAGAATGGTTTATACGGCGAGATTGTTGCGACTTTACGACTTCGGGGCGTAACAGTTCTCAGTTGGTATCAGAGCGTAGTTTTAGTAAACTCGCTTTGAAGCGTCATACCTTAAAAGAAATAGACATTATAAGAATATTGAGAGTGAGTAATATTAAGTGGGCGATAAAAGATTGTATAACATAAGTAACCTTAATCTTTAACATAGGAAATATTAATTGGTTTAATTATAATTACAAGGCCGAAGGGGAGAACTAATTCATAGTTGGATACGGTTTGGATGGAATGGAGAAGTATCTCTTATAGACTATAGGGTTAAATTACAATGGCTACTGATGGAGCTAGCCGATTAGAATATATTTAGGACAGTTGATGAGATTATTAATAAGTTTCATGATCAAATGTGCTATAGCTGGAAGGATGAGTGGGCATGGATGGAGATGAGTTTAGGACCCCAGTATAATAGATATACGGCTATAGCAGCTTTTGAGCAGAGATGGTTAGAGAAAGAGGGAATTATAACCATGATGATGCCCTTACGGTATTTTCCTGCTAGGTTAGAGGATGAGAGACCATACCCTGCCAGTATTGCACATATCCCTGCTGACATTCCATACATTCCTAGACAGTATCCACCAGGGATCATTGATTGGTTTCCACAGTTTCCAAAGCCTACTGGGGATGGTATAGAGATACCATTGAACCCTAACCCTGAACTTGAGTTTGACATACCAGAACCACCACCGGAAAACCCACCTCCAGTTGAACCCTACGTGGATGGAGTCCATGTTGAGGAAGATCCAGAGGAGGATCCAGAGGAAGATCCAAAGGAGGATCCAGAAGAGGACCCTGAGGAGGACCCAGAAGAAGAGGAGCTAGAAGAAGACCCTGAGGAGGAGCAAGAGAATGAGAATGAGCCTGATATAGATATGCATACGGTAGTTATGCAGGTGATCGCAGACACCGTGATAGCTGGAGTTGGACTTGGTGTTACAGCTGAGTCGGATGATGATGATGTGCAGGAGGTGATTGTGATTCCTGAGACTCCAGAGATCGTGTTTATAGACTCCGCATCAAACAGCAAGCTTGAGGATCACTCTATAGGAGGCTATATGGCTCACGACTCCTTTGATGGAGTAGCTACCACAGACTTAGAGGAGGATTAGCTTACTTAGATGATTGACTTGTTTTGGTTAGATTTTTAGTTATGATCCAGTAGCAATTTTGACGGAAACTGATGTATTTTAGGATCTTTTGATGTATTTTGACTTTTGATGTATCTTTTTGACTTTTGATGTATTTTGTAGCTTCTGGATCAAGTTAAATGTACATTGTAATTAAGTGTAATGTAACCTTTTGTCTTGTGCAGTTGTAAAGATCGAGTCTGTATTAGATTATGTAAGTAATGATATAATCGAGTTGTAAATTTGATGTATGTATTTGAAAGATTATCGAGTTGTATCTTTTGTTTTGAAGTTGTAATAGTAATGATGTAAGGTTGAATGAAATATATAATGGAAGTTAAACTACTAAGTATGTTGACTTCAATGATATTGTCATTACTATTTGATAGAGTACTTATTGCCAGCATTTATTAACATTCTTTAAACAAAAGTAGGGATAACTTATAGATAGATATGAATGCAGGATTATAAGTTAAACTATTAAGCAATCATGGCTGAAGCTGGAAACGAAAGTAGTCAAGGGGGAATTGAAGGAAATCAAAACCCTCCACCACGAGCACCATCACCACCAAGAGAACAAAATAAACAAGCTTTACCTCCACCTCCTTCACAAGAGAATATGCCTATTGGACAAATACTTGCCAGTATGCATATAATGATGAGACAGCAAGGAATGTTAATTCAACATCTTCTGACTGGTGGTAATGTAGGAAATAGGAGACCTCAAGAAGTCTAACAATGAATGGAGCGACTTCAAGAGGTAAATAAACTTCCTGAATTTATAAAAGCCAACTGTTATTTTGAAAGGCAGATGGGTAGGCCAGATCTAGCTGATGATTGGCTAGCCCAAATCGAACGAAGTTTTAAGGCTTTCAGAGTCCTGGAATCTCAAAAGTTATCTTATGATATATTTATGTTAAAGTTAGCTGCAAGAGTATGGTGGGACTCGAGAGCAAGGGAACTCGGAAATAATATTGATTGGCAACAATTTAAGGAGGAATTCAGGAAAGAGTATTTTCCTCATAATGTCCAAAATAGCATGGTGCGAGATTTGTTTGAACTGAAGAAGGGAGGTATGAGTGTAACCCAGTATGAGACTGAGTTCAATAGATTGTTACAATATGTACCTAGTTCATACCGAGATAATATTGAGTTGAAGAAAGATTTGTTCCTTACTGGATTTGACCCTACAATGTGTTGCAAGCTGTTGGATTATGGTTTTACCACTTACAATGAAGTGGTAGATAAGGCAAGACAATTAGAAGATAATCATGTGAGGATGCAAGCAATGTGGAGTCAAAAGATCAACAGAGGATATCGACCAGGTCCATCATTTAAGAGATCATATCCTGGTGCCTCTAGTAGCAGTTCTGGACAGAAGAGAAGGAGACCAGTAACTTTGGCTAGTAACCCAGCGCAGTCAATACCGAGTTTGAGCTTTTACGATAAGGATGGAAATGTTAAATGCTGGAAGTGTGGTGCAAATCATTTTCCAAGAAATTGTGCTCAGCTTAAGGGGAAATGTTTTATATGTGGAGATCCGAACCATGTGCTGAAGGCATGCCCTAAGATGAAATTAGTAAAGTGTAATAAATGTGGTAGAAAGGGCCATTTCTCCAAGTACTGTCCACAGTTTGTACAAGGAGCTAAGCGAATAGAAGGTTTTGATAACACCACTGCACCTGCTCGTATCTTTGCTCTGGAGGATATGGAAATTGAGGAGAATGAGGATTTCTCGGATTTTATGGAGGAGTACTACCATGATGATGTCGAGGAGATCATGGAAGTTGAAGATGAAAATGATGAAGGACTTGTAACTGGTACGTACTCAGACTATCTATTGTAATGATAATTCTAAGTGTGAATTAAATGGAAATATTTGCATTTTAAGATTTATGAATGCTAGTGTAGTTAGTAACCATAGTATTATTACATTCCAGGACATGTGCTGAGAAATGGATAACCTACTTTTGTGCTGTTTGATACTGGTGTATCTCATTCCTTTGCAAGTCAAAAATTTGTACATGAACAAGAAATTAGTATGGTTACTGTTAATATAACTTATAAAGTCAGAACTCCGACTGGGGAGAAAGTAACAACCCAAGAAGTAGTAGCTGATGGTAGAATAAAAATTTAGGAGAAGGAGTATCCTATAAGTCTTGTAATATTACCTTTACAGGGTTACGATGTAATAGTGGGAATAGATTGGTTGTCTAAGAATAAAGCCATTGTGGAGTGTAGAAATAAAATTATCAATCTTAATGAGGGAGAAACGATATTTCAAGGAAAAGTTGGTGGAAGTAGGTTGAATTTATCAGTGATGGAGATATGTGATGAACAATTTGAGACAAGGGTAAAAGAGGATGGTTGGAAATTTTGTTGGGTGTTTGCTGTGGACACAAAGAAGGAAATACCCAAGGTAGCAAACATACGGGTAGTGAATAAGTTTCCAGATGTATTTCCGGAGGATTTACCAGGGTTATCTCTACCCCGAGAGTTAGATTTCACTGTAGAATTAGTTCCTGGAACTGAACCCATTTCTAAAGCCCCATATCGGATGTCACCCATAGAACTTCAGGAACTAGACCTATTGGATAAGAAGTTTATTCGACCGAGTGTTTCACCATGGGGAGCACCAGTATTGTTTGTGAAAAAAAAGGATGGTACTATGAGATTGTGTATAGACTATCGAGAGTTAAATAAGGTTACCATTAAGAATAAGTATCCGTTACCTCGCATTGATGATTTGTTTAACCAACTCCAAGGTGCAACTGTATTTTCTAGAATAAATTTAAAATCAAGATATCATCAGTTACGAGTTAAGCCGGAAGATGTGCATAAGACTGCATTTAGAACTCGATATGGTCATTATGAATTTTTAGTGATGCCATTTGGCTTAACGAATGCTCCGGCTATATTCATGGACTTGATGAATCGTATATATCAACCATATTTGGATAAGTTTGTTGTGGTGTTTATTGATGATATTTTGATTTATTCAAAAACCAAGAAGGAGCATGCAGAGCATTTACGATTGGCATTACAGAAGTTGAGAGAAAATAAATTGTATGCCAAGTTAAGTAAATGTGATTTTTGGTTGGATAGAATTTCTTTTCTTGGTCATATTATATCTGGTGAAGGAATTTTTGTAGACCCTGATAAAGTGAAAGCAGTGATGGATTGGAAGCAACCAACCACAGTGACTAAGATAAGGAGTTTTCTAGGTATGGCTGGATACTATCGACGGTTCATAAAGGATTTTTCCAAAATTGCTAAACCGTTGACTCGATTGACCCAGAAGGATGTAAAGTTCGAATGGAGCGAAGATTGTGAAATGAGTTTTCAGGAGTTAAAGAAAAGATTGGTTACAGCACCAGTATTAACATTGCCTGATCCAGATAAGCCTTATAATGTGTACAGTAATGCTTCACGGAATGGATTAGGTTGTGTATTGATGCAAGATAGAAAAGTGGTTGCATATGCATCAAGACAATTGAGGACACATGAGAGGAATTACCCAACTCATGATTTAGAGTTAGCGGCTGTGGTGTTTGCCTTGAAGATTTGGAGACATTATCTTTATGGGCAATGGTGCGAGATGTATACTGATCATAAGAGTTTAAAATATTTCTTTACTCAGAAAGAGTTGAATTTAAGGCAAAGAAGGTGGTTAGAATTGATTAAAGATTATGATCTGAATATAAATTACCACCCTGGAAATGCCAATTTGGCGGCAGACGCATCAAGTCGAAAGAATTATGAACAGGTTGCCTTACTGTTAACACCTCAACGTGAATTAGTGCATGAACTTAAGAGGATGCAAATTGGGTTTGATTAGTGTGAACCTAATACCCAGCTAATGAACTGGGAATTGCAACCTACTCTATTAGAGAAAATAAAGCAAAAGCAAGAGGAAGATAAGGGTCTGATGGAGATAAAAGAGAAATTAAGTAACGGACAGGACCCTGACTTTAAGGTGGATGATAGAGGTCTAATAAAGTTTAGAGGAAGAATATGTGTACCACAAGATGCTGACATAAAGAAGCAGATTTTAGATGAAGCACACATTACAGTTTATACTGTACACCCAGGAGGAAATAAAATGTACCAAGATCTAAAACTCATATATTGGTGGAATGGGATGAAGAGAGAAGTGGCACAGTATGTATCGAAATGCCTTACATGCCAACAAGTCAAAGCAGAACACCAAAGACCGGGTGGATTATTACAACCATTAGAAATACCGCGATGGAAATGGGATCATATTACTATGGATTTTATGGTAGCATTACCAAGGACTCAAGTTGGATACGATTCCATTTGGGTAGTCATGGATAGATTAACGAAGAGTGCACACTTCTTACCCTATCGGACGGGTGATTCAATGGAAAAGATGGCTAGGCTATATGTTCGAGAAATAATAAGGCTACATGGTGTTCCTGAGAGTATTGTTTCTAATTGAGATAGTCGATTTGTATCCAAATTCTAGGAGAGCTTACATAGAGCTTTGGGTACAAAATTGCAGTTTGGTACAACCTATCACCCACAAATAGACGGGCAGTCTGAGCAAACAATTCAAACTTTAGAAGATATGTTACAAGCTTGCGTGTTAGATTTTAGAGGTGATTGGGATAAATATTTACCGTTAATAGAATTTGCCTACAATAATAGTTATCATGCAACTATACAAATGGCACCATATGAAGCATTGTACGAGAGGAAATGCAGATCGCCACTGTCTTGGGATCACGAAGAGTATGCCATGATTGGACCAGATATGATCAATCAAACGAGTGAAAAGATTAAGATTGTATGACAATGGATGAAAGAAGCTCAAGACCGTTATAAAAGTTGGGCTGATTTGAAGAGAAGACCATTGGAATTTGAAATTGGTGATCACGTTTACATTAAAATAAGCCCATTCAAAGGACTTCGACGATTTGGTTCAAGGGGAAAACTGAGCCCACGATACATTGGTCCATTTGAAGTGTTGGAGAAAGTTGGCAATGTATCGTACCGAGTAGCTTTACCTCCAAGTCTATCAGGATATCATAATGTATTCCATATATCCATGCTGAGAAGATTCATTAAAAACCCGATGCTATAGTGGAAATAAAGCCAGTGGAGATAATGAGAAATTTTCAACTAGTGAGACAACCTATAAAGATATTGGATAGTCGGGTTCAGAAGTTAAGGAATAGAGATATAGAGTACGTGAAGATTCAATGGAATGAAGGTCCAAACTTGGAGATGACCTGGGAACCAAAAGCCGCGATGATGGAGCAGTATCCATGGCTTTTCTAACTTCCAAGTTAGTAAAAATATACAAGTTATTATATTTGGTCATTTAAGTACAAATTAGATATACAGAAGTTTTGAGGACAAAACTTTTTTGAAGGGGGGTAGAATTGTAAGCCCTAAAGCTAAGCCAAGTAACCGTAGGATTGAACTTATAACCCAAGGTTTAGGGCGATCGGTTAAAGGATCCGATCAAACCCAAATTATAAACTATTGAGAGAAATATTAGTAAAAATGACCCCGTAAACTTAAATTTAAGAAAATAAGTAGTAAAATAGGAGATTATAAAATTTTCAAATTTTAAGTATAATAATTGCTAATTACCGAAAAAGCGAAAAGTGTAATATAATAACTAAAAAATTACTAGAGATAGATTATATGTATACTAAAAATTCTAGAATGACCAAAATAATAATCAGGAATGTTCACATGTACCCCACATGTATTTACGTGTAGATAAAAATACTCGTAATTACCTAAATTGGCCAAAAACTAAGCAAATAATTAAAGAAAATTATAAAATAATTATGGAAAAATTAGAAAAAATCAGAAGAGGATAAGTTAAATCAAGATCAGGTCGTGGCAAGTCTAGATCAGAAAAAGAAAAATCAACCAATAAAATTTGGACAACCTAAAAGCCAAAAATCAAGGAAATTAGGTAAAGTCTTGTCAAATTAATGCATATTAATTACAGAAAATGTCTATAAATAGGGGAAAAATTTACAGAAGTCATTTGGATAGTTTATCATCTGAGAAAAATTGGAACACTGAAAAAATTGAGAGAAAATCCAGAAAAAAAAAAAAAGAAAACTATGCAGATTAGGCAAGTGAACCAAACCCAACACTCACCACCACCTTACACTAGAACCACCGCCTGGGCCGGCCGACAACCTTGGACCGGGTTTGGACGGCCAGAAAGCTTCGAACCGGTTAGTCTCTTATTCACCCCGATTTTTGAATAATTTTGTAAAATTAGTTATTTTGCCTAGAAAATTATGAAACTTGTTATTCTGAGGTTTTATTGTATGTAGATTTAGGGAAAAATATTTATTTAGTTTAATTATGTTTGGAAATATAGATTCCTTAACAAATTGTTCAAAACCGAGCATGATTAAATCGGAAAATAAATAGGCTTAGGAGTGTAGTTTGGAGCGCAAAATTTTTCTGTAGGATGCTCATATGATGTAGAACAGTGCTATGAAGCCATTTTTTTTAAAATTAATTTTCGAAATTTTTAAGTTAATTTTTAGCCCTAAAATGATCGAAAAATTGGGTGATTTAGGGTTAATTAGGTGATTAGGATATTAATTACTGATTGAGATATTAATTATATGTTTAGGGATGTTAATCTCTGAAGTGGAACCCTAATCCTAGCCTTTGGAGTATTAAGTATGGTTAATTAAGGAAATTAGGTAAGTAATGTAAATTAATAAATCTAAAAATTAGAGTTATTTAGGTAATATTATAATAGAAATCAGAAAAATAATAAATCTGAAATAACACTTAATTTTAAGTAAATATCTCAAAATATAAGATTTTCACACATCGGGAATAAATCCGATACCTCGATTAGGGTTAGCATGTACCAAATAGTTTAGAATACCAAATTACGACCCAATAAGATATTTGAATACCCGAGCGTAATGTGATTAATGTTACATTGGGATTCAAGCCTATTTAAGACTTAAGAATTAAAACTAGAATCTAGTTTAGGATTCGAATCCCGAAATAGAGTACAACGAATCATTAGTACGTTATAAGTATACATGGGGAAAATGAGTTACATTATGAATTAGAATAAAAATCCATAAAATATAAGTACTAAAAAGACCTATTTGTGTTATAGGACACCTAGAGACAAATCAGCTCGTGACTAAGGGATCGAGCGATCGAGCGATTTCAAGTAAGTTGCGTTATTGCTTGTTGTAATAGAGTACTAGTTTTGTAGTGCTCGGAGACTTAGGCTTGTATATGCTTGTGATCGTAAGTAGTTTACGCATGTGTTTGATGTATCTGAATTTGTGCTGAAACTTACTTTAAGAGTGATTTGTGATTGATTTAATTGGTATGAAATTATTTGAACACCTTAAACGGAATATAATCTTAGTCGACCCTAATAACCAAAAATGTCGTGCATTGCAACCTGTTAGAAGATCGTAGGATTCTCTAACCAAATACGGACCCCTTTGAAAGGGATAGCGCAGGATTGCAAAATGGTCCCTTCTTCATCCTCAGTCGAACTAAGTGACAGGAGAGGGGGTCGCGGCGGGGGTGAAGTCAATGGTTCTAAGGTAGTCGCGGGAGGAGCGAGGTCTCCATTGCACAAGCCCGGGTTTGGTTGTGAGCTACTGCATAACATGGAACTCCTCAACCCGGATTGAAGCGGGTGAAATTTCTCTGATTTCACAACAGACCGGACTACGTTGTGCGATGACACTTAATTATTGCATTGCATGAAAATAATTGTTTGATAACCCTGTTTGTGCTTGTATGCATTCATGAGTCTCCAATTCAACTTACTGAGCTATAGTTGCTCATACCCTTATAGATCCTTTTGTAAGTTCTGATTTGCGATCACTTTAAGTACTATGCCACCCTACAATTACCCAGAGGCTAGCCCTTATGAAGCTAAGGGTGTGAGGATCAAGTTACTTAGTATAATGTGTAATTAGACTGACCTTGTAGTTAAAGGTTAAAGACTGATAGTTATTCTGTAAATTAGTAAACTATGGTGATTATGTAAAACTTCCTGGAAAGCTCTGTGGACTTACTTATAATTATCTATGTTTATTAGAAATTGTGATATTTATCATGATTGTAGTATAATTATTAATCGAACTATTTACTTCAAAGCGAGGTGTCGTCGATGCCTTGTGTAGATTATGTCTATGGTAGGCACTGTGAAGCCAGTTACTATCATAGAATGGTTTACACGGCGGGACTGTTACGACTCTATGACTTCGGGACGTAACATTACCTCTTAAGAAGCACTATTAGTTAATGTTGTTGGCTCGATGAAATGAGGTAAGAACTACCCTTTTTTTTTGCATCAGGAAGAGGTTAAACTTTGTTAGATCTTCACTCTCAAAGTCTCCTCCTAAATATATCTTTATTTGATGACCATTCATCTTGAGCGTTCCATGTCTAAGATTTGAAATCCTTACCACTCCATAAAGATATATTTAAGTCATTATATATAGACAGGATTAGATCATCATGATTTGAGTATACTTTTCTATATACAAGCTAGTATGGAGTGGTTCTAATAGGTGTCTTGTACACCATTCAATATGCCCATAGAGCATCGCTAAGCTTTTCTAACCAATGTCATCTATTGTGCTCTAGTTTCTTGTCTAGAATCCTTTTTCAAGTCTCTATTGGCAACTTCTACTTGTCTAAGGATGATAAGGCATGGAAATTCTATGGGTAATTCCATCATGCCTTAATACCTTCTCAAGCTAGTTAATATAGAAGTGTGTTCCTTAATCACTAATAACTGTTTTAGGGGCACCAAATTGATAGAATAGGCTCCTAAGGAATCGCTTAACCACCTTAACATCATTTGCCGGTAAGGCTTGAGCTTTTACATAGTTAGACACATAATCCGTGGCTACTAGGATGTATTTGTTCCTTTTAGAGTTCCAAAACGACCCCTTGAAATCAATATCCCATATATCAAAGACTTCACAAATTAGGATTGAATTCTAAGGTATTTCGTCTCTTTTAGATATGTTACTTGCTCTTTGACACCTATCAGACAACTTTGAATTTTTTAGCATCCCAAAAGAGTGTAAGCTAATAAAATTTAGACTTAAGACTTTATCTACTACCTTATTTGCACTAAGATGTCCTCCAATAGATCTTAAATGACAATGGCCTAAGATCTACCATCCCTCGAGATGGGGTATACATTTACGAATCATTTGATTTGCATAAATCTTAAACAAAATATGGGTCTTCCTAAAAATAATGTTTAAAATTAGAGAAGAATTTCTTCTTCTACCATCAAGTTAGTCCCTTTGGAAAGACATTATCAGCTAAATAATTTGTTGTGCTTGTAAACCATGGAACTTCCCAAGCACTTATTTGGTAGAGTCACCCTTCTGAGAATTCATCCTTTATCTCCTACTCTCCTAGCTTTTCTAAGGATGGATTCTCTAAGTAAGATAGGTAATCCACTACCATGTTCCCTACTCCCTACTCCCTTCTTACCTCTGATTTCCAAACCAAATTCTTGAAATAAGATAATCCACCTAATCAATTTTGGCTTGGCATCTGTCTTATTCAACAAATATCGAAGAGTAGAACAATCAATATAAATAATAACTTTAGAGAGGATAAGATATGACATGAATTTATCAAATGCAAAAACTACAACTAGTAATTTCTTTTGAGTGGTGGTGTAATTCTCCTAACCTTTTGTGAGAGTCCTGTTAACATAATATATTGGTTAGAAGTGTTTTTTTTTTTTTTTTTTTGTCTCTACCCTAGTAATACTCCTACAATGTATTTGCTTACATCACACATAAACTCAAATGAGATAGTCTAATCTAGTGCTACCATTATAGGGGCATGTGTTAATTTGTCCTTGAGAATATCAAATGCTTCCAATCATTCTTTTGAAAAGATGAATGGGGCATCTTTATCAGTAGTTTAGTTAAGGGTCTATCAATTTTTGAGAAGCCCTTAATGAACTTTCTATAAAATCTTGCATATTCTAGAAAATTGTGTACTACCTTGATTAAAGCCAAAGGGGGAAATTTTACAATGGTATTGATTTTGGCATTATCCACTTCAATAACTTTCGAGAATATTTTATGCCCTAACATTGTACCTTCTTATACCATAAAATGACACTTTTCCTAATTGAGCATTGAATTAGTTTTTTCACATCTTTTTAACACTTTTCTCAAGTTCATGAGGCAATGATGAAAGGAGTCTCCAAAAATCGAAAAATCATCCATGAACACTTTTACGATATCTTCAATAAAATCTTCAAAAATCACCATTAAGCATCGTTGAAATGTTGTGGGTGCATTATAGAGGCCAAACAACATCCTCCTATATGAAAAAGTGCCATAAGGATATGTAAATGTTGTCTCCTCTTAGTCCTCTAAGGCAATTAGATTTTGAAAGTAGCCTAAAAGGGTATCTAGGAAACAGTATTACATGTGACTAGCTAGACATTCCAACATCTAATCTATGAAAGGAAGAGGAAAATGATCTTTCTTAGTGGCATCGTTGAGTTTATAGTAATCTATGCAAAAATGCTATCCCATGATTGTTCACATTGGTATTAAATCATTTCTTTCTTTTGGGACCACGGTCATTCCTCCTTTCTTTAGCATGACCTGGACAAGACTAACCCAAAAACTGTTAGATATACGATAATCATACCTACATTGAGAAGCTTTATTACTTCGGCCTTGCCTACTTCTTTCATGTTTAGGAACAGTCATCTTTGAGGTTGCACCATCAATTATAACCTTCTTCCATTAAAATTTTCTGAGTACAGAATGGTAGACCGGTTCCCTTAATGCATGAAATCTTCCAGGCAATTGTTCTTTAGTGTTCTTTAAGCTCTCTCAAAAGCTTTTCTATTTGTTACACTTTCAACTTTGAAGAGACTATTACAAGAAATATTGCATCTTCCTTTAAGAAAGCATATTCCAAATAGTCTAGTAATTGCTTCAACTTTAGCATTAGTGACTCTTTAATAAAGGGCTTCAATTTTGCCTCTTTTGCTTACTTTATCCTTTCAAGTCTTTTTCTTTCTTCAATTAGTGGGTCGATTTCTAACTATGTTGCTACCTCAGTATAGATTACTTTACATCTTCCTCTATCCAAACAGTCTGCTAACTCTTTTTACTCACCCTACTTTAAACAGTAATCCAAAGGATCCTTAATGAGTATTCCTTGCGAAACATTAGCCATAGAGACATTAGTAATATCAAGACAATGATAAGCATCATCCTATTCAATACATTTCCTCATAGCCTCTTTGACTCGAAATACCATCTCCTCTTCTCTTATCCTTAAAATGAGTTTGCCATCACTATCATCAATAATAGCTCTAGCTATGGCTAGAAAGGGTCTCTTTAGAATGAGTGGTACCTTTGATGTCCCCACCTATGTCTAGAATGACAAAATCTACAAGAAAGATAAATTTACCTACCTGAACCAACACATCTTCATTTATACCTCTAAGGTACGTAATAAATCTATAGCTAACTATAAACTCATTCACGTTAGTTTCGGTTTACCTAGGCTTAGCTTTCTGAATAATTTATATGGCATTAAATTTAGGCTAGAGCTTTGATCAGCTAATTCTTTTTCAATAAACAAATCACAAATTAAACAAGGGATAGTGAAATTCCCTAGATCCTTTAATTTTGTTAGAAGCTTGTTCTAGAGGATTGTTGAACACTCTTTGTTCAAATGTCACCATAGAGAGCTCCTCTAACTTCTTTTTATTAGATAGCAATCCCCTAAAAAAATATATGTCCTTTGGCATATGTGACAAAGCTTCTACAAAAGGTAAATTAATATGCAATTGCTTGAAAAGGTTAAGAAACTTATGATATTTCTCATTTAAGAGATCTTTTCTAAGGCATTAAGGATAAGGTATTGGCAACCTATACTCTTTCACCTTTTGAGGTTTTGCCTTTTCCCTTAGGGTTTCTAAGGGCTCCTTAACCTTGTCTTCCTATTCGTTGCAATTGGTTCATAACTGACTTGCTTCTCGTCAACTTGCTTATTAACCTGCAATTCCTTACCACTCTTCAGTGTTAATGCTTCAGCTTGTTCTTGTGAATGTGATTCTTATTGCTTTTTAATCGAAATTTTCACAAGTTGTTTGATTTTCTTTTCAATACTCATTAGCTTAGCTTCATTACTCCCTATGTATTTACTTAAGATATCTTCCAATCTAAACTTATCTTCTCTAGGTAGAGAACCTTAAAAGCTTTAAGGAAAACTAGTGTGCTTCAATTGATTTTCATATGGATGTTCCCTAAAAAATCAATCTAATCCTTACATCTCTCTTCATGATCATTATGGTATGATAGTCGAAATCCCCAATGATTTCCATAACAATCAACCTTTCTCATATGATGTTGTCCTACTTCTTAATTTGACAAAGCTTGTCATCATCATAAGAGATTACAGAGTCATTGAGAAATTATTTATCCTTTGGCTTACAGCATTAACTTTAGCTACCAAGGTTTGTGGCAGCGTCTACATCATACATACCTAGCGCTTTTTTGTTCACTCTAGTATTCTCCTAGTGATAGTTGTTCTTTATCAATCCCTTAATCAAGGATTTAGCTTCTTTGGGTATTTTCATGTTTAATGTTCCCCTTAAGCTGCATCAATTGTTTGTTTAGTGGCAAAATTAAAACTAATATAAAAGCTTATACTTGCATCAAAAGCAAAAGACCATGATGCAAACACCTTCTGAGTAATTCCTTGAAGTGCTCCTAGGCATCATAAAGGCTTTCAAACTCTACTCAAGTGAAAGATGAAATATCACTTTGAAGATTGGCAATTCTTATAGGAAGGAAATACTTTTCTAGGAATTTTTCCACCAGCTCTTCCCATTAGGTCATAGAATCCTTTTAATGAGAAGCCAACCATTGCTTTGCCTTACCTCTTAGTGAAAAAAGGAAGCAACCTCAGTTGAATTGCATCATTAGTGACTCCATTAACTTTGAAAGTGGCACATATCTCTAGATAGTTAATGATATGGGCATATTGATCTTCATCTTGTGAACCTTCGAAATGCATTTGCTGTTAAACCATTTAAATAATTATCAACAAGATCATAAATTCATTCTCAGTTATTGTTAGCTTCAATATGCTAGTGTCAACTCCACCAAATGAGGGTTTAATATAATCAAACATAGTCTTTTGCTGTTCCCTATTGTTGGCAATTACTGCAAATTCTACAGATATAAAAAGAGAAAAATCAAAGTCAAAAGTGATTTAAAATAATAGTAAAGAAGGGAAAAAAGATAAGAGAGAAATTGTTAATAATAAAGTTACAAGCTTTCTTGCTATTACAATCCTCGACATTGGTGCCAAAAAGTTGATCGAAGGTAAGTGCACTTATCAAATTATAGTACAATAAGTGGATTTGAATCCAAATTATCTATTCCTTAAGGACCATACATGCCAATAATTAATCTACCTCTATTATCTAACTAAGAGAATTTTTAAATTTTAAAGTGTATCACAACTAAATTAAACCCTTGCAATTAAAAGAATACAAAGTTAAATGCAACTAAAATTAAAAGGAAGAAACAGCAAAATAAGAAACCTTGAAAAGACAATATGAATATCTAGACATTGTGTTTGCTAAAGTTAACATGTAATAACTAAAAGTATCAAATTTATTCCTTAACTTTGTTAACCGAAAGAATTCTTTTTAATGAGTTAATAGGAATTACTTCACTTATTAACTCCTAACTCTAACTATACTCTACTCGAATCACTTTTGCAATAAAATATGTTAAGATAACATTAAGAACATGAATTATCTTCATAATTTCTCTAAAAACATTTGAAAGAATTCCATAACTTATCGTTAAGACTAAAAAGATTCTCTTCAATCATGCTAGATCTAATTACACAGTCAATCTTGTAACAATTATGCATAGTATCAAATAACTAGGATTGAAACTCTAGAAATAACAACCAAATCAATTATGCATATATGATTGAATTAATAAAAATTAAGGAATTCATTGGAATTGATAGTGTAAGCACTTTACATGTTAATTCTAGGACCTACAAGTCTAGATATCAAGGATATACATTACAACCATAACAAAAGAACAATCCTTCTTAAAAACTATAGAAGAAATCTAAACTAATTGCAATACAAAGAAAATCCTAGCAAATCCCTAAGAAGCGTTGTTCTGGAAATTTGACTCCCTATTTATAAATACTAGTCAAAAGGAATCAAATGAGAAAACTTCTTCAAGGAATGGCATGATCATGCCCTAAAAGCACAGGCATAAACCTCAAGAGTGATTCTCCTTATCATGCCCCAAATAGGAAAAGTCATAACAGTCTAACTATGTAAACTAATCTAAGATATAAGCTTACCTTATAGTTGCTATCGTAAATATAACCTACACAAAGTGTACATGATTGAACTAGCTTGAAGCATCTAGTATGATACCTGTTATCAATAAAACATGTAGTACAACTTACAAAATATTTGTTCAAGACATCTTATAGATTGATTTTCCATAACATGGCAGTATTTACATATCAAGGGTTTTAATCTACATTAAAAGTTTACAAAAGCCATAGGTCACAAAGTTTATTTGCAATAAGTTAGGAAATTAGTAGGTATCCTAAGGATTCTTAGTTAGTTTCATCAAAACCAAAAGATAAGCCAAAAGTCTAATCCTAGTATGTCTTCCTTTCCTTAATTTCCTAACCAAACACATACTAACCTGAGGGTGGTTATATCTCTGCATCCTTATCACTTATTCAGTACTTATAAAAGAGTCTACAAGGATGTAAGTACAACTAGCTCAGCAACCGGGATAGAGACAAAAGAACTAAACACAAACATGGTTTTCAAATATTTTATTTAAATGAAATGCCATACAACAAGCAAATGCAACATCGTACACTATTATCTAATCCATTGTGAGGTTAAAGAAATTTTATCCATTTTAACCCAGATTGATGAGTTTCAACGTAACTCAAATTAGACTAAACCTAGGCTTATACAATGGAGAGCACCCTCTTCCTAAGACTTCCTTCGAATCATGATTCCTAACCTTATCGTGACCATCTCTCCTATCACTTAATTCGACTAAGGGTAAAAAAATAATCATTTTAGTTGTCCTCATTAAAGAGGTCAGTATTTGATTTGACATACCTAATCGTCCCTTGGTAAGATGTTATACATGTCTAATTAGGCTAAAGGTCAATTTTTAGTTAAGTCAAGTAAAATGTGAGCAAAAATTTAACAAAGTAAAGTAATTCATACATAATCAAACAAAGCAACACTCTAAATCCACAATTCAAATAAATAATCAAACATAAAGCATGCACACATTCAACTAGACTACAAGTACAACCACAATGCACTCTCAGGTCTTTAAGAACTCTAATATAATACTCCAACATATTGCACTGCACGAATCCCAACTTACCTATACTTATTGGTAAACTACTCTTGATCATTGCCTTCTTGGTCTTCAATTATCTTTGAAAATATACAATATATTAGTTTTCAAGCCGTGAATCATTACCATTGGTTTGTTTTATATGTTTTTTGTTATTTCATCATAAGTTTTATAAGTTATTTGCACTTACAAATCATGATTTCTTAACTAATCCTTGATTTTCATAAGTTACCCTAAACTGCCAAAATCACTAAGTTAGGTTCTAAGTGGTTTTATAGTAGTTTTCTTCAGTAAAAAATCTTCTGAGTTACTCTATGAGCGATGTAGGGGTCAATTTGTTATACTAATTTTATTCTCTAAAACAACCTTTGAATTCCTTTAAGTTAATCCCCTAATTAAACTACCCTCTAACTTTAGCTATCTCTAGAGATTTTAGGAAAATCACCCTATAACCAAACTTCTAAATCCCTTACTTTTACATTTTACTTATAAATTTTTTTTTTAATATCTGAGTATCATCCTAGTGCACAACTCATTCACAAGACATGAGTTATCCTCTACCTTTAACCAATATCTTATAATTAATTAATTTGCTCACTTTTCTTTCGAGCTTCAATTATAGGGTCAGTTTAAAACTTGAAGTAACACTTCAAGCAACCTTCCTCATCTTCATTACTTCCCAACTCCTTATACATTCTATCATAGTTCATCAATTTATCAAATCCAACAAAATAATCAAGTTACCCAACTTCACATTTAAAGACTAAGCTACGATTTTCTATAACTCATTACTTTACAACTTAATTCAACCATTCTAATATAGTATAAATACTTCAATAATTAATCAAGCTCAAAATCTAAGTGAGGTTCTTAGGTGAAATATGTTACTTTTTAGTAAAAACACTATTTTAAACATAGTATGGAGCTATTGGCAAAAAATAATAATAATAGTTTAGGGATAAAAGATCATATAAAAATTTAGAAAATAGTTTCATGAAAAAACTTTCCATAGAAATTCAATATTGATTTAGGATAGCTTATAGAAAAAATTTGAAGTAGAAATTACGTCATTAGCCCTATCTATTTATATATCGAAAATTCCTTAATTTCATCGATTTCTTAAGGATGTCTATTGCAACTAATAAATTTATTCAAAATAATAATTTCCTAGATTCTATAAATGAAAATATATAGGAATAATTTTTCGTCATATTATTTTGAGAATAATATATATTTTACAACATTATGTAAAATCAGACTAAAATTGGACCTCAGTGGAAAATGAGCTCTAGCTACCTATTGCAACTCCCTCTTTATGGCAACCACCAAACGTTAGGTGTGGCTTTTGGTGATAGAGGTAGTTGTGGTTGGGCTCCAGCAACTCCCTAAGCTATCATACCCTCAAATGCTTAGTTTACACCTAATTCTTGTAAATTTCCTCTAATTCAATCCTTAAATCTCCAAAATCCCACTCTAATTTTCCTAAAGTCCCCCTTGCATGTATGAATTTTGGCAAAGGTTTTTTGGATTTTTAAGATTTAAAACGATGTGGAAATAGTTTTTGTTTTGTCTCTTTTAAACACATGAGCTTAAATATTACCCTTTGCATGTAAATTCCATTCCCTAAACAACAACAACTGTCCCCCTTAATCTACATGCCCTATTAGGATGTAATCCAGCTGGCCTAAGTGTCTTAAAATTTTTTATTAATTTTCATGAATTTAATTAGCTTAATTTAGCTTAAAATGCTATTATTTGGGTATTTTAATTAATTTCTATTATATGCATATACATAAAAATTGCACACGATGTATTTATATATATTGTACATGTTATTTTATATTATCTAATAATTTTATTACATTTATAATTTAGCTATAAGAATTTCTGAGTTAATAGAGCCTATTTTACGTGATTAAGATAAATATTACGTAATATAGTAAAATTGTACTATTTTAACCATGTTATTATTTTGTTACATTTTTTTATATCTACGTCCACAGGGTCTCCTCAACTAATGTCTCAAGCCCATTCATAAGTTTTTAGATCAATTGGGTTTATTTCATCGACACTCTAAATTTACCTACTCAATCTTTATTCATGAAATACAAGGCTAACATTTCCAACCCCCTTCAAAAAAGTTTTATCCTTAAAACTTTCATTCAATCACCATATCATACCTTAAACAACTATATCATTATAATATAACAATACTAACCTATCACATAGAAAAAGGTCAAGCTAATGTTTCTTAGTCACGACTTTTGGTTCCCATGTCACTTCTGTTCTTAGGCCACTACCTTACTGAACCTTCACATATTCAACTTCACGGTTTCTTAACTTTTGAATTCAGTTCTCCAAGATCTTAATTGGTTTTTCTTCAATTGCATAATCCTCTTGTAAATGCACTAGTTTTAACTCTAAGATTGCTTTTAGATCTTTATGAACTTCTGTAACATCGATACATGAAACACATCATGATATCCAACTAAACTTTGTGGCAAAGCAATTCAGTATACTACATTTCCTACTCTCTCTAAGATTTTAAAAGGTTCGATGTATCGAGGACTTAGTTTTCCTATGGTACTAAAGCATTTAAATCCTTTAAACGAACTTATCTTAACATATACATAATCTCTTACCACAAACTTCACAGGTTTCCATTTCAAATTGGCCTAACTCTTATATCAATCTTATGCTACTTTTATCCTTAGTCATATTATTTTTACTTTATCATTCATCTGTTGGATCATATCAAGTCTTATCATCGCATATTCGTCGTTTTCCCAATATAATTGTAATCAACATTTCCTTCCATATAAAGCCTCATATGGTACTATTTATATCATAGCTTGATAACTATTATTATAGGCAAACTCCACTAATGGTAAATATTGATCCCAGTCACCACCAAAATCCAAAATACAGCCTCTCAACATATCCTCAAGTATATGAATAATTCTTTTTGACTATCCATCTATACAAGGATGATAGCATGTACTAAATTGTAATTTAGTTCCTAACAATCAATGTAAGCTCTTCCAAAATTGACTATCTCTATCTGACACAATACTTATTAGTGCACCATGTAATCTAACACTCTCCTTTATATACAGTCGTGCTAGCTTCTCTATTAAATCACCAATTCGGTATGGTAAGAAATGAATGTACCTCATTAACCTATCTACAACAACCCAAATTGAATCATGACCCACTTTTGTCCTCGAGAGTCCTTTTACAAAATTCATAGTAATGTGATCCCATTTCTACTAAGGCATTTCTAATGGTAATAGTAAACCACTAGGTCTCTAATATTCTACCTTCACCTGTTGACACGTAGTACACCCAACTACATATTGTGCACATGCTTTTTCATGCCTTTCCACCAAAACAACGCTTTTAGATCACAGTACATCTTATTTCCAGTATTATGCACTTTAACCATGATCTTATTCTTTAGCTTAGGGTCACTGGGTACACAAATTTTATTCTTATACTTTAACACACCTTCAGTATCAATTTTGAAATTGTTTATATCATCTACACTCGACTTTTCCTTAATTTCCTTCAAATTCGAGTCCTCATCTTGTTGAAGCCCAATTCTCTCCATTAGAGTGAGTTATACTACTAAATTCATCAATTTCACATCAGTTTCATGCCATTTGAACCCAATCTCCTATTTCTCAAACTCTTGAATCAATTCACAGTAACCAATAAGTAATAATGCCACTTGTTCGTAATTCTTGCAACTTAGTCCATCTACTACAACATTAGCCTTATCGAGGGATAGTTTATATTCAAATCATAATCTTTGATCAACTCCAACTAGTACCTTTGTCACAAGTTCAACTCTTTTTGAGTAAAGAAATACTTCAAGCTTTTATGAGTTGTATAAATTTTACAATGTTGCCCATATAGATAATGTCTCCAAATTTTCAAAGCAAACACCATAGCAACCAATTCCAAATCATGTTTCAGATAATTTATCTCATAAGGCCTCAATTGCCTTGATGCATATGCTACAACCTTGCCATCCTGCATCAATACATAACCCAATCTATTCCTAGAAGTATCACTATATATACAATAAGGTTTATTTGGATCTAGCAAAATAAGTATTGGTACTAAAATCGACCAATCCATTAATTCCTAAAAACTTTGCTTACACTCATCACTCCATTCAAACTTAACATCCTTTTGTGTCAATCGAGTTAGAGGTCTTGCTATCTCAGAGAAATCTTTTATGAATCGTTTATAATAACTGGCCATTTTGGAAAACTTCTCAATCTGACACCGTAGTCGGCTATTTCCATTTAGCCACCGCTTAGACTTTCTTAAGATCCACTGAAATTCCTTCACCTAACACTATATGTCCTAAGAATGAAATTTTATCTAACCAAAAATCGCATTTACTCAGCTTATTGTACAATTTATTATCTCTTAGCTTTTACAAAGCCAAACACAAATTATCAACATGATCCTTTTTAGTCTTTGAATAGATTAAAATATCATCAATAAACATAACAATGAATTTATCCAAATAAGGCTAATAGATCCAATTCATCAAATCCATAAACACAACTAATGCATTCATCAATCCAAAAGGCATCACCAAAAACTCATAGTGCCCATACCTTGTTTGAAAAGTAGCATTTGGTACATCCTTAAGCTTCATTGATAATTGATGGTATTCAAATCTTAAGTCAATATGTGAAAATACGGTAGCTCCATGCAACTGATCAAACAAATCATTAATTTGTGGCAGTAGAGATTAATTCTTAATAGTCACCTTATTTATTTCTCGATAATCAATACATAATCTCATGGTTCCATCTTTCTTATCACAAATAGTACTATTGCTCCCAATGGAGACACACTAGGTCGAATGAACCCTTTATCCAATAACTCTTAGACTTCCATTGATAACGTCCGATATAAAGCTTTCGATATTGGCTCAATTCCTAGCAACAATTCTATAGTGAAATCTAACTCTCGATATGGAGCTAAACCAGGTAAGTCATCTAGAAAAACATCGGAAATTCACACACTATAGATATTTCAGCCACTTTCAAAGTCACTTTCTTTCCCTCTGTAGTAAATATCTAACAAAGTTGCCACTCTTCAGTAACTTCATTTATTTCTTTACATACTTCAATTAACAATAATCTTACGCTTCAGTTTTCAGTCTTTCCCTGAAATATCACCTTACCCTCATCAAAGATTACATTCTTATTTTGATAATCAACTTTAGCCTTTTATTTGGACAACCAATCTATTCCCATAATAATATCATAGTTGTTTAATGATAGTACTATTAGTTTTATTGAGAATTCTTTTCCTTGTATTTGCAATTGTCCATTATCTAATACTTTTTGTGTTCAACCATTCTAATAGAGTATAAATACTTCAATAATTAATCAAGTTAAGAATCTAAGTGAGGTTCCCATGAGAAATATGCCCCTTTTTTTACTAAAAACACTATTTTAAACATAGTTTATGGCTTAAAAATCAAATAAAAATTTAGAAAACACTTTTATGAAAAATTTCCATAGAAATTCAATATTCGTTTAGGATAGAATATAGAAAATTTTTGAATTAGAAACTATATCATTAGCCATATTTATTTCAATATCGAAAATTGCTTAATTTCATTAATTTCTTAAGGATGTATACTATAACCACTAAATTTGTACAAAATAATTTTTTTCCTAGATTATACACATGAAAATATGTAGGAAAATTTTTTTTTATAATTTTATGGGCATATTTTATATTTTTACAAAATTATGTAAAATCGAACCAAAATTAAACCTCATCTAAAAATGGAGCTCCAACCACCTACAGTAACTCCCTCCTTATTGAAATCACCTGACGTTGGGTGTGGCTTCTAGTAGTGGTGGTGATTGTGGCTAGCCTCCAATAACTCCCTAAGCTATCATACTCTCAAATGTTCAGTTTACGTCTAATTCTTGTAAATTTCCTCTAATTCAATCCTTAAATCTCCAAAATCCCACTCTAATTTTCCTAAATTCCCCCTTGCATGTATGAATTTTGGGGAGGGTTTTCTGGATTTTTCAGTTTTCAAAAGATGTGGAAATAGTTTTTGTTCTCTCTCTCTTCAAACATTTGAGCTTAAATATTACCCTTCGCAAGTAAATTCCACTCCTCAAACACCAAAAACTATCCCCTTAATCTACATACCCTATTAAGATTTAATCTAGCTAGCTTAAGTGTTTTTAAAATTTTTTATTAATTTTCATGAATTTAATTACCTTAATTCGGCATAAAATGCTATTATTCAAGTATTTTAATTAATCTCTATTATATGTATGTACTTAAAAATTAAACACAATGTATTTATATATATTCTATATGTTGTTTTATATCATCTAATAATTTTATTACATATATAATTTATCTATAAGGATCTATGGGTTAAAGGAGCATATTCTATGTGATTAAAATAACTATTACGTAATATAGTAAAATTGTATTATTTTAGCTATATTATTATTATTTTGTTATATTTTTTAATATCCACATCGACAGGCTCTCCTCAACTAATGTCTCTAACACCCTAAATTTACCCACTTAATCTTTATTTGTCAAATATAAGGCTTGCACTCCTTACAATCAAAACTCTCAAAATTCTTTGTAATTGTTGATGAATGGATCAAGGCCAAAAGCATGGCCATGATCTCCAATTGTGATTGCCTTTGATCATTTATCCTAAGTAAAATTCTTCTGCAAGAGCTGCTATATTTGGTTGCTTCTTTAAATAAGTGAACATCATCTTTAATTTTGAATTATTATTGGACAAATTCCACCTTTTTCACTTCAATAGCTCCTTCAAACCTTGAAATCAATAAATTACTTAATTAAGCACCAAATCCATTAAAATTACAACAAAATAACAAAGAATCACTTCTCAGCAATAAATATGTGCAAATTCACACTCATCATGAAGCCTCTCTATCCTCCTTAGCTCTCTTAGCTTTAAAGCTCTTAGAAGACTGATGCAACAACTTAGCCCAAGCTACCTTGAGAGGACAACATTCATCTACCCTCAATGTCTACATGATGCTTTAAGCTCCCCATCTTGTCCTTGCCTATCCCTATATGGACCATCATGATGACAAGTGTAGGAGGCTGAGGTTTAGAAATCCTAATAGCCCTCCTGGATGGCTTCTAAGTCACTCCTAATGTTAGGGCCTTCATTTGTTGAGAAGATTTTTTCGTATGAGCCACAACAAGATCCTATAAATTTAGAGTCTTTAAACCTATTACTACAAAAACGAAAACAAAACTTTAGCAAAAGATCAAGGAAATAATCAAGAAAAGTAATTAGGGCCAAAAGTGGAGTCCCCTAACCCCCAATAGATGGTGATTAGTCAACTCCAATAACAAATTCCCTTTTGGAATGGTAGATACATACTTTTACCCCCTTCTTTATCATTGGTTGGGAAAAATCTCATTGTGTGGTAGCAACCGGATAGCCTGAACCCTAAACAAGTTTGACTTATTGATCCATAAGTTAAAGAGTTTTCGACTCTCAATCACAACAAATCTCTCATTCTAATCTTCGATAGTAAAATTAAAGCAACCTAAAAGCTTGATCTTTTGGTGAAATGATTGAAACCCATAAGTTATTATCATAATTTATCCTTCTTGTGGATTAAAAATGCCTGGATAGTTGGGTTGCAGCTCGTATCTAAAATGAGACATAAAGGACTTCAAATGCCACTTTAGTCCATCGCATTATGAGAAGGCTTACCTGATAATGGTTCAATATGTCCATCAAGAACTACAAGAAGGGAACTTTCAACCTAAACTCAAAATGTTTACTATACACATTAAAAAAATATTAGTTCATAAGGAAAACTCTCTCTTCTAGTCACTTGACAAATGACCCAACCCTCAAGGAACGGTTTGTAATATTTTTCCAAAGTGACCATAGCCTCCATAGACAAACAGCATAAAATGTCATTGAGCATATCTTTTGCCTTCCTATCTACCAAACCAGTCTAATAGGGATCACTAGTATATTCTCTACCTTAACCCCTGCCTTCTCCTCTAGCTACTAAGATTACCTTCATTAGAAGGGGGACTCCATCCAAAGGCGATGCCAACACTACTGCCTCTATAGGGATAGGAGGAAAGGAAAAGGAAGAATGAGCTTCTATATCGATTAAGCCCTAAATTCTTCTTGCTGAACAAGATAACCATATAAAGGAACTTAACTATTCTCTTAAAGCCATGTCCTTGCCAAATTGTGTAAATAGTTTCAAAAGGAAAAGGGAAGAAGATAGCCCTCCAAAAAGCACTAAAAGACTTGCAAAGTATTACTAAGAGAAGATCCTTATATTTGATAAGACCTCCTTTTTGTGAGAAGGTTGCAAGGAATAAGCAGACACAATGAGAAAGGGATCAAAAAGGTAAAATAAGGACATGATGCCTAAAGAACGTATGCTATCTAAAGCCATCCATCTAACTTCATTTGAAAATGAATAGCTAAGATCTCTTGCTTAGTTATGGCTCCAACACTAGGTGATACATGTTCTTATTAATAGCTACATTCAATTATGTGCGTAAGACAATTCTCATGTATGTGAGCATCTCAAGCATCATGTTTAGTAAGTAATATCTATTAAGAGGAACATAACTATCACCAATAAGGCACACCAAACATGCTTCACATCACAACTTGGGCCATAACAGAATTGAGGCACAACTCGAGCCATAGAAGAATTGAGGCTTGGAAAGACCAGCTGTAATGTTTGGAAAAGTTTCGCTAAACATTGACTGCAGTTAAAGGAATGGAGCAAGACCATAGGCAACTAACTTAACTGCTCAGCATAACTACTTTGAATACTGCCACAACAATGCTTAAGTACAACACAGCCTAGTAACTTCCTAGCCCCTTAATGGCACATATTTTACTTTGAGTCAGCTCAATACCCTATCAATTGCAACCACCCCCCACCTTACCCCCCTTTTTCTCCCTTCCCCACCTTTTTAGAAGCTTTCTTCCAACAATGCCTCAACTTATAGCCAAGCATCCCTTAATACAAGAAGGCAACACCAACATGGCTATTAGCTTGTTTCTTTGATAACTCAACCCATTTCTTAGATCCTCAGCATCATATCCTAGCTCTCGTTTAGAGCCCTAGTTCTAGCCTTCCCATTATGGGGCTTATGGGGTAGATTACTATTATATATGGATTTTAGCTTGGGCCTCACTTTAAGGCCTATGAGCCCATCACGTTAATCACTTAGGAAACTGAGATACAATCCTTCCTAAAAGGATTTGTTATGTAAGAGGATTTTGAGGAGAGCCTAAAGCAGTTATAACTGCTAGATTTTGCAATCTTATCTGACTAAGAATCTCATTCCACATATTGAGATCTTGACAATTGCATCTCCTATAAATACTCACCAAACATCTCTAGTAAAGGACTTCTTTTAAGATTTCCATTACTTTCTATTTTTGCTTAACCCTTATTGGATAGTTATAGCGACTCTTTAGCCTACTCCCTTATCTTGTGCGTTTTACTAACTTGAGTGTTAGAATCTCTACACTAAGGGCAGCTTTAGCTCCCCATAATGTGTTTAATTTTGAAGGTCAATTGGAAGAAAAAAAGAAACAACTTTGCTAAAAATTCTATATTTTTAGTTAGATCGCTAATCAATCACAAGGCCAATCCTTTAGTTAAAGATAAAGAGTTGGTTAGAAAGTGGCAACAACAAAAGGCACCATGTTATACTAATAATTATTGGAATTTTTATCCACACATTGATGTTCTAATTAAGGAACATTATATAAGAATTAAAGTGACATAACATTATATCATGGTGGCATTATATCTTAGGTGATAATGACGGTGTACGAGTGCTTAAGAGATAAGTGACAATAGTAAAAGAAAATGAATGGATTATGAAGATTGGGAGTGAGATGAGAGATAACAAAAAAAAAAAAAAAAAGCAAATAAGGTTGAATTGAAATGTTGATAGAACATAAAAATAAAAAATGTTGCTCTTTTTTTATTTTTTAATAAGAGGCGATACCATTAGGGTTTGAGTGCTACAATTTAATTTAAGGGAAAAAAATGTGTTTTGCGGTTGGTTCAATTCTTGGTTCCCATAGTTCTCTTCTTCGTTGATATTTTCTTGTATAACACTAATCATCAAACTTAGTTGGATTACCATGAAAGCTTTCATATTAAGTTTTTCCTGCATATAATCTTTAAGGCTTCTTTAAGGCCAACTACACGTGTTCAAACTGACTATAATCTAAAATTCATGCAATAATTAACTTTTCAATATCACACTTCATGCACATCTCTTCAATGTGCAAATTACAAACTCTGAAAATCATTGATCTCTCAAATTCACTATTGTACTAATTTTTTTTATTACAAGATTTGACTTTTGGTTAACGTTTGCAATTTGTGTTATTGTGTTGTGTCTAGTGTTCGTATCTAAACAGGTCTGTGTTGGGAAAATTGTACGACACGACTTGTTTATTAATTATGTTTGAAAATCTAAACTTGTAATCCAACTCATTTAATAGGCATGTTTCTGGTCTGAGTTAGATCTATTTATATTTATCGATTAAAAAGTTACAAATAAATCTATAAAATACTTACAAAGATAAAAGGAAAAGGCAATAATAATATTTAAATTCTATAGATATAAATGACATATAATCTTGACACTAACATAAAATTACAATCCAACAAAAGTTTCAATGAAGTAAAACCTCATTAATTATAGGAAATTAAGAATTCAAATTACATAACATTACTAAAATGTGTGAAACTATGATATAAATAGATGTTATTGCTAGTGTTAATTTCTAAATTTACTACGTTTTCTGTTAAATCTTTAAAAAAGATAGTCAAATAACTTACCTAATATGCTGGGATGAAGATGAACATACAACCTAGGAAATCACATGAAATAGGGAATGGGTCGGAACATCAAGGTAGCTCGAAAAGTATATGAGAGTTAAAGAGTAGGCAAACCTAGGTAATAATGGAGTGGATATTACGCATCACTCAACTACACTTAGGCCTAGGACACTACTTAATATGATGCGCAAATAATATTTTATGGTCACTCACTACTAACCTTACTTAAGAGTTATATAAGAGTAGTCCTTAAACTTGGGGTAATAAGGATTATAGGTAAGAACAAGGAAGAAGATCATAAAAAGGGTACTCTTGTTGATGTATTTTAGCTTAGTATAAAATGTGGTATTTATACCAACCCAATTAGGGTAACTACTAGGTTCTATAAAATGATCAAAATGGATATTATACTAGAAAGAGTTTACATATTATATTACAATGACAAATATGGTAAAAGATGAGGAGATTATGCATCGAATGGTACATACAGCAAGGAAAATTGTCAAAGAGGTGTGTCATTGTGTGAGTGGATACTTCTCTCATGTGGAGAGATGGGGTCAATATAGGCATGCTCTTGGTCGGTACATGGCAAATAGCTCAGACTCTTGGACAAACAACTTAGAAACACTTCCGTCGAGCTAGTGGTCTGGTTGGTTAAGCTATTTAGGTAAGATAGTTCATTTGATCTCCTTTACTTGAGAAATAGTATAGTACCGGTGCAAGCTCGGGTACTCAATTAGGCTGGACTTTTTTAGGGGTTGAGCCTCTTTGTTGGTGAGCTGCTTAAAGAGAGCTCAATGGACCATGGTTGCTAACCCTGGAGCTTGGAAATATGTCAATAGGCTTCTTATTACTACCTTATAAGAGTTTTTACTTGTCCTTTTTTTTTTTTTAATTTGAATTTGCACAAAAGTTTATGTCATCAATATGAAAATTGTCAATTCCAATATCACCTTTTCAATAATAATATGCATTTGATCGAAAATTGAAACCAACACAAATCTTAGCAAGACATCGCTGCATTGACTTCTCAAAACTTCAAGGCTTTTCATCAAAGTATAAAAAAATTTTAGCCAACCATGGTTTCAAAAGTCAAGGAGGAATCAAACTCCATAGTTTGGACAATTCGGAAATTAACTTGGATTTTTGGTTTGAAATTTACCCCAATCCACGTGAATCAAGTATATGAAAAATCGAATTAATTGGAAGTTATAAAGATTGAAGAAACAACTTTAACAGCATCTCATGACATATTAGGCAGTAGAATTTCAATAAGTGCAGGCACTGCCATCTATAACATTCATACTAGAGGAAAGAGCGTTCGGCAAATTTTAGATGAAAAACAAAGTAATACATTGTGCGCTAAAAACAAATCACAAGACAACACAAACTCGCTTTTTGTACAGAGCAACCAAGAAAACAGTTGTTTTCGGAAATAAATAGATTAGAGTAATGATTCAACAACCAACATTAAAGCAAAATGAACATAGGATTGTACATGGTGTTTACTGATCGATGCCTCGGTGGGAAATAAAGAATAAAATAAAATGTAAGCTTATTAATATGGATTTATGAGTCAGACTTGAGATCTATTTACAAGAAATGTTTAATAAACAAGTTTATAAATAAATCCGAAACCTAATTTATAACCTAAACATGAATTCAAACATGTTTAAATAGGTTTGATCTATTTGTATCTTATATTAAATTTTTTCCCTTATATAAGTCTCTCTCTTTTTTTATTTTACTTTTTTTTTTGGTAAAATACACTGTTTAGTTGTGTTGTGTGCGTATCTCACAAGTTGGTCCCAAATTGCTTGCCACACTTCTGGTTATAGTTACTAAACATAAAAATATAAGTGATATAACAAGTAAAGATATGAGAAAAAAAATATATATATACACAAAATTTTAAGTGGAAAATCCTATAAGAACATTGGCAAAAGAAATAAAGAGTTAACCAAGTCATTATGATATGATTTCTATTTCTCACAATCTAGAAGCATCAAGGATTTTTTGGTCCCTTCAATTACTTTACCTGTTATGTATGACAAAATATATAGATAGAGTTACAAAAAGCTAAATTATAGAAACTCATCAAGAAAATACCAAATAGGAAAAAATGGCTAAGAACATACAATCGTGACAAAAATTCAGCACTTAATATAAAAACAAAACAAGTAATATTATCCCGTATTTTAGATTAACAGCGATGACGATATGTAAGATGCTGTCTCTCTTTAGTCCTTTAGCCTATTCGATTTTGTCGCACGTCTATTTAGCATGGTATGAAACTATACCAAACTATTCAGTGTCCTATATCATCCGGATAAAATAACGCGTTGATGCTTCCCACATTATTACAACATAGTTTTGCATATACACAAACATTTTCAATTACTTATTCACATCTCATAATTTACATGCATATAATATAGAGCAGAGGCCGAAAAACATGTCAAAGCATATTTCCACGATTTCTTTTATCCATGGAAGCAACATTAGCGGCACATGTATTGCCCTTGGTATATTAGATGGGATGAAGTTTCTCTATCTCTTGTTTATTAGAAATTCAATATAATATATTAAATCAGCTAATTATAAAGCATAAGCCCATGTCATTAGTTATCTGTCTGTATGTATGCGTACGCGTGTGAGAGAGATATAAAATTACTCGAAGGATTTCATAATATGACACCAATAATCGAACTTTCAGCCGATCAAATGGCTTTGATTTCCTATAATTGAATTAAAGAGCTAATAAGGTCCACTAGCAAGTCCTTGGGTTGCGCATATCCATTAACCTGCTGCAACCAAACCATGCCCTCTTTTCAGGTCCACCTCACAATGCTTTTGGCTTATTACTCTATAAATACCATGGGATTTCCATCTGACATTTGCAAGTCTCCAGAGAAACACACCAAATACTGTAATTATAATAATCAAAATGGCCAACAAGTTCTTCGCTGTGTTCCTCATCTGCATTGTCGTTGCTGCCGCATTCAACGTGCAAGAGGCCAAGGCTCATTCCGATGATGACGAGTACAAGTCATGCTTCAAGAGCTGCGACGAGAAATGCGTCGGTGAAGGCCTTGGCTCAACCGTCTGTGAGATGAAGTGTGACACCGACTGCGCCGCCAAAATCCTTGCAGGTAAAAGCTTTTAACGGAATGGTTTTGTAAATATATATTTGCACACATGCTAAGTTTTACATATATATAGATTTAGGAGATAGGAGATAGGGATATAACTCAAACATACAGTGTAGGTTTATATATATTCCATGATTTTATACGTGTACATGGTCGTATGTGATTAATAATCTTTATGGATTTAAAATCAAGTCATATATATATACGTGCACCATAGATTTAAAATTACTATCTACATTTTTTACGTTTCTTTTCAATTTTATATATACATGCACCATAGATTCAAATTATTTTTTCTAAATTATCTTAATATTGGATTCTGAAAATATGAAAACTTTATCTTCATTGCTTTACCCATATAAATGTAGAGGCAAGAGTTTTACTGGACTAACGTTAACACTGTTTAACATTGCAGAGAAATTGCACGCCAAGCTCGACTAAGCGGGCAACGACAAATAATACAAGGGAGACTCGTCAGAAAAGGGACAGCATTTTCTAGCTAGTCATGTATTGATGAGCAGAGTAATGCTCTTCTTCTTCGAATGTAATCCAACATAAATAAATATTCAATTGACACAGTTTCTTATTCATCTCCGCCTTGCTGTATATCTTATTATTTATACATATATAATATATACACACGCACACATATCGTGGGGAAGCTTAATCAGAGTAATCTAAAACTATCATTGACTTCAATAATATAAGCTAATTAAACTAAAATTAGCAAATACTAAGTAGTTAACACCATATCTAAAACCATCATGGCACCAGGATCTCCTCAAAAACGACCTTTATATACATCAGCAAATCGTGTAGCTTTTGGGACTTCAATCGGACGAAATGTAACCATTTAGCCCAAATCTTACGGAGTAATATTTTCAAAATGACTAGGGAAACAGAAAAAATAAAAAATAAAAATGGTATGCAAGTCATTTGACTCATTTTTAGAGACATGGGGTATGCAGTCGCAGCATGTTTGAGCAAAAGTGCAATTAGATAATGCCAACGTGATAATTAATTTGCGCGAATACATATATTTACATGAATCATGCAAGAAGTTTTAAGTGTAAGAGTAAAAAGTGCTATAAGAAAATGTAAAATCTTACGTTCAATTTGCATGGACTTAACTATAGCCGAGAGTTTTCTTCTCATTGTCGATCGGAGTAAGCTTTTTCCTAAACTTTTCCCCCATTATGAAGTAAAGCCCAAAGCTCCAAAATGCCATTATATGGTTGCAATGATCGCATCATATGCCATTTAAATTACGACATTGTTCATAAGAAATTCGTTTCCATGACTTTTCGAAGCACTTAACATTTCAAATATAGAATTTAAATTCTAATACAAATGTGAGCTTTGAATGTAAAGATATATCTTGAGTTCTCCTAGGATTCTGGTTTGGAGCATATGGACAAAGTTGAAGTTGAAGTTAGAAATTGATTTCAATAAAATTTTGGATATTTTGACTCGGTGCACTTCAGTCGGACCATGTCAAAACGGAAAGCATACTTTAAATAGGAGACATGACTTAGTTCGATCAAAGATATATTTTGGTCAAACCAAGCTGGCATTGGCTTTGATAAGCTATGTTCTGCTTTGTATTTATGTTCCAGGTGTCATTCTAATATTGTACCAAATGTTATTCTTCTATTGGCTATAGATTGCTTAGTTAGATAAATAATTAAGCAGAAGTATAAATAGGCTCTTGTATGTGAACACAACATTTGGAAAAACATATTATTTTTGTTCCGCAACTCTTTGACCCCTTCTGCAGGAGGTCTCATATGAGGAATCTGCACACTTCTTTGGATTTCATTGAATGGTATCAGAGCAGGTATCATCCAGCTCTTACTAATTCTTGTCGTACTGTTTCAATAAACATTTAGGGTTTTTATGACTCTTCAATTACTAGATATGAATAATAATATGGACTTGTCGATTAGCTATCCATATTATCTCTCTAGATCGAATCATCTTAGAATGATCATAGGTGATATCTATATTATTAAGTAAAAAATTTCCTTTCTAGACTCCACACCCATCTAATAACTTTTATGTATAAAGTTAAAATATTTGGTATGGCCTGATCCATTTATTGGCAATGTTGTCATCCTATATTTATCACTATATTTAATGTACAGATAACTGCATTTACTATTTACATTAAAGTGGTGAACTATCATTTTAAAACATAGCTTTTTTTTTATTTCCTTATGCTCTCTTCCATCTTGTTTTATTTCATATTGTTGATTAAAATTATCCTTTTCTCTTGAGATCGATTTCTTCTTTCTTTATCAAATTTTGACCCTAAAAGGCTATTCTCTCTCCTTCTTCTAGTGGTATTTATTTTTTTTTTTAAATCAATTTGTTTCTTTGTATTCTTTATTTATTTAGAGATCATTTCATTTTACTTGATTTCCCTGGAATGTGAGTTATTGTTGTTCGGTAAAGAGTGACATCTTCACTTCTTTTTAATAGGTGAAGCATCATTTAATTTGAGGTTGCATTTTTTTGTGGAGGTTAGTGGATAAGGGTTGGTTGGAAACTTGAGTGGTAGTGGTAGATTGGTAGCAATGGGTTTTTAGTGGTTCCCTAAGAGGCTAAAGAAGAACAAGATTGTTTTTAGGTCATGCACGTAAGCCCATTTCATGTTTTCTCTTTTATATTATAATTAGTATTTGTTAAAGATAATGTAATGGTTTGTATGGATTTTATGGATTAGATCATTTGCAGACATAAATTTATCTAGTGTAACTTCAAAAAGGTAGTTTTCATTCTTACATAATTTCATACAAATATTTTTTATTCTATAACTAATTATAGTTATTGCTTAAATGTCAAAAGGATCAGATAATGAGTTATGTGAATTTTTCAATCATTAATTTGAGGTTACGTGTTTTGCTAAGGTTAATGGATACTAGTTAGCAGACTTAAGTGGTGGTAATGCTACAAACAAGGTGAGCTAAAGCTCAAGCTCAGGTTCGGGCTCGAGCTTTGACTTGGCTCGACTTGTTTAAAAATTATTAAGTTCAAGCTCTCAAGTTAAGCTTTTTATCAAGCTTGCAATTGAGACTTGAGCTAAGCTCATTTAAGTAAATTGGTTTTGTTTAGAGCTCAAGCTCAACTAGTTTACTAAGTAAGCTAAAGGTCAAGCTTTAGCTTAACTGAACCAAAAACAAGCTGATTTCAAACTTATTCATCAGCCTAAATATATAAAATGAAGAGATACATAAATAAATAGATTAATGAATAGTGAAAAGAATTAGATTATATATTATATATTATGCTATGACGTATTATATATTTATTTATATTATATAAATATTAACTTTTGGATTTGAATAATATATTATATATTATATATGATACTTGTAATATTTGTAATATATATAAAACTCATAAGCTTACTTATAAGCTGGCTCATGAGCTTCAGTGAGTGAGAGCTCACCTTACTTATATAAATGAGCTTCATCTCAAGCTCAAGCTCAAGTTCAAGCTCAAGCTCAAGCTCAAGCTCAACTAGTTTATTAATCAAGCCTAAACCCAACTCATTGTTGCTTTAAATGGTAGTGATAATAGTTGTTTCAATAGTGGTTGCTTTGAAGGCTAAAGAAGGACAGGATCGTTTTATGTAGTGCATGTAAACCCATTTAAATTATAATTCCTCTTTTCTACAATTATCCATTTTATGTTTTGCTCTTATATTATAATTGGTATTTGTTACAAATGATTTTTGATCATATAATGGTTTGCATAGATTAGATCATTTGTAGATGCATAACTTTATGTAACATAATATTATAAGTGTATTTTTTTACTTTAACAAAATTTCATAAGGGTGTCTTTTATTCTTAATTTAATTGTGGTTGTTGCTTAAATGTCAAATTGAACAATCTAATAATTTTAAGTTTTGAGCATGAGGATAATGGTTTGAAAAAAAAAAAGTGTAAGATAATGGATATGTTATTTCGTTTCATTTTATCTTTAAATGCATGCCAATTAAAACTATTAATTGATTCATTAAATAGTAGATTTACTAAGAAATGAGAGTAGCAATATCTTTCAGATAAATTGAATAATGACATTTTAGTGTAACTATAAAAAGGTGAATATTACTTAGTAAAACATTCTTGAATCATCTATATTATTATAGAAAGATGCCTTTGAAGAGTTCAACAAAAAACATTAATACCGCTGATTATCTTAGAATTATTACCTTATAAAAAGTAACTGTGAGAAATATTTTGATAGAAATCTAATTACTACATCATAAATAAATATACAGATTGAAATATAGGATAGAATATAAAAGGGTAAAAATTACCAAGTTACACACCATAATTGGTGGCACTAAAGATTAAGGTGAGAAACAGTAATTATAATACATGCCATATAAATATTTTGAATAAATGTGAAGAATATCAAGATGGCGATTAAGGAGCTTTTTATAGACATGCAACTAATGTTGGTATTAAGGAAGAGACAAAAAGGAATGTAGAAATAATTTACAAATGTTAAGACTTTTAGTTATCAAAATGAAATGAGAATGAAAATGCTAGCATTGGAGATTTTGGTAAAAATAATAGTAATGCCATTTTTAATATAATTATAGTCATATAAAGATTTTGGATTAACATGGAGAGTGTTTTAAAAATATAATTCCATCAATAACATTACTTAAGATGATATTATCTTAGTTTATGTGTTAATAATATAGGACAAATACTATTTTTTATTATTTATAAATATCATAGTTCTTTGTGACATTTTCTAAACCATCTTTATTATTATTATTATTATGATAACAACTTATTTAATATTTCTTCCTTAAAATGATATTTTTATGTTAAAACAAAATGATGATTTATTAATGTAACCATAGAAAAGGTAAATATTAATAAATAAAAATGTTCTTAAATAATATATTACTATAGAAAGATACCTATGAAGAGCTAGATAAGTAACATTAATATTACTTATTATTTTATAAATATTTTGAGTAAATGTCACGCTCGGAAAAAGTGGAGTCGCAATAGTCTCGTCGTATGAATCATCCTAAGATAGAAACTGTCCTCATAGCTATTATTCTAGACCTAGTTCACACCAAGCGTACTTAACTCCACCCTTTTGAAACGTTCAATTCAATACCTATTTAATATAAACTTATGGAGTAATCCTCTAAAATAATTTTTTTAAAATAAAATTGTAATTTAATCTTATAAAAAAGTAGTAATAAATCCCATAAGTACCTATCATTTCACATTCAAGTCAAAATATTGAAAACTACCAAGCACTTTGAGAAGTCTTATGTAGTTTTCCTTAAAAAAATAAAAAGTTAATATTAAAGGCAATAACCAACCATTTCTCGTTGCATCTCACTTCTCATCCCAGTTTACTAGTGTTTTAGTGTTAGTTAGGCACTTGTGATCCATTTAAAACCTGTAAAACAAACTATAGAGAAATGAGTGATAACTTACCCAATATGTAAGATAGAGACAGAAGTATACACTTAGTATATCACAAGTAAAGTTTTTAACCAAGTTAATTAGATGCAATGCATGTACAAGCAAATGTCATCACACAACGTTATTCAGTCCATCATAAGATTAGAGAAATTTCACCCGCTCTAGTCCGAGTCAAGGAGATTGACATCATGCACTTAGCGAATCATGACCAAGTCGGGGCTTGTACAATGAAGAACACCCTTCTCCTATGACCACCTTCGAACTACAGCCTTCAACCTTGCCACAACCTCCTATCATGTCACTTAATTCGATTAAAGGTGGGGAAAAAACCATTTCAGCTATCCTCATTAAAGAGAGTTTGTGTTTGGCTCAAGAATCTTAGTCATTACCCCTAGTGGGTTACGATGTATATCATGTTAAATGTTAAGTCAAGTTTGAGTTAGTTTATTTTTAAAGTGATTAATCAAGCTCAAACAATTTAAGCATAATAATATTCATAGAATAACCACATCATAGAGCTCAACTCCTATCACAGCAAATCGAAACCCAACCATAAGCATCGCATACGTACAAACAGCTAACTATAATCACAAACTAATACATACTAAGGTCTCAAGATATTTAGAAATAATATCCCAAAATACTGTAAAGCATTAATCCTGCTTACCTATACTAAAGCTTACTCTAACAAATCTAGAACATTAGGGTTTTCCTCACTCGAAAGTCCTATATATATACTAAAGCTCATATTCAATTTTCATAAAATTTATGAAAACATTAAGGTCTTATCTAGTATTTAGTTGAGATATCATTTATATAGTTATTCAGTAGAGTTCCGTATATATATATATACATACACATTATATATATATATATACATATATATTTTAAGTATTTTATTTTATCATATAGGTTATAGCAATTTGCTTATTAATATTTAATCTACGTAGTTTTACTATTGCTTATATTATATTGTTTCAATTTCATCGAAACATACTTACTATTATCTATAGTATGTTTTAATTAAGGAAAGATCGTTATAGGACGATTTTTTTTGTAATATTGCAAAAAACATCTATTTTATAACCTAAAGTGATTCAGCATTAATAAGATCAATATCATAGAGTTTGTACGAGCTCGACTATACGTGTAAAGTATTTCATTTAAAGGATTATCTCTACAAAGTATTTCTAATTCTAATATATAGTTAAAGTTGTATAGAAACCAATATGGTATTGATATTGTATTATGTAATGAAAAATATATGTTCATGTAATCTTGCAATAAAGTATAATAAATCATATATACTCAAATTTTACAAAAGTAATTATGTTAAATTTGTAAGAATATAAAGTTTAATGTTTAATAGTTCCGATAAATAATTATTACTAGAGATCCACTTATTTTAAGAATCGATATTAACAATATACAAGTCTTACAACTATTAATATTCTAAGTTTATAATTCGAAAATGAATGAAATGGTACAGATAAAATACTCTATTTAAAAAAAAAAATAATGAAATAACGAACATCTCTTTTCTATAACTATTTAATATCAATTAAAAGGCAACACTTATAATCATATAATCGAGGTTATTTAGAAATATCAAATATCGGAAAATTTTAACTCTTCTAATTCTTTTTTTTTTTCTTCTCTCTCTCTCTCTCTCTCTCTCCTCCCTTTCTCTCTTCCTCTTGTTTTTCCTTGATTTACATCATTTGATGCAATAATAGCTTTTGAATCCATTTTATATAAGATTGTCACCACCTTACTAAAGGCGGTGATATATATATATAATTTTTTTTTGTTTTTTTAAAGATATTTTAGTGAATTTATTATATTTTATTTAATACCTATCCAAATTTTTAGAATATTCTATCGTTTCACCGTAAACTTTATTTATAATTGCGAATTTCTTTTTTCATATATCATTATTTCAAGTGAATTTTAACATAATTATTAGTAAAAATATTAATAATTTATAACATATAGTTAAGTTTTTTCAATTATTTGAAACTTATTTATATACATCTTATATGATATTTTACTCACCAATATTAATTATTAAAATCACGTAATTGATTTTAAAAGATTTATCTTAACTTATATATAAAATTACAAAACTCTACGTTATAATGATTAGACCCAATAAACTTAACATTTCTAGAAAAGTTTTATATAAATAAGCTTAAATTGAAATATTAAAGCTACACAATTATTTCATTTAAATTTTCTACTAGTTATGAGAGTTTAGCTTAATTCCACGAATATTGTTATAAATCATAATTTCTTGAGTATGTGTTAAGTGTTAAATTTGTCAATTAATTTATGTGATTATATATCTATATCTAGATGTAATTGAAGAATTCTCATACTTATGAATGCTTCTAATCAATTTTATGTAGAGGGAATATCCGACCAATTAGGTTTATATTAATTCAATTACTTTTACGTATTTTCTCTTGTTATTAGTAATATTATTATACTCGGCATTCTATTGTTAAAATTTATATTCTTGTGGTTATGAGTAATATTAGTATAAATTATTTTACACCTATTGATCTAACTTATAAATATATTTTTCTATAAAAGATATATACTACTTAAAAGCTAGCAAGTTGAAGTTATGTGGTATTATGTATTATATATTATATATTTTTAAGACTTTCGGGTTAATTTACGGATATAATTATTATTTATACCGAGTATACCCATATAGTAAATTATACTATATTATCTTATTTTATAGCTTAATTAACTTATTTCTAATTCCATGTCACATTCCAAGTAATTTTGTACTATATTAAGTAATCATACTTCTAGGTGCACGATTGGGATTTTTGGTAATTATTTTCAAAATCTAATTTCACTGAGTCACTTCAACTAATTTTTCTATCTTAGTCATAAAATTTGTGCTCAATTGAATAACTTTTCCATTGCCCTAAATTCCACTTTAAGGTCTCATATAAAGTAAATTCTCACTATTTTAATTCTATTCTTGATATTCTTATTATATTATGGATTTCTAAATGTACAGGAATTCCTCAATTAAGGTTATCATGTTTTTCATAAGTTTATAGCCTAATCGATTTACTTTCCTTGAATGCCTTAAATCAACTATTGACCCTAATCGTACAAGGACAAGATTTTGTCCTAACACTTAGATGTTCAAGTTTAGATTGCTAATTTATGGGATATTACAATGAATCTGAGGAATATGATGATAGAAATCTAATAACCATATCATAAAAAAATGTAACGAATTAAAGTGTAGAATATAAATGGATAAAACTTACAAGGACTTTATTGACTTACTTATAAGGTGAAGTAATTTTATAAAGGAAATTTTTACTTTATTATATTCACAATTCCTCAAGTAATGTATAACTTTTTTATTAATTTGGTTAGCTAATAGTGACTTCTTTATTAAAGTAAATTAGTTGCAACTAGCACATTTTTAGTATATCAGGTTTTTCTTACATACTTTCCAAACTGTTAATTTTTGTTTCTTTTTCAAAATCATTATTTGTATATTATTTGCTTTAAGTATTAATATGTTATATATTCTATTGAATCATTTTATTTACTTTTTATACAGTCATTGTGAGTCTGTGTTGGCTAATCATTTTTAATGGGAACAATTATCTTCCATAGAGTAAATCCATAAAATTAAGTGGAGGACCAAAGGTGAAACTTGGATTTATTGATGGATCTATAGTTAGGCCAACTGATGGATCAAATGAATTGAATAAATGGATTGGGAATTATATGGTGAGATGTTAGGTGTTGACCTCAATGTTGAGTGATTTGGTACAATATTTCTTATATATGTAATCAACATTTTAATTATAGAGGGAGGTAAAAGACCAATATGGAGTTGCAAGTGGTCCTTTGATCTTTCAACTTCAATATGAGATTAGTAACATAAGGCAAGGAAATTTGGTTTTTAGTATCTATTTCAATAGATTGTAGAATTGTTGGGATGAACTCCATGAATTATACACTTTTCCTAGCTGTAAGTATGATAGAATGGACTATTGCACATGTACTTTTAGAGAAAGAGTTATTAAGTATGAATCACATACTAAGCTGGTTCAATTTTTTATAGGTTTGAATGAGGTGTACAAGAGTGTTTGGAACCAAATTCTCTCTATAGAACCCTTGCCTTCAGTCAATAAGGCTTACTACTTGGTTTAACAAGTAGAAAAATAAAGATAAGTGTCTAGAACTTTAAGCTTGAACTTAGACAAAGTTGCCTTTTATTCTAATAAGGTTGGTATTAATGAGAAACAAAAGAGTAAGAAAGGACTTTTCTGCAAACACTACAAAGCTAAAGGTCATCTAATTGATTTTTTTTTTTCAGTTAGTTGGATATTTGGAACGATACAAAGGGAAGAGAGTTAAACCTAAGGGAAAAACTAATAATTCAACTTCTTTGTGCCTAAGTCCACATAAGAATGCTACTTTGGAAACACCATTCAATGAAGATTCTAGGAGTGCTCTTGGTTATACTAGTAAGGGTTTAGATAAGTAGTTTATGCAAGAGCTTTGTCATGAAATAATGAAATTAATGAAGGAAAAAGATGTTGCTGCATTAGCTACCACTACAATTAATTATATAGTTATGTTGCCCCATGTTTCTACTTCTTTAGCAACTGTAAATAACAATTTGGTGAAAATGGATTGTTGAAACTGGTGTAGCAGATCACATGACATCTTTCCTTAAACTCTTATATGATATTAAAACCATAAATAAACTCATACCCATTAGATTACCAAATGGTAGAATTCTTCATGCTACTCAATTTGATCTGCTTACATTAATCCACTCTTGACATTGCATAATGTTCTAGTTGTTCCAAAACTTACACTTAACCTATGTCAATCACAAAACTTGTTTCCCATGAGCTATGGCAAGCAATTTTCAATTCTTCTTCATGCACATTATCTAACCTAACCTCTAGCAAGTTTGTTGTAATAACTCAAGCTAAGGCTGGATTGTATTTGCTACATGTTGAGTTCTATTATGTCCCTTTTATTTCTATTGATTTCTTAGCTCATTCTATGTCTTCTTCTATTGGTTTGATGAATAAACAAGATGTAATGCTCATTCATAACAGGTTAGGGCATGCATCACTTTCCAAGTTACAACATTTAGGAGTTCGTAAGAATTTGGATCCTAAGAATTTCTTGTGTAGTATTTGTTAAGTGGCTAAGTTTCATCATTTACCTTTTTATGTTAACTCAAGTGTAAGTTCTCATGTTTTGAACTTCTTCATGTTGATTGTTGGGAACCCTATCACATAACTTCTTTGTGTGATTCAAATTACTTTCTTACCATAGTTGATGATTTTACAAAGTCAATTTAGACCTATTTGTTGCACCATAAGAGTCAAACACCATTTGTTGTTGATCAATTTTTCAAGTATGTTAATAATTGTTTCTTTATCACACCTAAGTCAATAAGGATTGATAGTGGAGGAGAATTTATTTCTCATAATTATCAAGAACTTTTCCGTAGTCTTGGTGTAGTAGATCAAACACCTTCTAGACACTTCAAGAGCTCTACGACTTCATGCCAATTTACCAAAAGAATTTTGGGAAGAGTGTATACTTGCTTGGTCTTATCTTATAAACTAGATGTCAATGGCCAATCTTTCATGAAAATTGCCTTTTGAAGTTTTATTTCATAAACCTCGTGACTATAGCAAGCTTTGGGTTATTGGTTGTTTATGTTACATTGCCATTCTCACTCCTTCTAGGGACAAGTTTGAGGCCAAAGGTGCTAAATGTGTGTTTCTTGGATATGGTAATGCACACAAAGGTTACAGGGTCTATGACTTGTCCATGAATCAAGTGGTTTGCAGTAGAGATGTTGTATGTTTTGAGAATATATTTCCTTTTTGAGATCAATCCTATATTGATTGTTTATTCTCCAACATAGTTGCCATTTGCTTCTTTTGAGACACCACTTGCTGATAAAGCTCCTGTTCATCCTGTTACTTAGTGTACTTATGACTCTATTTCTACCATCTGATACACAATCATCGGTTTCTGTTTGACGTTCTAATAGAGTTAGAAAGCCTCCTGCTTGGTTGCATGATTTTGTTAGTTCTATTCATTCTAATGCTGATGCTATCACTTCATTTGCTAGTACTGTTAGATATCCTTTGTTCGATAAAACCTAGAAGTATAAATGGATTCTTGTATATGAACAGAACGTATTGTAAAAATAGATTATTTTTGTTCTGCGACTCTTCAACCCATTCTACGAGAGCTCTCATATGAAGAATCTGTACACTTCTTTGGATTTCATTGCAAATTGTCAGGCTTTAGGGTTATTTGGATCAAAAATATACTTTAAATGGCGATTTGATCCAAATGATGTCCTTGCTTTAGGTATTATGGGCTTTTGAGGCACTTCGGTGCCTCTTCATCCAACTAAATTGCTATTTCTCAATCTACTCTTTTTGTTTTGGTTAAATCTCATTGTGCATCCCAGATAATTGGGAAGTTACCGTGCACTAATTACATCTTGAGAGTATGGTAAAACATATCGAAGTAAGGATAAAATTCCGTCTTAGCGCATTTAAAAACATGGTATAGATTATCAGACTCATCAAGAAGTAACGCCTTTAGAGATGCCTCAACCTAGATTATTCCATAAAGTCGTCCAAGAGAAGAAAGTGACAATGGATATGAAGAAATTGAAATCAATTAGATATTCTTTACTGAGAAAAAACAGTTCAAATTCTACATGCAGTTGATAGAAGAATCCCTTATTAAGGCTCGATCAAAATACTTCGTCATTGTTGCCTCTGCACTAGAACAGAGAGGCTAGAAAATTCCTAAAGAACAGAGAGTAAATTTATATTAAGAGCAGATTATACTGCCAGCGAGATTGATTAAAAAAAAAAAAAAGAAAAAGAAAACTGCAGTCTAGTTTCAGCCTAGCAGGAATGGGGTTCTAGTTTACCTTTAATGATGTTATTTACATGTTTATGTAATACAGAGCACTATTTCTCCGTCAAAAAATAAAGAAGTTGCTTACAAGAGATTTTTGCAGAAAATGTTATGTTTCTTCATCGCATTTTAAAATTAGCAGCAGAAGAAAAGGCCTTATGGCTGTTCATGTTCTTTAACTAAACTCTTGATCGTTGATGGTTATGAATTTCTTGGAAATTTAGGGGGGTTGGGGAGAGGCGGGGCGTTGGTGGGGGAAGGTACCGCAAGAGGGAAGAAAGAGCCTTACACGGCGCCAGGAGTGAATACTGCTACAAAATGGTCTAATTTTTCCTATACTGAATTAATTTAATTAACAAGGTCCACAAGCAAGTTCGCGAGTTGCGCATATCCATTAAGCGAAAGGAAGCTTGCAACCAAAGGATATCCTATTTTCGTGGTCGACCTCACAACGCTTTCACTCATTTCTCTATAAATGCTAATGGGATTTCCATTTCACATTCACAAGTCTCCAAGGAAACACGAAGAAGAAACTCAATATTACAACCACCAAATACTATTATTGTAAAAATCAAAATGGCCAACAAGTTCTTCGCTGTGTTCCTCATCTTCATGGTTGTCGCCGCCGCATTCACCGTGCAAGAGGCCAAGGCTCATTCCGATGATGAAGAGTACAAGTCATGCTTCAAGAGCTGCGACGAGAAATGCGTCGGTGAAGGCCTTGGCTCAACCGTCTGTGAGATGAAGTGTGATACCAACTGCGCCGCCAAAATCCTTGCAGGTAATGTGTTTTAACCCAATGGTTTTGTAGATGTATTCTAAGTTTTCCATATATAGACTTATGAGATTGTGATAAAACACGAACATATTACCGTAGGTTTATATACCATGAATTTACACCTGTGCATGTTACCATGTGTTTAATATAAGCTTTATAGATTTAAAATCAGTCACTTTTTAGTTTCAGTTTTCAAGTTTAAAAGATGATGAAGCTAGTATATTTGACAAGGTATAACAACTTGAAGATTTAGCAACAAAATTTGATGATTAAAAAGTTTAATCGGATATGAAATTATATAAAAAAAAATTTGAGAAGACGTACAAAATTCAAATGATGGCTTTTGATTATCTCAATATTAATAGTATGAAAATATGAAAACTCATATCCTCATTGCTTTACCCATATATATTGAAACTTTGTGCGTAGAGTTATACTGGAATAACGACAATACTGCTTAACATTGCAGAGAAATTGCACATCAAGGAGGACTAATAAGGAGGCAATGACCAACCATATAAGGGAGGCTGTCAGAAGAGGGACAGCATTTTTTAGCTTTTCATGTACTGATGAGTCGAATAGTGCTCTTCTTCTTTGAATGCGATCCCAAATAAATAATAAAAAGAAAATTCTGAAGTAACACGATTTCTCATTCATCTTCTATATATATATGTCCTATATTATGCGTAAGCTCGATCAAAGTAATCTAAAACTATGATACATCTTATAATATCCATTAGCAAGCATATCATGCCTCTTTTCAGAACTTCAATCCGACGAAATATAACCATCCAACCTGAGTCTTACGGAATAACTATATATTTTGATTTCGCGCACTTCAGTCGGATGAAGTCAATCGGAGAGTATACTTCGAGAACATGACTTAGTTCGGCCAAAGCCATCGTTTAGGTGGACGAAGCCGGTCAGAGACTTGGCGTTGGCTTCAGGGTTAGACTTCATTTGGTCCAAATGATGTCCTTGCTTCAGTCGGAGGCACTTTGCTCGATGACGTACTTCTTCATCCGACTAAAATGCTATTCTTCAATCTTCTTATTTGTTTTGCTTTAATCTCATCGTGCATCCCGGACAATTAGGAAGTTTCCCCATACTTGCAGAGAAAACCATAAATCACATTGAAGTAAGGATAAAACTCCGTTAAAATAAAAATAAAAATAAAAAAAAGGTAAAAAGCTGTACGAGAGAAAAAAGATGGCGATGGATATGAAGAAATTGAAATTGATTAGATACTCTTTACCAAGCAAAGACAATTCAAACGCTATCAAAGTATCCCTGAAGCAAAAAAAAATGTAGTTGATAGGAAAATTCTTCTTATAATAGAACGGAGAGTCTGGAAATTTTATTCGAAAGTCGTAAGAGCGGTTCATCATGCCACCGACGCTGAGAAAAAGACAAAATCCATGTTCCAACTAGGAGGAATGGGGTTCTAGTTTACCAATAAATACATTAAAGATGTTTCACAGGTTTCTGTAATAGAGAGCTAATTTTCTCCGAGGTTAGCCTTCTCTAAATTTGTTACATGGTATTGTCATAAAATGCTTGGTTCCACTTCTTAGCCTATCATAAGCAATCATGTGGAAGGACATGATTGATGCACGTACTTTTGAGAAAATGCTGATCTTCATGCTATGGTTCTTTGTCACATCTTAGACTTGGCAGCAGAAGAAAAGACGCTCTGCCCTATGGCGGTCTTTTCACTGAGCTCTTGATCGTCCATGGTTATGAGTCTCTTTCGGAGAAGTACTGCAGCAGGGAAGGAAGCCTTGTACGTTAGGAGTGAGGAGCGCCACGATCATGAATTAATCACTCAATAAGGAGAAGATGACTTAAGTTTAAGAAGTTAGAAGTTGCACATGAGACCGAGCATGTGAAACTGAAGGGTCGATCAAGCGAAAAGAGCATCATGGTTTTAGTCGAGATATTTCTAGATGTGTTGGTTTGACATTCTAAAAGTATTAGTTAAGATAATTCTAATACTTATAGTAAGTGTAATAATTATCAAATGTACTATCTATACCAACCATGTAAGAAGTGTTTATAAATAGATCTTCATGTATGTAAGTTTTGTATGAGCATCCAAAATATGTTTTCTTCGTAAAAGTTTTATATTATATCAAAGCTTTCGTATGCTCTTAAGGGATCTATGAGCGATCTAAAAAAAAAAAAAAAAGAAAGAAAGAATGAAAAAAGAGTAAACACCAACATTGCTTTCTCTCCAAAGAGTCGCTAAGCTTTCTTTTAGAAAGAAAAAAATAAATAAATAAACATAATTCTCATGGCTTTCAGCAAAATAAATCCTTTCCCTTAACCCCAAACCTACCCTTTCCCCACCTGTTGAAAATGAAAGGCAAATAGCATACTTGGGAACAACCTAACCCTCAACCTTAACCAAATCAAAGCTCATGAAGAAGAAAAAGCTAAAGCTCCAAGAGCCTTATCCTACATTTATGCTCATGTTTCAGATACAATTTTCACAAGGATTATGACTTGTGAAACTCTAAAAGAAGCTTAGGATAAACTTATAGAGATGTATGTGGGGAGTGAGAAAACTAGGAAAATGTAGATCTTAAATTTGAAAAGAGAGTCTAAAGTTTTGAGAATGAAGGATGACGAATTGATTAAGGAATATGTTGTAGACTTATGGAAGCCGTTAATAAACTTTTTAGAGAGAATCAAACTAACCAACAAGTCGTAGAAAAAGCTTTAGTGAGCTTGCTTATAAAATTTGAGTATAAAATATATTCTCTTGAAAACTCAGAGGATTTAACCAAAATTTTTTTAGCTAAGCTTATCCATGCTTTCTGAGCTTGTCCATGCCTTAAGAACAAAGTAGATTAATGAAGCAAGAAGATAGCAATAAAGGGGCTTTTCTTGCAATGTAAAAAAGAAAGGTTCCTCACCGTGAAGATAAGAAGCAATTTGGTGGGTACAAGTATAAGGAGAAGAATGAGGTCAAGAAATTAAGAGGTGGTAAAAGGGTTATCCTCTATACCAAAATTACAAGAAGAAGAATCATCCAAAGAATTATTGTAGGTTTAAGCCAAGTGTACAAAGCAAATCAGTAAGTAGTATGGTCATGTTGAAAAGTATGTAAGAACAAAAACAATCAACAAAGGCAACAAAGATAGCAAGCACAAATAGCTAAAAACCAGCAAGAGCAAGAGCAACTATTTATTGTTTTCTATCATGCATCAAGTAGATATCCAAAAGTTTGGCTCATTGACATTGGCTATAAAAACCACATGACACTAGATTTAAGCAATTTCAGGAAATTGGATCAATCATATAAATCAAAAGTTAAGATAAAAAATGGAGACTTTGTTAATGCCAAAGGTAAGGGTATTGTAACTGTTGAAACTTCAATAGGTACCAAATATATCATAGATGTGTTATTTGTGTATGAAATTAGTCAAAATTTATTCATTGTAGGACAAATTCTAGAGAAGAATTATTCTTTACATTTTCAAAATCCTATATCATTTTTTATAACGCTAGTTGTAAGTTGAATACTATAAAGATGAGAGACAAAAGATTTTCAATTGAGTAGAAAGAAGCTAATTTACATGTCTATACCACAATCATTGATGAATTAGTGTTGTGGCATAAGAGTTTTGGCCATTTTGCACTTAGACACTTGCATCATAAAGACTTAACTCAAGGCTTACCTATCATTTGTGATGAAAGGAATGTGTATCAGGTTTGTCAATTTGGAAAGCAAAGCAAATTGCCATTTCCTATCAATAAGGCTTTGAGAGCTTCTAAAAGTCGAAGGTAGCTAGTGTGTTTCAAAATTTTAAAGCCTTGGCGAAGAATCAAGCAAATTGGAAAATCAAGGTAATAAGATCTAATAATCGAATCGAATATACATCAGAAAAGTTTGATAGGTTTTACGTTGAAGCTAGAATTGAGCATCAATTGAAGTTACTTACTCTCCTCAACAAAATGGTGTAAGCGAGAGAAAAAATAGAACTATCCTATAGATGGCAAGGTGTTTGCTATTTTAAAAGAAGATGCCTAAATATTTTTTAGTAGAAGTTGTCAATACAGCCGTCTATTTACTGAATAGATTTCCAACTAAGGCGATGAAGGATAAAACTCTATTTAAATCTTAGCATGGAGTTAAACTAACTATGGAGCATCTCAAGGTATTTAGTTGTTTATGCTACATTCATGTGTCGAATGTTAAAAGAGACAAATTACACCATAAAGCTAAAATGGCAATATTTTTTTAATATAGCTCTACATCCAAGGGATATTAAGTTTTCAATTTGAAGACAAAAAAAATCAATGATTAGAAGGGATATCAAGTTTAATGAAGCATCAAAGTAGAACCAGGAGAAAAATGAGATAGAAGATGAAGATGTTGATCAAACTGGAGCAACCATATCTTTGGATCAAGAAGAAATAGAAGATAAAGTTGGTGCTGATAACTTTGATAATGTTCTAGTAAAAGGTACAATGTCACTTAATGAAATATATGAGAGATGCGATATAGCATTATAAGAACCCATCTGCTATAATGAAGATGTTAAAGAAAATGGATAGAGAGCTGCAATGGAGGAAGAGCTAAAAATGATAAATGAGAATGAGACTTGGTAGTTGGTTGATAGGCCCAAAAATCAAAAGATAATCAGCGTTAAATGAGTTTTCAAAATCAAATATAACTTAGATGATTCTGTAAACAAATTTAAAGCTGGATTGTTTATAAAGGGATATTCTCAAGAATATAGTGTTGATTTCTCTAACACCTTTACTCCAATGGCTAGGCACAATACTATAAGGCTTCTAATAGCCTTAGCAATAAAGAGAGGCTAGAAAATTCATTATCTTAATGTGAAGTTAGCCTTGCTAAATGGTATGCTTAAAGAAGATATTTATGTTGAGCAACCAAAATGGTTCCAAATTTCAAGAAGTGAAGGTAAGATTTATAAGCTTCACAAGGCTCTTTATAGCTTCAAACAAGCAGCAAGAGCTTAGTACAACAAAACCCATGACTACCCCATTGGTTTAAGATGAACTTCAACTTATTGTCTCCTTCTATGTAGATGACCTATTAGTTATAGGTCATAATTCAAAAATCTTGAAGCAATTCATGATAAAGATGGAAGGAAACTTTTGAAATGTCTAATTTAAGATAGATGAAATTATTTTTTAGGCATGGAAATTTATCAATATGATGATGGAATCTTTGTCTCATAGGAAAAATATGAATTGGATGTTTTGAAGAAATTTCACATGAAAAGATGCAAACTAATGACTACCCCATTGGTTGTGAATGAGAAGTTGTCAAAGAATGAGGAAGATAGTAAAGGAGATGCTTATGTTTACAAAAGCCTAACTAGAGCCTGCTCTATTTATCTACTATAAGGCTAGATTTAATGTTCCCTATAAGCCTTATTTCAAGGTTTATGCAATTGCTAGGTCAAATTCATTTTGGTGTTGCTAAGAGAGTTTTAAGATACATTAAAGGCACTTTTGATTATAGCTTATGGTTTGCTAAGAAAGAAAGTAATGAACTTTAAGGATATGCAGATATTGACTAGGTTGGAAGCATAGATGATTCTAAAAGCACTTTTGGTTATGCTTTCTCATTTAAAAGTCTAGTTTTCTCATAGAATTTTAAGGAGGCAGGAGGCATGGCCCAATCCTTAGTAAAAGCCAAGTATATCTTAGCTACAACATCTTCAAATCAAGCAATCTGGTTAAGAAAACTATTGAAAGATTTAAGGCAAACGTAAGATGATGCTACTCTCATATGGGTGGACAACAAGTTAACCATTGCTATTACAAAGAACACCGTACAACATGTAAGAACCAAGCTCATAAATGTGAAGTTTCATACAATGAAAGAAGCTAAGAAGAATGGTAGAGTCAAACTAATGCATTGTCATTCATAAGATTAGATTGCTAATACACTTACTAAGGCACTTCCTAAAGCAAAGTTTAAACAGTTAAGATCAAGGAAGAGTGTCAGAGTTTGAGAATTTTCTAGACATTTTCTAGATGTTTTAATTGAGACATAAGAAATTTCTAGATGTGTTAATTTGACATTTTAGAAGTATTAGTTGAGATAATTCTAGCACTTGTGGTAGGTGTAATAATTGTCTAATGTACCACCTACCACTACTAACCATGTAAGAGATTCCTATAAATGGGTTCTCATATGTGCAAATCTTATATGAGTGTTCGAAACACATTTCCTTCATAAAAGTTATACAAAGGTATTTAACTGCTTAGGAATCTATGAGTTGCCAAACAAGAGCTGTGAGGGGGGAGTGCAAGACTCAAGGATCCAGTTGACATCACAAACTTCAAGACAAAATCAAAGATGCATACTTCTACCAAATTCAAGAAAGCTTTCATCAAGTTTTTTAGAAAAGCTATAAAAGATGAAGATTGAACTCAAAAAGGCATGATTTGACTCTTTGATAATAACTAGAACTATTACTGGAGTCTTATAGTAGTTAATGGAGCTAAGTAACCAACTCTTTGAAAATTTGATAACAATTTGGATTCTAAACTTAAAGTTTTTCAAACTCTCTACAAAGTGACTTTTATGAAAATATGGGAACTTAAAGCTACTTTCTGCAAATTGAAGTTTTTATCTTACTTTTTATTGTTGCTTCTTAAACAATGCTTCACTACAACAACCACCAACCTCCCTACCCCACTTAACCACAAACCCAACCCACCCCCCCCCCCCCCCCCCCCCCAAAAAAAGATGACCACCGCATCACCAGGCAAAGGCTAGGTCCCGAGACTTGCTGAACTCCTTCCTTAGTAAGATAGATAGAGCTGAGCTGAGCATTACTAAAGCAAATGAACAATTCAATGAGTCATAAGGCAACCTTGAAGAGATGGAGGAAGAACTTTGAGGCGAGTTGCAAGGGGCATTAAATCAAGCAATTCAAGAGCTTAAGCAACGTAATGAGATGATTGAAGAAGGAAGCTTATGAGGCTAAGATGGATGCTGCAATGGTGGCTATGTATTAGGAGATTGAGGAACTTAAGAACCAACTAGTAGCATGTCGAGCGTAATGGTAAATGAAGTGACCATCCAACCTGCTCATAAGGTCAATGTGCCCAAGCCCAAACCTTTTAATAGGATACGATATGTTCGAAAGGTAGACAACTTCTTCTAGGGGATGGAACAACATTTTAATGATGTAAGAATCTTAGATGACCTTGAAAAGGTACGAAAAGGTACATACTGCTACTTTGTATTTGAAAGATTCTGCTATGATGTAGTGGCATAAGAGGGCAAATGAAATCAATACTTGGGCTAGTTTTGTACAAGAAACCATGGGGTAATTCTCCCCCTAAAATTCTGCTAAAGAAGCAAAGGTGCAATCACATCACTTAACTCATAAGGGTGACATCGAGCAATATGTGAAGGAATTCTTGGATTTGATACTAGAGATCCCAAACCTTAACCAAGATGATGCTCTAGTGATGTTTTTAGATGGTCTGAGACCTTCGGAGAAGTTGGAGCTAAAGCAAAGAGGAGTAGAAGACATCTTTAAAACTATAGCAATTGCTGAAGGCCTAATGGAGTTCAAGAAAATGAAACTCAAGACCCCAATGGGAAGGTAGAAGGGGGGAGTTGAGAAGGAAAAGAGTGGGAGTTCCTCAAGAGGGAAGGCTAAGATGGAAGAAAAAAACAATGATTGAGGAAAGACTTGTGAAGGAAAGCATGGGGAACGATAGAAGCCTCGAGAATTGAAGTGTTATTTCTGCAATGGCTCTCATTATGTTAGGGAATGCCTAAAGAAAGATCAATTGGGCAAATGAGAGCTTCGATGAAGGGGATGAGGCTAAACTAGGTTTTGTACGATTACTTAGCACTATAAAGTTGCAAGCCATTGAGAAGCAAAAAGGGTTGATGTATACCAAGGTGATGGTTGCTAGCAAGAGACTAAATGCCCTTATTGACACTGGGGCATCTCATCTTTTCATCTCCAAGATAATAGTAAGTAAGCTTAAACTAAAAGTAAAGAAGAGCAAGACATGGCTTAAGACGGCAAACTCAAAAGAAGTCCCTACTATTGGAGTCGTCAAGGAGATAGAGCTCCATGTAGGAGGATGGAAAGGGAAAGAAACCATCAAGGTAGTACCCATGGATGACTTTAAATTTGTGATTGGCATGAACTTCTTAGATCGTATTGATGCACTTATTGTTCCCCATACTAACTATATTTGTGTACTCAATACCAAATTTCAATGTATAGTGCCCATCATAAGGAAAACCAATTAAGCCACAAAATTCCTTTCCATTGTGCAACTAGCTAAGGGCCTTAAAAAGAATGAAGTTGTGTATTTAGTTGCTCTGAAAGGAGAGGAAGAGAAGGGAAGTTAAGAGGCAATTCCTCATCGAGTAGGGGAGTTGTTAGAGGAATTTAAAGACATCATGCCCAAAGAGTTACCAAATAAGCTACCTCCAAGAAAGGAAGTGGATCATGTGATTGAGCTAAAACCAGGTGCAAAGGCTCCTACTGCAGTTCCTTATCGCATATCCCTACAAGAATTAAAAGAATTAAGGTGACAATTGAAAGAGTTGTTGGAAGCCAAATTCATTCGATCATCGAAGGCACCTTTTGGGGCTCCAGTTCTCTTCCAAAAGAAACATGACGGATCTCTCCAGATGTATATTGACTATAGGGCCTTGAATAAGGTCACTGTAAAGAATAAGTACCCCATTCCTTTAGTATCAAACTTATTTGATCGACTAGGAGAGGTAAGATATATTTTGAAATTGGATCTACGATCGGGATATCATCAAGTATGAATAGCAAATGGAGATGAGCCTAAGACCACTTACGTCATAAGGTATTATGCATTTAAGTTTCTTATTATGCCATTTGGGCTCACAAACACCCCGACTACCTTCTACACTCTCTTGAATAGGGCATTAGCACCCTTTTTGGATCATTTTGTTGTAGTTTACTTAAATGATATCATGATTTATAGTAAGACTATGGAAGAGCACATAGAACATCTTCATGATAAGCTAAATATTCTAAGGTATTCTCTCTCTCTCTCTCTCTCTCTCTCTCTCTCATAATACCTCAAGATTTTGAGTCAGTTCAATAGCCCTATGATTCGAACTCCTAAATTTAAGGTACCAAGTTATATTATCCATTTTATTTCAAACTCATAGCAAAGTTAAAAAAATTAGATGAAATAATTAAAGTAAAGTTAACTTTTCAAAATAAACTATATAAAAATATTAATTTGAAAAAAAACGTTAATTTATTGATAAAGCTGATAATCGTAAAATTCGAGCTTTTAAATATAGCGAGATATTAAAGATAAGTTAATTAACTTTCAAAAATAATAAATAAAGTTGAATTATATATAATATACATGTACTTACATGTGATATACATTATATGTATTAAATATATACATATAATAATAAATTATCAAAATTAGGTAAAATAATAGAAAATTAATAAAAAAAATTGAATAGATGAGTCACCAAATGATGTGTCAACCTAGGATTAATTAGAAATGATGAATCAATACTTGATTATTTAGAAAAAGACACATAGCACCTAAGGAAAAAGGAAACATGACATGTGTAATTTTACTTTTTATATGCAAAAAATCCTAAAGCCTATAAATAGGAGTCCAAACCTCATTTGCAATATTTTAGCAACCTAAAAACACAAAACATAATTTTATAAAATCATAAAAAATTAGGAAAAAATAAAATTAAGAAATAGGATTGGAATGGGTCTAGGACGGTTCATACACCAAACCACAACTTGAATTGGAGTGACTTGGGGGTCCAATAGAAGGTGGCTAGAGGAGATGTTCCGACAAGATATGACAGTTCAATAGTAGTTGGAGGTGGCCGATTCAAGTGAACTAATTTTGCACCTGTAACTTGTTTAATTTACTAAAAATATCAAATGTTGTCAATTAATTGTGAAATTCGGTTTTCTGGGATTATTTTAGGTGTAGATTAATTTAGTAATTTTATTTTAATTAAATAATTAGTGAAAATATAGATTCCTTAAGAAAATTCCCTGTTTGGGCGAAAATTGAATAATTTTTTATAAATATTAGATTATGTTATTTTAAACTTAATTTTTGTATATAATACACCTAACATATATATTTAATTATGGTAACAATAATTTTCAAAATTAAGCATGTTTACTATTTTTTATAATTAATTTAAATAAAACTGTCAATTTTATTGAATTGTTGAAATAATTATTCTTTGATGAAATTAATAAAAAAGCCCTACATGTTTAGACTTCTTAATGTTTATAATGATATTTAGAATATTTAATTTTTATCTCATGCATAAATTTATTTATTTTCCCTAATTTTTTGTAATTCTAGGCCATAACCGTTATTTTTGTAGAAATTGATAATACCTAGTTTAGTGTGATTGATGGTCAATAATTAAACTACTTATTTTTGTAAGTCTATAGTATTTTTTATTAAATTAATCAGGCCGTATACTATTTATTATATATTTTCCTAATATAAGCTTATATATTGGCTTAATATGTAATATAATAATTAATACTAGTAAGATACTTATCAAATTTATGTAAGATGAACACAATGGGGTATATTAAGGGTTGTTGGATAAGTTTGGAAAGTATGATTTTTAGAGTTTTTAGTTTAGTACCAAAGGTTAGTTAGGTTAATTATGGAGTTAGGATAACGTACGGTTAGTTGTAATGAGAAAAGGGTATTTTTGGACTTTTGAAATATTGATAGACTTAATTCTTGAGATATCTTAATGGTACTTGAAATAATGATCGTGACGTCATAAAGTTTATTGAAATCAAATAGGAAATGAGTAAGATACGATCAAATAAAGTTTAAAAACATGAAAATGAAAGGTTATAACGATTCGGATTCGACCCATACTTGATTTGAAGTGTTATATTTTCATAGGTGTGATAGGTAAGGAAGGACTACATCACAAAGTTTAGGATTTTACGCTATTACTGAGTCTAAGTAAATCTAACTCATGCTTGAAGTAGATATATTGCTACTCATAACACTGTATGTTATTTGATGTTGTGTTGATTGAATATGAGTATATCTTGAGTGCATTGATATGCTACTATAGTGGATGCTGATGTAGTGATCTTGAATGACAGTAATTGTATCTAGTTAAACTATTATGCTTCTATGTTGGGTGATGATTTGTGCTTACGAATGATTGTGCTAACCAAGAAAGTTGAATGATTGCTAACTCAATCTTCTGGGTATTCACCTAAGTGAACCCTAAGTGAGACATTAGATTCCGCTATAGAGAGTTCGAAAACTATAATCAAATCACTAGGTTGAATAAAACTAAAAAACCAATTGTGTTGAGTGATATATTTGAGTTGCCATCACATATCATGGCATTGAATGGCACAAAAAGGGACTTTCAAGTCGGGACTTTCAAAATGAGGCTTCCAAGTGATTATGGAAAAAGCATGGCTTTGTGAACTCAATTTTTGGAAGCTTATAGATTGCATTGCTCGAACATTGTGACTATTTTGATAATTAAATTTGGTAGACTACAATGTATGGTCTAATTTGATAGTGTTGCTACTTTGATTTGGTGAACTACAGTGTATAGTCTAATTTTATAAAGCAAAGTTAAGGGTCTTACTCCCATTCAACTCCTTGTTGTCCTTTATGATATTAGTAAACTACTACATCGTATAGTCTAATTTGGTAAGGGTCCTACCTCAGGTAGCTCTTTATTGCCCATAGGTTCTTGGACGTTATATCCAAATGCCCAGCTATGTCAACTAACCGGAAGAAGATTGAAGAGCATAAGATATCGGTACTGATGCATGTTACGTACATGAGCATAGCATATTGCGTTGCTAATAATAAATGCCTTGTTGGGCGAATGCATATGAGAAGTTAAACTTATGAGTTATGGTTGGAATGTTTCAATTATGATATACAATATTGTCTATATTATGTTATTTATCATTTACTCTCACTCAGCTTCAGTAGCTGAAGGGATAAATGGTTTTATCCTTAAGTTAACTGTATCGTAAAGAGCATAACACTAAGGAGGGATATATATATACCAAAAGCATGAGTTGGAGTTAGCAACTTTTGTATAGAACTTCTACTAAGTCAGGAATCCTATTATTGTGAAGATGACAAAGAAAAAAGTTAGTTCATGTTTTGATGTAAATATTATGTTGTATACATAAGTTGTTGCAGAATATCTAGCTAGACTCTGATATAGCAACCCCTTTATCATGTAAACAATATTGTCTTTTGATAAATGAACAAATTGAGCTAAGTTTTCAATATGTATTCCTCTATGATAGTGCATTCTGTGCTAAGCCGGGATGAGACACACACAATCAAATCTATTATTGGATCAAATTTATCCATTAGCCAACAAATTAACACAAAAAATGTGCCTAAGTGATAAATAGGTCGACATTATCCAAAATCTATACTAATTTAAAGAACAATATTGGGGTCCTCACATTATGTATTGAAAACTCAAGACCATAAACTTGGCTAACAAATCAAGCCCTAAATTCTAATAATTTTCATTTTGATTTTCATTTGATTCAAGGATTTGCATAATGTCGATTTATTTTCTAATCGATTCCAATTTCACATTTGGTTCAATCTCTTTGTCATCTGGAAGAAGTGAAAAATAGCTAATATTAAGAAAATTTATATTCTATATTGTAAAACTATCAACTATAATGGAAGTGGCATCATGAAGTGTCATTAGGGTTCAAACACACATAAAAGCACCACAACGAGTAAAACAAAGAAAAAGAAATAGCAAAAATTTGTGAGCAACTTGTAGATATAACACACCACAAGCTCACATAACCTAATTCTATCACTCAATATGACACATGAATGAAAAATTAGTTTTGCTTTGTCACTAGCTATTACTAAAGGAGCTAAATAAGAGCCAAGAAATATATCTAGAACACAAGGGTGCTCAGTAAAGGAAATTTTGTGTTCTGTTAGGAAAGTGAATAATGTATGTGGTTACAATTAAATGAGGCTTATATATGACCTCCTTAAGGTTATATTTGTAAGAAAAGATAAAAATGGGTAAATTACATATTAGATACAAGAGATTCCTAAGACTAATGCTAAAAAGGGTAAAAATGTCATAATATAGTACAATGTATGGAAAAGGAGAATCATTTTGGAATGTTGAGCCAAAGGTCACATGTCAACTAGAGATTAGCAAGCTGATGTAGGGGATGTTCAGCTGCTCTCATAAGAGTGAAGTCTCCAATAGCTTCGCTAGCTTGGCATTTGCTAAGAATAGCTCAACACATATCAAGGTGAGGCTAAATGGATTAGTCAACCTGATATAGGTCAGATTGGACTTGGATGCTAGATTTTACCTAAACATTTCCTAATCATTGCATAATGAATGCTCAAAAAGAAATGAAATGTTGAAAAGAAAAAATGATGTTGATCAAGCTAAGTCATTACATATCAAAAGTATGACCCCATCATAAAAGAAAATCTAGTTAAGAAAAGAATAAAGAAAGTGATAGAAAATAGAAAAAGGAAGAAAAAGTTGAAAAATTCAAAAAGAGAATAACCAGAAAAGTATGAAAGTTATACTAAAAGTCGAGGAGGTGAAGTAAGGTATGATTCAATGGTTACTTTCAGTTTTCATGGCATTAATATACTTAAGAGACCAATAAGGGAGAAATATATATACAAGCTAACCAATTAAACATTGAGACCTCTCACTTAGTCTAAAATGTTAGACTTCACTTTAAATTTCATAAACGTAACCTAAATGGGAAGTTAACTTTTCTAGGCATTGGCTCTTGAATTAATTCCACGAACTTTGATTTATGAGCATTTGATTTAGCACAAGTGAAACAATTTCAACATCACTTTGAAGGATTTTTGCATCATATCGAGCATATACAAACTTCAAACTTTTAATGGTATAGCATACTCTCGATTATATGTGAGCATTAAGGAAGTGCTTACTTATCCTATCATTTTTTGAAAATTTTGATCTTTTCTCACTTACTTGAGGACAAGCAAGGTTTGAAAGTTAGGGTAGTGATCACAATTTAAAATACACAATTTTTCCCAACTTTAAAACTCGCATTTATGCATAAATTAGGCAAAAATTTGTTAATTTTATGTGAAATTAAAGTTTATGCACAAAATGGATCAACTTGTGTAAATTTGCTAAAATTGCATGAAAAAGGATTAAATTTTAAATGAATTTAATTGATTTTATATTATACATACAGGTGCACAAAGGTTGCCATGGTCTTGGTAACCCTTACCGTTTGAATAAGGGGGCCAAAATGAAGGGAGCTAGTGAATTTGGCATAGTCTGCCTTAAAGCATCAAGGATACAATAGCCTCTTAGGGTGATTGAGTGAAGGAGAGGACGGCAAGTGAATATAAAGTATGGGGTTGGATTCACTCATGCTGATTGATGAATGCAAATCAATCAGTACCATTTGCACCAATCGATTGGAAGAAGAAATTAGGGTTAAGGTTTTTCAACTAAAACCCTAATCCCCTTAAAACACTACTTTTCATAAAACACAGAGGTGACCCAATGCTAACTTGTGTCTACCGATTGATTAGTAGCCTAAAATTATACTTACTTGCATTTATAGTTAGAAAAGTGAGTTGCAATTAGGTTTTCAATATTGTTTAGCCTAGATTTGCGAGCTTATTGTCTATTTTTATGTTTTATTAACTTGTTCATGATATTTGGTAGATGTTTTTATGATTTTCATGTACATTTAAGTTTGTTTATTGAGTATTTACTCTACTATCTTCATTTAATCTCTTGTTCAATTGTCCTCATCTTGTTTACTTGTTCTTGAATGGAACTTGCTACTATATCTTCATCTTTATTTGCTATTATTGTTCCTATTATAAGTGGCTAAGTAGTTTTTTAGTAGGTTTATGATGATGTGAAAGTTGTAGATGATGTAGCTTTATAGTGATGCTATGGGTATGTATATTTAAATAGGGTTTTGATTATTAGTATTTCATTTAAACTCTTTGTGGTGCATATAAATGAAATTTTCTATAGGTTTCCTTGTGATTATGAGACTAAGGGGAGATTAGTCCTTAAAAGTACCCTTGAGAGTTAATAGGTTGGCATAATTATGAGTCCAAGAGGAAATTAATTGTGTAATTCCCTAATTAAGTCATGAAGTCGATGAAATGTCGATAATGGGTCTTTCAACTATAAGACTAAGAGGAAATCAAGTGTTCCTCGCTGAATTCACATCACATTATGCAATTCTAGTGGATTAGGATAGGTTATGAGACGAGAGGAGATTGACCCCTAGTCTACAACCAAAATACTTAATTCATGATAGGAATTACGTGTTTAACTAATCGTATAGGGAAATGAGACTAAGAGGAGATTTTCTACTACATAATTGAGTGAGATGCCCTACTCTGGATTAAGCTCAAGTGAATTTCATCAAAACCCAATTAAAAACCATCCCCGACATCTTAATGGCATACCTTCACCACTACTTTGAAATCATTCTTTATTGTTCGCGTTAATTGTTACATTTTGCTAGTGTTCTAATTTCAATTACAATTCGAAATTTTCTTTTTGATTCACCTAAACTAGAATAGTAGGTTAAGATCTTATACTTAACCGAATCCCTTTTCCCTAAAGAAATGGCCTGATGAATACTCTCTAGTATTATTATTATGGACAATCTAGCACACTAATTGGTTAAGATGACACCATTTTGAAAATCTCCATTTATAAAGTATCTTGAAATCTATCGTTTTTGTCAGTGTCTCATGTTATTGAGTTACATACCCATGTCAAAACTATAGAAAATCCACACACTACACCATTAGCATTATAATAAACCCACAAAAACCTACTTAGCCAAACATGGTTTTAACACTAACAACAACAATCAAGAGAAACATGGTAGTAAATTTCATTAGTGATCAATAACAATGAAACCCATGAGATGAAATAAAGAAATATTCAATAGCAATGAAGTAGACAAGCACAAATCTATGTTTCTTACAAGTAAACTTACTTGAGAACATAAAAGAAATGTCAAACAATCATCATCTAAGTCCTAAAACACTTGGCATAGCAAAACAAGGTGCAACTTCTAACCTAAAACCCTAAGCCTAATGGTTGCACATAGAACAATGAAGGGAAAAGACATTTATAAAATTGATCCACCAATTAATTGGTAATTCGGTCTACCAATCATTTGGTAGACACATATCAACACCTCCTCCTAAGTAATAAGTAATGCGATGTGTTTTGTAAAACCTTAGCTAAGGTTTTAGGGTACTGATTGATTAGTACAAAGACTACTGATCAACCAGTACAAGTGAGCCCATTATGGTCACTTCTATTTAGTTATCATCCACTCTCACAATTGACCACTAAATCTACCAATCCAACCCTAATGCTATAAGGTACACTAATTGATTGGTAGCCTAATTGCCGATCAATTAGTAAGCCCATTCTTCATGACTCATTTTCTTCTAGCCCCCTAATCAAATAGTGAGAACTATCCCATGCATGGTAGCCTCCGTACACCTGCATACACAACATAAATATAGCTTAAGTTTAATAAAGTTGCAATATTTTTCATTCATTTTGTGCATTTTTGATATGTTGGGCCATTTTGTGCATGCATATCACTTTATCACTAATTAATTTTTTTTTTTTCATTCAAATTCATGCACAAGTGCTATTCATAAGTTAGAAAAAATATGTACTTTAGTTGTTATCACCACCCATAACTTAAGAACCTTGCTTGTTCATAAGCAAGCATTAAAATAAAAAATTGAAGAAACATGAGGACAAACTGCACTTCCTTTATGCTCTTCCATAAAAATAGAGAGTATGTCACCCAATTGAATGGCCAAAGTTTGTATGTGCTTTTTTTCTTATGTATATGTTTTTAAAAGTGATGTCAAATTTGTCCCATTTATGGTTAGTCAAATGCTCGTAAATCAAAAGCAGTGCAATTAAAGTATTAATCAATACTTACAAAATTTAACGTTCTCATTTTAGATAAGTTTAGGAGAATTGAAGGCAAGTTTAACATTTCAAGTTAAGAGAGAGCCCTGAGTGTTTAATTGGATGGCTTACACATATAACTCTCCCCTATCAAATATTTATGTATGTTAGTATAGTGTGAAAGGACTAATCACTTAATCTTGTCTTACTTTGTCCTCTAGACTTTAGTATTGAATTCATCATTTGCACTTATTTCATTTTTTTTTTTCATTCATCATTTTTTCTCTCTTTCTTCTTCTCTTTTATTCCTAGGTTCTTGTGACCTATATAATGAGTGTTTAGCCGATAATCCTAGGCTCCTCACACAAGCTAACAAATGTTATCCCCCAGGGCTACTAGAGTACCCTATGTAAGACCCACAATCAACTACTTGGGGTTTGACTTGTAGAATTTAGGGCGATTGAGTAAAGGATCCAATCAAGTCTAAATTATCAAATAAAGTTAGAAATATTAATAAAAGTAATCTCATAAGTTTTAATTTAAGAAAATAAGTAATAAAATAAAAGAATATAAAATTTCCAAATTTTAAGTATATTACTTATTATTTATCAAAAATGTGTAAAATGTATTCCGATAACTAATAAATTACTAGAGATAAATTATATGCACACTAAAAATCATAAAATAACTTAAATAATATTTAGGAGTATTTATTTGTACTATATATGAATTTACATGTAGATAGAAATACGCATAATTACTTAAAACACGCGAAATAGGATAAAATACTGTTAAATAATTAAAGAAAATTCATAAATAATTAAGAAAAAATCAAGAAAAATTATAAAAGTTATGGAAATGTCTAGAATAAGGGCGTAGCAAGCAAAAAACTAAAGTAGAAAAATTAACCAATAAAAATTAACCAACAAAAAAGGTAATTTAGAAGAAGATATGGCTCATTTCATATCAATTTAATGTACAACAATTTTTCTAGAGCTCTATAAATACCCAAAAAATTACAAAAGTTCATTTGGTTAGTTTGGAGAGTAAGAAAAATAGAGAGAACCGAAATATTGAGTGTTAGGATTAATTACAAAAAAATTACTCAAATCTATACAATTAGAGCCTTAGAGAAGAACTAACAACCGACGAGCACCTGAGAGTAAACGACCACCATTACCACACAGTAATGTTAGTGCCCAGACCGGTCGACAAGGCTATGATAGCCAGTAGTGGCCGGAGCCGCCAATTCAGGTGAGTTCAATTTCTAACCCGATTTTGTATAATTTTATAAAAATATTAAATATTATTATAAAATTATGAAATTTTTTATTCTAAAATATTTTAGTATGTAGATTTATGGAAAATTTTTATTTTGATGAATTTATATCTAAAAATACACAGTCCTTAAAAAATCATACAAAATCGAGCATATTTCAAATTAAAAATAAATAGGCTTAGGAGTGTAGTTTTAGACTCAAATTTTTTTGTGTAGACTACTTAGGTGATATAGAACAGTTGCATTAAGCCCTTTTTCAAAAATGAATTTTTGAAATTTTTAGGCCTTAAAATGAGGCATGAAATGAGTTTTTTTTTTGTTAATTAAGTAACTAAATGGTTAATTACTGATTTAGTACATAATTATATGTTTTAGGATGTTCAAATCTGATGAAATATGATATTTGTAGTATTTAAGGTATTAGATGTAATTATTAGGGTATTATATAGTATATACGTAATAGATAAAAATAGTGTATTTTAAGATAATTTTGTAAATTAGGGTAATTAGGAGTAAAATCTGATTTAGGATGAATTTATATATTTTGAGATGTTAATTGATATTAAGAGATAATAATTGGAGTGGTAAAAATATTAGATGTGTATTATGTACATAATAAGTAATAATGAATAATATGAAAAATTGGAAATATAATAAATAGAAAATATTAGAATAAAAATTGATATTTTACTAACAATAGGAAAATATATAAAATCTAGTAAAAGACTTAAATTTAGGTAATTATATGAAAAATGTAAAATTTTCTCATATTGAGGATAAATTCGGTAGTTAAGTAAGATAAGGGGTATACTGAATGAATTAAGATACTGATTAAGGGTAAATATGATATTTAGGAGACCCAGAAACGATGTGATTAATTTCATGTTATGAGGTTAAAATGAGTTTCTAGGGTTTATGTATAAAACTGTACTTAAAAATTAAACTAAAACTTAATTTAGAAATTGATGCGGAAACTAAACCCAAACCTAACTCTAAACCTAAAATAATTGTAAAAGATTTGAGAACCTAGATAATTGAACATATTAAACCCTAAACCAAAGATAACAATAAATGTTATAGGATAAAAACTAATCTATAACAGTTATATGAAAACTGAGACAACGTTGGTATTACAGAGATCATTAGTGATCGATTGAGCAAGTCCTACCTTGAGTGAGCAAGCGAGGAGTTAAGGTAAGTCGGGATTAATATAGTATGATATTTTGGAGGCTTGAAATTATATTTAATTGTGCTTATTCTAAGCTGATGATATGATTTTGATTTGCTGCTTGGCTTATATTGTATGAAATAATTAATCACCCTAAATTGGACCTAATCAAGTATATGACTTGTAAACATAAATCGGACTTACATAGCAACCTATTAAGGGAAAGCTAGGATTCTCTAGGTAAATACCAAATACCAATCCCTTCAAATGGGATAGCATTAGATAGCATAATTAATCCCTTCTTTATCCTTAGTTGACCTAAGTGACAGGTAAGGAAGTCATAACAAAGGTAAAGTCAATAGTTCAAAGATAGTTGCGGGAGGAGCGGTTTCTCTATTGCACAAGCCTAGCTTTCGTCGTGAACTGTTGTATTAACGGCAACTTCTCAACCTAGATTAGAGCAGGTACAATTTCTCTAATCTCATAACAGGTTGGATAATATCGTACGATGGCATTTGCTTGTACCTGCATAGCATTTAATTAAGTGATTTGGTTGATAACCCTATTTGTGTTTGTTATATGGTTTTAAGTCTTCATTTTAACTTACTGAGCTATGGTTACTCACATCCTTATAGCCGTTGTTACAGGTGCTAGCGATGAAGTAGCTTATAATCACCTTAACACTAACAACTGCAAGATACTGGGAAGTGAGGATGTAAATAGGAGACCAAATTCATTCTTTAATTAGATTTATTTTAAAACTTTTAGCATTAGTTTACAAATTACTCAATTAGATTGTGATTAAATTGCTAAATCTTGTAAATACACTCAAATTAATTTATTGTGAATATTTATTTTTCTTAAATTTATAAGTAAACAATTTATTTAATTTATGAACTATTTACTTCAAAGCAAGTTAGTTATTAATGCTTTGTATAAATCAGGTCTAAGATGGTAACTGTATAGTCAGCTTCTATCTTAGAATGGTTTATACAGCGAGACTGTTATAACTCTACCGCTTCGGAACGTAATACCCCATAAGCTTACTTGCTCGAGTCAATAAGAAACTACACCCTTCTTTATTTTTACCTTCCTCCCTCTCTATTTATTTATTTATTTATTTTGGATGGGTTTATGACCCCTATAACAAGCTTTCAACCAATAATCTTGAGCTTATCATCTAAGTTAATGGTCATTATCCCTTAGTTGCCTAAGATGTCCCTCAAGTTTTCTTACTTAAGTCACAAAACCTATCATTTTCTTCTTTCTATCTTTTTCACTTTTTTTTCAAGCTTTCATCACTTGTCGAAAGAGTTACAAACAAAATTCAATGTTTACTACAGTTTACAAAACATTAACAAACCACTCGGATCATCAAAAGAATGGTACATATATAACTTCCAAAAATCTCGAGCTCATCATCTAAATTAATGGTCATTATCCCTTACTTACCTAAGGTGTCCATTAGGTTTTCTTGCTTGAGTCACGAGACCTATCATTTTCTTCTTTCTATCTTTTTCACTTTTTTTTTTTTTGTTTGAGCTTTCATCACATGTATAGTTGGGAGAGTTTAAAAAAAAAAAAATTCAACATTTACTACAGTTTATAAAACACTAACAAACCACTTGGATCATCAAAAGAATGGTATATATACAACTTCCAAAAATATACAAATCTAACTCAGGACCAAAACATTTCCCAATTCTACAAATCTTGAAACTATGTATAAATTAAACATAACTAAATAGAGCATAAATTTCAAAAATTAATTGCAAAGATTTAAAAGGTGTTCATGACTCAACCACGAGGAAACTCATTCAAAAATTCAGTCTAAATCACTTCTTTTTACAAATGCAAACGTGATAAAATTGTGGTATACTCTAAAAATGAAAGGGGAGAACTACAATTAAGGGGATCAACATTTGAGTGTGAGTTCAAAAAGTGGTTTAAGTGAGGTATTCAATTATTATAAGATTATAATGTAATAGTTATTTCATAAAATTGTTTGAACCACTTTATGAAACATTAATCCTTTATTTGAATTTTTTAAAACGTTGATTCCTTTTTTTAACTACTTTATGTGTGCTCAATCGCTATTCTATGAAAAAGTACAATAAGCTTCTTTATTATTAGAAAAATCATCCTAATTGGGACTATTACCTAGTTAGAAGGACAGAATCGTGACTTAGTTAAAATTTGAGTTCAGGTTAAGAGTTTAAAATTGAGTATTAAGTTGATTTAATTGGGGAAGGATGGAATATGGAGTACAATAAGTTTGTAGGATATATGACTTAGATAAAAGGTAATATAAATGATCCTTGTGAAAGATAGAACATAAAGATAATGTAGAACCTTATTTAACCTAACGAGTAAGGATAGCTCAAAATAGAAGGTCATTTGAGTGCAAGCTTTAATTTGAATGAAAATAGAAGGTAGGCTAGAAAGTCTTTTGAATAAGGAATTTATATCGGGTTATGATCTTAATCCATATTACATAAGCACTTAGATATAAGTATATCTTAACAATATAGGAATAATAAACCTAATCAAAAGCATAATAATTAAATTGTTATTGTTTCGTAATTTGTATAGAAACCAAAAATATTAATTGTAATATAAGAACACTTGACGAAGTGAAGCCCGACATCATTAATTAGCTCAAACAATGATAATTTCAAGTAAGCGGAATCAATATTTAACCGCATTTTAGAGTATTTGAAGACCGAAGTGTATACTTATTTGTGGTCTCTAATACTGTAGTGCTATTATAAGATCTAAGCTTTACTAAAGTGTTCAGAAGTGACAAATGACCCTTAAAATTAAACTAAACTATACTAAACATAGACTAACTCTTAAACTAATATGTATTGCAACCCATTAAAGGAAGAATAAGGTTCTCTAACCAAATAGTGACTCTTCAAAGGGATAGTATAAATTGTTGTTTCCCTACCCTTAATAGAATTAAGTGATAGAATAGGAGGAAATAGTAAGATTAGAAGATTGTAAGATTGTTTGGAGATGGTCTCAAAACGAGCGGTTTCCATTACACAAGTCTAAATTTAGTCTTAATTCGTTGTATCGTACTTCTTGATAGGCAATTTTAGGTTTAGGCCCCACAAGCCCAATCCAACCTCACTCCTTTACTTAGTAAATAGGAAAGCCTAAATTGACATAGGCTCAATTCACTTAGGCCAACCTGACCCTAATTTAGGTTAAGTCAAAGCTAGCTTGACCTACTTTAGGTTAGGCTTTTGGCACTTTTTTTTCTCAAGTAGAATCTCATTCCATTAAGGTATGCTAATCTCCTTAGCTTTACTTAACCTGCCTCTATAGAAGACCCATAAGAAGTCGCCTTGATCTCCATCAAGGGGCTTTATGCTACTCATCGAGTGTTCCTTTGAACTCGTGTGAACCTTGGCTCTCTAGCTAGGTCGAAATAGATATAAAGCTACTTGTATGTAGAACAAATTTCCATAAAGATACACTTTGACTTTCTAGAAGATGTATTTATTTAACTACATACACTTCCTTATCTAGGTTAGTTCTTAATTAGGACGATACCAACTCAAAATGATACACTTGGAGATACATTTTGCCTAACATATCCCCTAGGTATGATCATCTTTACACGTTATATTGTTACTCTACTCCTTTTCCACTAGAAAACTAATTTAAGCATCGAAATGCTCGTGTTTCACCAAACTTCAGCATGTTTCTTACAAGTCTTCTCATTCACAAACCCAATATTAAAGCCTAAATGTTCAAGGACCAAGCTCATTACTCAAATCTCCATCTCCAAAATGTTTACATATAACAATACTGAATGCTCCTCAACCCATATTGAAATGAATAAAATTTCTCTAATCTCATATTAGACCAATCAATACTATGTAAATGATAATTGATTTGTTGTGCTATATTTAATTAATTTCTTGATAACCTTGCTTTTGTTATATTCTTATACTATTTGAACAATGGTTACTCACATAGATTCTCTAGTAAACATCAAGTAGGTATGCAGTGGTTCACTTATCCCAAGATAATAACTAATGGGACTAAGGATTGGGTATAAAATGAAGATGAAGCTAACCTTTTATTTTTTCTTTTGGTATTCCTCTTTGATTTTGGGAATCAATGGGCCAACCTAAGTGACTCAACCTAATATAAGTATTGAAAATGTACTCAAATTGGCAAAACTACAAATGTCATACATCACCTCTTAGCGAGTATATGTTATACACGCATATATACATATATATAAAGCTATGGACTATCCTATAAGTATTTGTATATAAATGTATTGAATTGAATGCCTTAAAGCAATTTAATCGTATTACCTTATATAAACTAAGTTTATAGTAGTAACTATGAGGTTAAGTTTTATCTTAAGCTAGTTTATACAGCAAAATTACTACGATTTTATTGCTTCAGGGCATGACAACAAATACAACTATTATACCTTACTCTAACTCATATAGGACTTAAAAGGGAAAATAGGTCACTAGCTAGGCTTTTATGCATTATCTTTCAAGCCTTATTTAAGATAAGAGAATATGGTTCAAGCTAGAGAAGCATATAAACTGCTCTAATCTATAGATTCACCCCATTCCCAAGTCAAGATGCATTACACTAGATCATAAATTAATGTGGGTGGAATCTAGTAATGCTAACATTGACGCTTTGATCACAGCTTGCTTCAATCCTTCAAAAGGCATTGTCTAAAGCATCTAACCATATGAACCCACTCCTACACAACTCTATGAAGGGCTCCCCTACTCAAGCATAATTTTTTACCAGTTTGCAATAATACACCATGAAGCCTAGGAAGCATCTTAATGCCTAGATGTTGGTTAGCATTAGCCATTGCTTAGGCCGAATTAGCCTTTACCCCTTCCTTAGAAACTAATGGCTCCTTTACTTTATGAAATATCAAAATGGAATAATCAAATGAAATAAACAAAGAATGGAAATGTTATACCTATAGAATAACCATTACTAATCATAGGTTGGAAAGTTATGTTCCAACATTTATTTCATGTACATTTATATTGTTCTATTCTAGGTGTTTATTTTACTCATTATTTGCAATATTAAGTCAAAAATATAATTGAAAATAACACTTTATCCCTATTTGGTTATTTTAATTGCAATATTAATAAGAGCACAATAATCACATTATTTGAATATTTTATTCCTTCTACAAGGAGAATATAATACTCTACATTTTCTTAAGTAACAACTATTTTTAATAGAATGTGAATAAAAAAGCCCATAGGATGGGAACTAAAACTCCCAATCTATTTTTCAAGTAAACAAATAAACAAAGTAATAAAAAATTGAGAGGAAGTGGTTACCATTCCCTCCCTACTACCTTCAAGCAAATGGACAATAAATCATGCTCGTGTACAAGTAGTGAATGAACGAATTTCAATTGGACCAGCTATTGCTTTACCAACGTCACCAACTGATCTTCTCTTACACAGCCATGGTACTTCTATGAGAATTTCCATGAAACTATCTCTTGCATATAGTAGGACGGTTATAACTGTTTTAAAACAATTGTCGTGCATGAAAAATCTTGTATGTTCTGCAAATACTAGAATTACCCAAAAAATGCTCCTTACCACCCAGAGTCACTAAAATCCTCTTTGACGGTTCCTTACAAATTGCCAAGTGATTCACTATCAAAGCAAATGCGTATTACGCATTTGATAAATGTCTACCTGTATTATACTTCATTTGACATTCCTCATCAGGGCCTGCAACAAAACAGCTCAGGAACTTCATAAGTTGCTTTTGCAACTAGTTATTACCATCCCAGGAAAATCAGCAGAAAGGGAATGTAACTATTATTCTCTGGAGAACACAGAAAGATAGACGTACAAGAACAGAACCAGCAGCTGCAACACCGATTATTAAAAGAACAATTAGATATTCACCTTTTTTTAGTATACTAAATATAAGAGGAACAAATTGGCCCTCAAATAGTCACGATTTACAAGATATAAAAATCTGGCTCCAACAAAATAGTTCAACCTTGTCTACTAACCCCTTATGCAATGATGGCACGTCCCCTACAAGACAATGAAACCCAACCGATGCAGAATGCAATGCTAATAGACTATATTTCCTCTAGTCCAGGTAAAATAACGTAACAATTTTTCGGAGATTCTTTGCCTCCTGGCATGTCTCCATAAGCAACTTGCTATCGTGGAAAGCAAAACAAATGACTTGCTGTACATGTGAAATAATATCCATGTTGCATAACCTGCAGGAATCCATAGAACTCCCATTGATAAAAACAGAAAGAACACCGCATTTTCATGCTCATTCGCGATGCCTCACTCTTCACACACACACACACATATATATATAGAGAGAGAGAGAGAGATAGACCAATAGATAGATATCTAGATACATACATACATACATACATGTATACATATATGTATATGTAGAAGTCAAATTAAGAGTCCTGACCAGAAAATTGATTGACCTAGGGGAGAAAAAAAAACTCCAATGACATTGTTACAACTAATCCACATTTAATTGATATAGGGTAGGAATTGATATGAAAAAATTAGTTGATTATTTACAATATTACAATGAGTATGTCAAATTTTATAAAAAATTAGAATTCAATCAATATGCACACTTTCAGGAGAGGGACAAGATCTTTTTTACATAATCATTCAAATATGGAATGGGAAAAAGAAAGAAAAGTTGCATTAGGGGCACATTTGTATCCGAAAATGATTTATAAAGAAAAAATTCGAAATGGACATGACACAACATGACTAGCTCTATTTGATCAAACTGTGATACAAATCTACACAATAATAAAATAAATTGATTCTTTGAAATATTTATACAGCATAACAAATTTCACACAGGTTCAAGTTTGATCTGATATGCAATCAACACTATGTGGTCACATTTTTTAAAAATGTAGCATTTGTATCAATGCAGAAACTCTTGCACAGGATGTAATAAATTCTTCTTTCAAACAAAATAGTGCAAACCTGCTTGCTTCTATCAGTGGTAAGTGATCATTATGGGGCTTCTCAATCACATTCTTCACCTACATATGACAAGTAGAGGCAACGCAATAAGCATGCAAACAGCATTAAGAAAAACACTGCACCACATAATCCCTAGCAAAAGAACTAGTGCTTCTATAGAATTCACTTCAAATTTTCTCAACTGGTTCTGATGAAGTCTAAGCTCAAGGAATAAAGCCTAATAAAATTAAGAAATATCGTTATTCATCTTTTGTTTTTCTGGGAAAGACAAACAAATCATCCAAGAGACTACCATACTGCAATACTAAGCTGACATTCCAATAAGATAGATTGACTACAAGTTCATAATGCCTGATATGTGAATAGGTAAATGAAGCTAAAACATGAACACCTGTCCCACAATCACAATTATGTAGGATCACAACTTCTGGAATATGTGTAAGAACGAAAAACATAAGTTTCACCAAAAGAAGCTGCTTTTGATGTCAAAAGAATGCTGCCATTGTCTATTATAATGCACAGCTATTCTCATTTCAAAATATCCATTAATTTCCTGAAGCAAAAAACCAGTAATTTATTTGAATAACCTAACATAATAACACAGGGAGAAAGAAGCAAATTTGATCATGAGAAGCAGGTATAAAGAGAGCAGAAAAACATTATTATGGTAATAGATACAAAACATAACATATAAATTATAGAAACAGCTAGATAGTGCAACACCAAATGTCACTCAAAAGACAATCTCATATAACCACTAGAAGAAGAATGGAAAAATTACAAGTATGGCCCTCTTCAGTAGATATTACCTTTGACAACAATTCCTGGCTCTCAGGAGGCTGCTTTTTCAAACTCTGAGGCAAAATTACTGTCAGCAGCTCTGGTTTTTCTGCTCTCAAAGCACCTCTTATGACAGCTGCATTGGTGCCAGATGCTCCCGATGTATATATGTGATTTTTCTACAGAAGATAGAATGTGAAGTCTCAATACTAACTTATATAATGCATATGCTCTCTGCCAGGATAAAACAACAAGAAGGGATTTGAAAAAGAAGCATCCCAATGTTCCAACAGCTTCTTAGATGAAGCCTTATAAAGAATAGGTGGTATGTAAGAAGTTTCACCAGTATTATACCCTCCCTCATCCAAAAGTACAAACTAATGAACTTTTTGGTCTGGAAAATTTTCTAATTGCAAAGCACTAGCCCTTTCTTGAATGTTTTAGGAAAAATGATACATGTGATATAACTTTTATCTCAACTGAAAAGGTTAAAGAAAAACTTACAGTAATAACCATTGCATAACTGAGAATTTCAATGAGTTCTTGATGCATAAATCCCATATTTCGGGTCCCAAAGAAGCCAATATTTCTAGGCCCTTGTTGTTGTATGGCCAATAACTCCTGAAGAAAAATATGTCTTTCAGTGAATTTCTCTTCGGAAATTAAGCATGAGTCAGATAGATATCAAACACACAGATTGAACAAAGCATAATAACAGACAAAAACAAAGGAGAGATGCTGCATCATTCATTTCACAATGTGACATTGCATCTGATAGCCAACAACCTAAGGTAATTGAGCCTGCCTTCAAGGCCTCAACTTCACAAACTCATATTCATAATGTAGGTGGCAGAATTGGATGAGGATATAGCTTCCAAGCCAAAGAGACACAGCAAAATTAAGAAGAAATATATTTTATATAATAATAATAATAAATAAATAAATCACCTGACCCTCATACTTTAAGGAGAAGAAGAAAAGGATAAGAAAATTAAAGGAAAGAAAGAAGACATATGAATTGACTTCAATTTAGAACTTGTCATGATACTATGTTAAATCATCATTTAGGCAAAGGAGAAGCCACTCGCAATTTGTTGAACGACACAAACAACCAATGCAATAGACTTAATACTTCTGAGCAGGGACAATCATAAGGAATGGGATTATTTACATTAAGATTCAATGGAAGCTAAAAATATCAAGCCAAAACTGGTGCAATAGAATCAATGTATTATTTCACGACTTTAGTGCAAAATGTTGTTATCTTGAAGAATTTCTGCAGATTTTTGGCCAAGAAATTGATGTAGCTAGTTGGAACTTTTCTAATATAGTATTGGTTTAGCATACATTTACCCAGTGTCGATAATTCTTAGAACAATTGCATGATCATCATATCATTTTATCAAGAGAAACATGCTGCACCTATCTCTTCAACTTCACAGCTTTACAAAGCAATTATTCCACTAAATTGAGTTTAACCAATGTCCATTGAAGGAAATGTTAGCTCCAATTAGTTACCTTTGGAGAAAAACTTAGGCTAACTATGAGGTAGAATTGGAAAAATATTTGCGAATTCACATTTCCTATCTGTCTGAGACCTTACTTTTTTGTTTGAACCTTTCCCTATCAAGAGTACTATTGCTGTGAACTTGGGATTTACAAACAAAGAAAAACCCGGCCCTTCTGTAGTATGGAAAACAAAGCTTGACCAAAATAATTTATCAACTTTCATAAAGAAGACTACTTATAATATCATCATCCCGCAGCAACATGCCCCCAGTGCACACAATCAGATAGGAAATCTTTGATCAGCAATAAGCACAGATGACAAAATAGAATGCAGTCAAACATAGTCAGCATATTCTCAACTGCCAACCACCATGGCACGTTAGATAGTGCTAATTTTAGGACATAAAAGCTTAATGCTTCTCTCAGCAATGACAAAAAGAATAAAGGAGAAGCTTTACATAGCAGGGAAAATAAGAGACCGAGCTGAAAAGAACTCATGAACCAACCCCCCAAAATATTGGCATCTCACCTGTAGGTAGTCCACATCAGGAACTGGTTTATACTCTGCCACCAGAACCTCTCCGGATCCTTCAACAACAGATTGAGCTTGGGTTGGTATCTGGTTGCCAATCTCTTCACCCAAACCAAACATCGGCAATTCTCTACCCTCTCCATAAACCAGGCCATCCTTATCTTGATCTCTTCTCATACTCCAACAAAGCCACTATACCAGTACATAAAAACAGAGCCCCTGCTAGTAAATCATTAGTGAAAACCAACCACCAATAAATGTTGTTGCTAAGAGATAAATGATGCTGGAAACACCGTGTCAAGCGAAATGTGCCATTACGATATTCCTTTTTATTATACTGGAAATAAAATCTTGTTTCATTTGTATTCAATTGAGCAAAATTTGTTCAAATAACAAAATGAAAGGCTGAAAATCATATCAGTAAAGATTTAGAAACCCAAACGTATATAAAAACAGACATAAGAGAGGATAATAAACTATTCCATTTACCCCCATCCTCTCAGTGGTGAGACCATGACAAGGTACATATACTCCTTGTAAGTAGACCCATATTTGTTTTGCTTTTGTGCCTAATTTATATATATTTGATTTGTATCTCATATGTATCTGAGTTGTATCCATCCCTATCTGTATCTGATATGTGTAATTTTCCTTTCATCTCTTTGATTTCTTTTTTGCCCAAGCATCAGGTTTTAAACCAGTATTATAATGTTAAACCAAAAAAAAAGGAAAGAGAAAGCAAGTCCATTTTTATCAGCTAATTCAACTAATTTTCTCCAACAAAAGATTCAACAGCCTCAAATATTTAACTCAGTAAGGCATAAAAGAATTGAAGTTTTATTATTTTGTTATCAAAGGAGCACCTGATAGGACCCGCACGTGGGCATTTGAAACACCCGCAGGAAAATCTAGCGGGTAATTGTGGCTTGCACTATTTAAGCAGTCGAAGAACTGATATTAATATGTTATTGGGGTTTAAGTACTGGGTCAAAGATCGGCTCTTATAGGAGATTTAATGTAGAGCGTCGTACAACCATGGAACATCTTATAATTCCTAAAACTCAAATTCTCCAACAACAAAGTGCTAGTATATAGCAGCGTCCAATGTTTATGATTTGTTCCCATAGAACCAAAAAATTTATTTTAAAAATTCAAAATTTAAACTAACCCCAAAAGGAAAAGAAAAAAAAAAAAAAAAGAATCTTTTGAAATCCAGTAATCAGAAACTGGTATTTTCTCATGAAAAAATCAAATATTAACAAATTAAGAGATGGGTAAAACACAGAATGTTACCGTCCGGGAATGCGAAGACAAAGACAGCAGATTGGTCCCATAAATGCATCCATTGATAGTAGAGCTGTAATTAATGAACGTTTTTAGGGTTTTGGAAGGAACAACAAGATGGAGTGAGTAGGAGCAGGTGGTTGTGGAGGAGGCGGCGGATGAAGTAAACGTGGCGCTCAAAGGCAGCGTGTGCCTCATCGCCATCATTGCCCCTTCTTCCTCTCTCTCTCTTTCTTTCTCTATTGGTATAAAATACAAACTGGAATCGAATTATGGTAATTCTTTTTTCCCAAACTTTTCACAGATTCTTTTGCTTTTCTTTATGAAGTGCCCTTTGTTGTTGATGCTGCTGTTCTCTCTCTCTCTCACACACACACTCTTTTCTTATCTTTTCGCTGTCTAAGCTCTAAACAATGAGAAAAGGGGGAAAAAATTGGTGGATAGTCGCATACGGCAGTCGACCACGTGAGGTCAGAAAGCATTTTATATATTGGTCACCACTTAGCACAACAGTCAAACCCTGGATGGGAGGAACTTTTCGGATTTTTAGGTTGGCCATAACTAATTCAATAAATTCATATAAATAACCCTGGATGGGAGGCACTTTTCGAATTTTATATATTGAGCATTATTATATTATTAGTGTCATCATAAAATATTTTTTTTGTAATTTCCATTTAATTTCATGTATTTTAAACCTTAACCACGAATTTAATACGAAATAAAGATAAAGCATAACTCACAAGGCATCAACTTAGTAACAATTACAAACAAACTATAGTTGTTTATCAACGGCCATATCTAGCCTTGTACTTTTTATCCATTATCAATTATATTTCTTAATTATTCTATGTTTCACAAACCACTAGTAATGGAAACTACATATCATTGGACCAATCACTAAATCTAAAGTTAGGGCAATCTCCAATTTTGTCTCCTAAGGTTCTTGTTGATTCAAAATCTAAGGTTATTAACTTGTATTATCATATATATATATATATATATATATATGATCACACTAAGGCCCTAAGAGGCTCGAGCATAGTTTGTTTGAGGGTAAAATCAAGAGGTTGTACGTTTGATGTTGTAATATACAAGGAAATATCTATAACAAATTGTCCTATTTAATCAACTAGCACGACGAAGTCATGAGATCACTAAGCACAAAAAGGGAGGGCCCCATTTGACTAGCCATAGATGGGCATACAATTGCGAGCATCTAGTCCATTATTCACAAGAGGCATAGGCCCCTATTTGGACTAAGGCTAAAAATAAGTAAATTCGAAACAATATAATGCTAAGTTCAAGTTTAAGTTCAACTTAAAATCTCAAAACTCAATCTTGACTTAAACTAGGTCGAGTTTAAAACTTTGAACTTGAGCTTAACTTAAAGTGTCGTTCAATGAGTTTGAACTTGACTTAATTACACTTGTTTAAACTTAATTTATGCAAAAAATGTTTTTTTTTTCTTATAATCATACCAATAAAACATTGAAAATTGACCTTATTGATAGGTTATTTTAAATACGAGTCTCTGAGTTCAAACCTACCTCCTTAAAGAATAAGCCAAGCCCCTATGGCTTAGATTGACTTAATCATAATTCCCTAGAGTTTGACTAACCTTACCAAACTCAAAGTAGTTACCAACTTAATGATGACCTTGCCAAGCCCCAAACGGAACTCCCTAAAGCTTAACCATCATCCTAGAAGCCTTATCCTTACTCCCATCTTTGACCTTCTTCTTAGAACTTAGGCCCCTAAGTGTAGAATTAATTAGGTCCAACCCAAATGTTCAAAAGCATAATAACCAAGAATAACTTGGTTTGATAAAGAAAGTCTACAGCTAAAATGCACATATCACCAAAATCTTTCCTATAAAATCTAGAGACAAAGAAATGATTTTAAGACCCTTATGTCATTCTACAAATGGCTTGCTTGGCTCATCTATATATAGCAAATCAAGGTTACGAGTAAAGGATTAGAACTCTCTTACTCTAATACCCCTTATGCACTTTACCTTACCCTTTACTGACTTAAGTATTGGGTTGATCATACTAGAACCACCTCTTATGCCCGTTCTTAGCTTATGTGTGTTCATTTTATAGGCTCCTTACAACCTTACCAAAAAGTAACAATAATGGACACAAAATCAACCAATATTTTTATACCCAACTCAAACTTAATAGGTTAGCAAGTTAGTTAAGTCATATGAAGCTCAAGTTTAACTCAATTAACTACTTAAATAACGTAAGCTTAAGCTTGAACTTGACTATTCTCGAGTCAATCTCAAATGAACATTAAGTGAAACTCAAGTAGTATATGAGTAGTTTGACTTATGTACACTCATAATCTGAATGAAAGACCCATGCCATGCAACTGACAAACTTCCCATCCCACTTACAAGTTATGACCATCCTATTGGGAAGATAAACCTCATTGGCATTGGGGAACTCAATGATGTTATCAATTGGTACCCTATCGACATCCTATTTTCCCAATATTTTACTACATCTTCATTCTGTCTTGCTATGTTTATTTTAGATAAGTTCAACCCTCTTATGTTCGAAAATATACTAAAGGGGTTTATTATCATAATGTAATCATATCATTATATTTCTTAAACCATTGTAAAGAATTTTCTCTCAATTTTATTTTTATGAATCTCTATGATCGTTTTGAATATTAAATTGCTTAGGTTGTGAGTCATAGTCTTATTTCTAGTGAGTCAGATTAATCATATTCACATTTAATCAATAATAAAACCTCAAAAATAGCAATAGCTAATTACCTATTGCAAACACTCCAATTTTTTTTTTCTTAAAAAAAGGAAAAAATTGAAAAAATGAAAAAAATACAAATTCTTAAAATGGAGAAAAGGCTAAAGAAAGAAAATTAGAAAAACCAAAAAAACAAAATAGATAAAATAATATAAAATCATAAAAATATTATTGCAATGATCCATTTGAGTTGGTTTAAGATGGAAAATGATTTTCTAATGTCAAAAATGATCCCCAAGTCAAAATGAACATATGCTGATACGTTGCGTTGAAAGTAGACAAGGGCAACGGTATCGAAGTGGGTCAAAGTTTATAGAAAGCTAGAAATGAAGGGTAACAAAATGCAAAAATGAGGAAATAAGTAAACAAGACAAACAAGCAAAACCATGAACGATTCTAGGAATATGATGCACTAAGGAAACTCTACAAACTTACAAAGAGAACTCGATATGACATATGAGCAACTCGATGAGGTCACTTGCCACCTAGCCTTACATAAGGGTTAGGATGAAAGCAAGAAGATGAAAGCAAGCACACTTAACTCACGAAAGGAGAAGTATATTCAATATTTGATGTGTAAGATTGTTATTACATCTACATATTACAAGGGTATTTATACCCAAAATACTAAGGCATTCTATTAAAATGGAAAAGACAAAATGGGTATTGCTCAAAAGAAGTAATATAAAAGAATAATAAAGCATATAAATGAAAAATCAAAGAGATTAATGACTGGTGTAGCAGAATCTTTTCACATGGGATTGTACACATAGCAATAGGTCACTAGAGATACTTCTAATAGAAACAAACAAATGATACGATTAGGATAGAGGTCACTAAGCAGAGGTACCAAGTAGATTTAAGGTTCTTCCAAGAAGATATGGTATGGATGTGTACTGAGGTTCTTGACAACAATACTATTGAGTTGAAGGTTGGCACAGTCATGGTCAAGCAAACATATTAAGGGTCGGACTATTAGTAGAGCATACTTCAAGTTGGCACTCAACTATTAAGAGATGAGAAGTTACTCGACTCGACATATGGAGTTAGTCAGTAGTGATGATTAGCTCGGCTTCGGTAGGAGTTGTTTGGAACAGTAGAATCTACTTCACTAGTCCCTCAAGACCTCATGCTTGGGTAAGGGTTGGAGGTCCAGTAGTTCCATTTCTATCATCTCCTCCAGGTTGATTTAGATTTGGGATCAAATTTAAGTGGTCTTTGCTCACTTCGGCCCCTACTAACTTAAGAGAGAATTGAGCTGAAGTGAGCACTGTTGAAGGTTTCAAAGACTCCATAATCCTTAGGTAATTCCAGTCAATAGGCATTATCATTAATCACTTGGAGTATTCTAAAAGGATGTTTAGTTCAGGTGAACAATTTACTCTTTCTCTTGTTCGAGAACCTCTCCTTGCACAAGTGTAACCGCACCAAATCTCTAGGCTAAAACTATGCCGACTTCCTTCCTTTACTCCTTTATCTTAGTCTCTTGGCATCTTGATCAATCTGCTTAATAACTTTCTCATAGATCTGTTATAGAGAATGTTCTCGGGCTTTCGCATCAAGGTCTTCTTGCTCAGACATGGATATAGGGGTATGGTTAAGGGGTAGCTTTAGACTGAAGCCATAGATGACTTCAAAGGGTGCTTGTTTGATGGTGTCATATACAATGTGGTTGTAAGAGAATTCCACCACAAGTAGATAGATATCTCAGTCAGTTAAATTCTTCCCTACTACAGCTTGAAGCAATAATCTTATAGTACGATTAACTACCTATGTAGGGTCATTGGTTTGTAGGCGATAGGAAGTGCTGAATATTAGTTTAGTCCCCATTCAATGCCAAAGAGTCCTCTAAAAATTACTCAAAAACTTTAGATATCTATCCTAGACTACATTTCTTGACATACCATGTAATCAAACAATTTCCCACAAAAAGAGAAAAGTAATAGCCAAAGCATCGTTAGTTTTACAGTAAGGTACGAAATGTGTCATCTTACTAAATCTATCCATGGCAACCATCATAGAATCTTTATCTCGAGCAGTTCTCAACAATTCAAGAACAAAGTTCATGCTCAACTCAGTCAAAGATTGGGTTGGGATAAGTAAAGACATTACTTTCCCTTATTCAGCTCAACATTTGGCGCTCTTGCAAATAGCATAACTCTCAATAATTTAGTACACATCTCACCTCATCTTTGGCCAAAAGAACTATCCACTCAACATCTCATAGGTCCTCTTATCTATAAAATGTTTAGAAAGTCCACTAGAATGAGCTTCTCTAATAAGTAATTCTCTCAAAGAATAGGTTGACATGCATAACTAGCCTCCCTAAAATAGATCTTGATCTTCCATGTAATAGTCATCTACTATTTTTCCTTCGATACATCATCCAAATATAGGACCAAAATAGGGGTCCCGAAGATATTGTTCTTTGATGCTAGTAAACCCTAACAGTCTTGTCTATAATTCAGTAAGAAGAACATATGTTCTCAATAGAGCATCGATAACTACATTATTGTTGCCTTCTTTGTACTGGATCACAAAGTTGAATCCTTTTAGGAATTTAACCTACTACGCTTGTTACTTTAATAGCTTGGTCCAACTTCAAAGGTACTTTAAAGATTCATGATTCATATAAATGACAAACTCTCTCAATAATAGATAATGCTGCCACACTTGGAGTGCTTAGATGAGGCTAAAAGTTCTTTGTCATATGTTGAGTAGTTTAACTAAAGTCCTTTTAGCTTTTGCAATGGTAAGCAATTGGTCAGTCTTCTTACATTAAGACAGCACCTATCCCAATACCTAGCATATCACATTCATAGTTGTTAAAATTGCAAGTTAAGAGTACAATTCTATGAGTTTATGATTATACAATATTTTTCTTAGTTAAAATAGATGTAAAATCATTTATGTGTAGACTTCTAACAAAATTATTAACTTTCATCTATGATTTACAAGCTTACTATTTTATCGATTTTATATGATTTTATATGATTTTATACAATTATATCGATTGTATACATTTAAATGAATAATAGAATCACGATTTTGATAACCATGTACATTCTAGCTCAAAATTTCTCTCAAAGTTTGGTAAGGCTAATATTGGTGCAGAAGTTAATCTTACCTTTACTTCAATGAAGCTTCTCTCCTCTCTCTTGCCCTACTTGAACTTGATATTTCTTTTTGTTAGCTTAATATGGGTATAATAATGGCATTGAAGTTTCTAATGAATCTTCAGTAAAAGAATGCTAGTCTGTAGAAACTCCTCATCTCGACATAGGTGGTTGAAGTTAGCCATTCAACAATAACTCGAATTTTCTCATCATCAACTCACAAGCCTCCTCCACCAATTACATATCCTAGAAATACCACTTCCTCCTAGTAAAAATAATACTTCTTCAAATTACTGAATAACCTCTCTACTCAAAGTACATCAAGCAAGGCATGAAGATGTTTAGAGTAGCTCGACAAGTCAATACTGTATATAAAGATGTCATCAAAATATACCACAATACACTTCCTAATTCGGTTTCTTAGCACATAGTTTATTAACCTCATGAAGGTGCTTGGAGCATTTGATAGGCCAAAAGGCATAACTATCTACTCGTAAAGTCCATGTAAAGTTTTGAATGCAATTTTCCACTTATCACCTGATCTCATCCGAATCTGATGGTAGCTACACTTTAGATCAATTTTACTAAAGACCCTAGCTCCATTTAGTTCATCCAATATGTCTTTAACTTAGGGATAGGGTATCGGTACTTGATCATGATCTTGTTCACAACTCTATCGTCTATGCATATACGCTAGGTACTATCCTTTCTCCATAAAAGGAGCACCGGTATAGCATAGGAGTTAAGATTCTCCCTTACATACCCTTTTTGCAATAGCTCATTAACTTGTCTCTAGAGCTCAATAACTTGTTTGAGGTTCATTTGATAAGTTAGCTTGTTCAATAGGGCAACGTTGGGTATTAAGTCAATACAATGTTCAATGCCTCTAAAAGGGGATAATCCCTTAGACAACTATTTAGGAAATAGGTTAGCATATTCTCTTAGTAGCTCTTTGACCTCTAAGGGTAGCTCAATTTGCACCTTCAACTCTAATAGTCGCTTGATCAATAGAAAAGTTAGCATGTCAGCCTTAATAGCTTCTTAGAGCTCGGCTTTACTCATAATCAAAGTTTTCTTAAATCCTCCAGTAAGCTTAGTTTGCGTCTTGCCAACTTAACTTGACATCATAGGGTTCAAAGTCAAATTCCTTCCATTCTTCTCAAACACATAGGTGTTCCTGAATCCATCATGCATTGATAAAAGAGCCAAGGTTTACTATGCAACACAAGAGATGCACACATGGATAATACATCATAGAGAATTTCATCAGAATAATTTCTAATAGAGATTGGCAGCAATACTTATTGAGTGACATGTAGTGCTCCCTTCTCATTCAACTAATGTAACTTATACGACTTCAAGTGTGAGCTAGTTGATAACTTCAGCTTTTTAACTAAGTTAGTAGACGTGACATTAGTACAACTTTCATTGTCTACTATGAGCATACATACTTACTCATTCTCCTTAATAGAAGGTTCTAAACTCATCGCCTGTCAGACAACCAAAGTTAGCTTGTCCAAATCTTCCTCGACTAATTTGGCATTAACCTCAATCTCTTCCTACATTTCTTTTTCCTCCTCTAGTTTCTCATATGTGTTGTCTACTTCGATCTTCAAGGTATCTCCCTTAATAATCATAGTTCTTTGGTTCGAACATTAGGCAGCTATGTGCTTAAACCCTTAGCATTTAAAGCACTTGATTTAGCTCATCTTTCTCCCAGATCCTTGTCCCTTTTGATAAGTTCTTAGCAGCACGTCATCATCAGTTGGTCGGCCCTTTTGTTCAGCTTTGACATCCGTTCTTCTATTCGGCTTAGCACTTTATTGAGCTAGGTAACTTCCTTGAGTAGGTCAGCTTAGTTAGATTGTCAGCTCATTGGAGGTCAATTCAACCTATTCCTCCTTCACCTTTCTACTTGCTGGGCTACTCTTATACCCCCATCCAATGTAGTAAATTGCCAAAGCTTTATGACATCTCAAATGTCACCTCTTAATCCAATGAGAAATCTAAATACCGTTTGAGGTGATGGTTTATCCACTTTACATCGAATAATGAATATTTGAAACTCTTGAACATATTTATCAATAGTTTGGCCTCCTTACCTCAACTCTCAAAGCTGAGCAAAAGTATCTTGGAAATAAGTATCCGACATAAATCTGTTTCTAAGTATTGTCTTCATCTCAAGCTAAGTATTAACTTCCCTATATCGTTCCCGCCTCCTCGTAATTTAGAAGTTCTTTTACTATATCACAACATAACCTAAGATCTCTATAGTAATAGTCCTCACCTTCTCATGGTCCTCATATTGGTAATAATAAAAAACACACTACCTTCTCTTCCCAGTATAGATAGTCATTAGCGTTTCTAGAACCATTAAAGCTTGGAATCTGAAACTTCACATGGTCAGCAGCTTGGGGTGCTTGAGCTTGTTCCTTTTCCTCATTGTACTCTTCTTCTCCTTCATCATCCATATCACCTAAGTTAATCTTTCTTTGTACTTGTACTCGTCCTCTTACTCCTTTAGTTCGAGCTTATCAAGCTGGGATCTGTCTTCTCATAGGTTGAGTATCTTAAGGAGTATTCTGGATGGACTCAGCAAGTCGAAAGGTCAACGCATGAACAACTTTGGTCAGATCGACTAGAAGGTTGACCATCTTGTCAATTCATTCATTTGTACTTCCAAGAGTGTTCTGGGCTTGTTGTCTACTGTAGATAGCATCGCTATTATCATCTCTAACACCAGCATTGACACTTGGATTCATCATTCTTTTCGACAAAACTTAGTAACAAACATAGATTCTAAGAAACAATAGATATAGTTCCTTCAAGCTAAACAACTCGCATAAACACTTACCTACATGTGAACGTTCAAACTGATTGTCAATACACCAACTATATCAAAGAATAATAAACCCAATTGAAACTTGCTCTGTTTTTGTATGTTTGAAATAGGGCAAAATAGAGTATACAACCACAACAAACTACGACGTCTTCAACTTACTCAATCACTCACAGCTAAGCTCTATGTAACTACAACATATGACCATAACAAAAACTACTACTTAAGAGAGCTCAAACATAACTTACCCAAACAAACCTCAACTCTGATACTAAGATAATACGTTGTGCTAAGAGCAAACAAGGGCAACAGTATTAGGGTGAGTCCAAGCTTGCAAAAAGCTTGAAATAAAGCGTAACAAAATGTGAAAATTGGGAAATAAGTAAATGAGACAAATAAGCAAAACCACGAAGGATATGACACACTAAGGAAACTCTGTGAATTCACAAAGTGAACTCGATATGACATACAAGTAGCTTAGTGAGATCACTCGCCATTTAGCCTTGCTTAAAAGGGTATAGGATAAGAGTAAGAAGATGAAAGTAAGTACACTTAGCTTATGAAAGGAGAAGTCTAATCAATATCTGATGTATAAGATTGTTATTATAGCCCCATATTATAAGGGCATTTATACTTGAAATTTTAGGGCATCCTATTTAAAATGGAAAAGACAAAAAGATATTGCCTTAAAAGAAGTAATATGCAAGGAATAATAATGGGTAAAAATGAGAAATCAAAGATTTCAATGATTAGTGCAGCAAAATCCCTTCATGTGGATTAGACACATGGCAATAAGTCACTAGAGATGCTTCTGGCAAAAATAGACAAATGGTATGGTCAAGACAAAGGTCGGTGAGCAAACCTAGAGTCCTTCCGAGAAGACATGATGTGGATGTATGCTAGGGTTCTAGGTAATAATACTATTGAGCTGAAGGTTGATACTTTCATAGCTGAGCAAATGTGTGAGGGGTCGAACTATTAGTGGAGCATAAGAAGTTACTTGGCTCAACATATGGAGTTGGTCGGTAGTGATGATCAGCTTAGCCTTAGCAAGAGTTAGTTTGAAGAGTAGAATCTACTTTGCTATTCCCTGAAGACCTTGCAATTGGGCTTGGGTTTGGGTTAAAGATCTAATAGTTTGATTCCTATCATATGTAAATTGATAGAATTAGAGCCTTTTGGTAAAAAAGAGCATTCTAGTAATTTTTTTTTGCCAATATCAACTAGGTCATTTTAAATATTAGGAAATAAATCTTTTAAGTTTATCATAACTTCAAACGATGCCCCTATCAAACTTAAATTAATCATTTTATGAGTAATTAAAGTTTTAAGTACAGTAGTGTATTGGGCGAAATTAGACCCATGATATACCAAGTTAGGCTATTTTTGAAAATTATTTTTCACATGTTCACTAAACTCATCAATAATTTATGGAGAATGTATGTCTAAATAGTAACTAAGAGAGGGTTGATTTGATTAGTTGTAAAAACTTAAACTTTTTGCAAAATTTAATTGAAGTCATCCCCTTTAATTACTTTGCTAAATAAGGCATGAAGCAATATATGAACAATAAACAAAATACGAAATAAAGGATAGTAGGATTGATAAGATTAGGCTCAAGAATTATAGTACTTTGACCTTATGCTTACTGCACTCTTCAAGCTCCACTGTTAAGGACTTGGTGTTCCTTACCGGTGTTGTTCCACATTCACTTTTTAATACTTCAATTAAGAGAGAAACAAGTACAATCTTTTACTTTATTTCATTAGGCTAGCCTTGCCTAATCATAGATCTATAGAATAATATAACTCTCTTTTAACATAAAGCCTAATACTAAAAACTGTGATTTAAAAACACATGAAAACTAAGTACAGTGACCCTCAAAATATAAGCTTAGAAACAAAATTGAACATGAAAGTAAAATAAACAGTGTTGTCTCTATTATAGCTTTTGATTGTCTTTAGATTTTCTCGAGAGTAAAATTTACAGATGAGAGTTGCAAATCAGTATATCTCTAAAAAATTTGAACCATCTTGAATATATATTCTTTTAGTACAACGTCTATTTGCTGATTTCTTGAAGAGTTCTTTGATAAGTCTTGAAGGATCTTGAGTTAACTTGAACTAGCCATTGAAGAGTATGTTCCTTGATTTGTGAAAACTAAATCTCTCTTCTTGTGTAACTTTCATTTGGATGTTGTACTGCTATTATAAGATCTGTACATGTTCTTGTTTATGTTCTTTGCTTTGACCCATGTAAACTCTAGAGGACCTTTGAAAATTTGAACTTCATTTTGTTGATATAAATCCCTAAAAATCAAGAGCTTATCTTTTGCTTGATAAATCCTTGAATTCGAATTTTAGCCTCATGATATTTTCTTATGAATGTTTAGCACGTGTATACCTTTAACTAAATTGATTTATTTGAATATGTAAGCCTCAAAAAGTCGTATGTATCATATTGTTTTGAATTTGAATAAAAAATCTATAGCAACCACCAAGATTCATCATTGTCTTGCTTTTGTTGTACATGTCGAACCTGATCTAACCTTGAACAAAAATTTGATTTGATTCCATAAAATCCTCTAATTATTTCCATGAAAAATTTATCAAACATCTGGAGAAAATTGTTGGATATCTAGGAAAAATATCTCCAATAAATGTTACTTGATGTCTTTGTTCAAATTATGCTTGTCTTAAAAATAATTGAATTAATCCTCCTTGATCCCTATAGATATATGATCAACTCAGTGGAACACATTAAATATATTACTCAAATATATCCAATAAGTGGAGTTGGGGCTTTAAGCTATTAAAATTCTAATAAACCACCTAAATTGTACTGTTTTGTAAATATTTGATTCTATATAGTGTCTCTAAATTTGTCTCTGATCCTCGAAATCAAATCTTAAATATAAACTTAACTTTGCTTAATGACCTACACACTTAGCACACCGATTAAACTTTTTATTTTTCTTTTTTGTTATCAACAAAATAATAATGAGAGAACTCAACATTCTCTCCCTTTTTAGTGATAACAAAACCTTTTCTTAAAAAAATAATGAATTAAGATATGCAAGGCTTTGTATCAGTTATATCATATTATATCAAACACAACCAATTGAACAAGCATTATCATAAATTTTAGAAAATTTTTAGATGTCCATTTTTCAAGATAATTGACTAAGATAACATATTATACATCAAATCAAATTATTAGTCATCTTGTTTTATTCATCCATATTTTTTATTCAATATTTTTCCTTATTCTTCTCTCTCTTTTTGTTGTCATCTTTGAAATTAACTGCTCCTAAATTTGATACAGTACAAGAAATAAGGAAAAGAATGGAAATAAAGTAGAAGTATTAATATTGCATTAACAATAATCTGAATACATCAGGTTGTCTCTAAATCTAATTCTTACTTTGACTTTAAACATATAATGGACTTGAAATAAGAAACTAAGAATAGACTTCGACAATGATAGATTTGAATAGAAATTTAACTAAATTAACTAACTTAAACTAACAATATAAAATGAACATACAACTTAGACAAGAACATAATAAAATCACTTCTTCTTTTTCTTGGGGTAGCTCTTTTAAATTCTTCTTGCTGAACCAGATAATAATGGAGTTGATTCCTTCCATGGTAGTAGAAGAATTGTTGATTGAGGAACTTGAGGTGTAGTGTCCTTAATTATCACTTTAGAAATAATAGACAAAGTAAGTAGTGAAATAGGTTGTGCAATTGGAGATGATTGAGCAACTAGTGTTTGTTCAGCTAAACTCAATAGGATATGATCAATTGGAAGAGCTTGTGGTTCAGGTGGAGGAGGTTGATCAAATGTGACTTGAGTAGGTTTTTCATATTGTGGAACTTATGGTTTTATGAGTGGTTGGAAGGTAGGTGCAGCAGGTTGTATGTTAGATGAAGGTGGAGGTTCAGAAGATGTAGTCTCAACTGTCTCCTTGTGACTCTCCTACAATTTGGATAGTAGACAGTCCATCTTCAACTTGATTATTTATTCCACTTCTTCTCTTGATATTCCCTTAATTAAAGAGGCTTCTCTAACTTTTTCTACAAGCGCAGTCTCTAAATCCTCCTTTGAATCTTTCTCTAATTTGTATGCTTTCTTTCCTTCTTTGATTTCCATTTTTCCTCCAATCCTAATCTCAAACTCTTTTTTGCTCTTCTTTTTCTTTCCTCCTTATGATTTCCTTACCTTTCCTTTTTTCTACTAACTTTTTCATCTAGTTCTAATTTTTCTTTTGAAACAACTTCTAAAAGCTTCCCCTTAAATAATGATTTGAGCAACTTGTTTGTCTTGTTCTTTTCGTACACATAAAATGCCCAGTTATCTATAAACCATATTTTATTTTTCACATTAATGCCCATATGATTGATATGATCATCACCAATGACTTTGATGGGGATCTTCTTTTTTATGACTTTCAAAAGTTTCACCTTCTTGAACTCAAACAATTTCATCAAGATATTTCCATATGACCTCTTCCTCTTGGTTATGAAAGCATGTCTAATAACTTGAGCTACAACATCTAACTTATTTTTCCTAAGCATGGCTAGAATTACCATAGCATCTTCTTTTGAAATACTAATTGTACTTCCTTTCTTAAGAATGATTCAATTAGTAGCCAAACTATTAATCGAAAGTTAAAAATTCTAACTTCCTTTCTAAGCAATATCCTTTCAGCCTTAATCAACTCTTCAAAAATCTATTTTCTATTCTACTTCATTAATTGTTTATCATTGTTCATCCTAGGTAACTTAAAACATTTCTGAATATCATCTTTTGTAATCACCAACTTTTACACTTATACATTCGATACCTACCTATCTCTTTGACTTTTATCCAAATTCTCATAGAATTCATATATCAATTCTCAAATAACTACAATTTCAATAGTACATAGATTCTTACATCCTAAAACATTAAGAAAGTCTACCTAGTAAGAGCCATTCTTTTAGAAATATTCAAAATAAAAAACACTTGCTTCTATATACTAATTCTATTTGGAAGATGAAACATACATAATCTTAGGTTTTACCTTTTGCTTTTTGGCCATGATCTGCTCAAATTGTTCCTTGATTATCTTTGGTTCATATTTGAATTTGTCTCTTTTTTAGGTTTTGATTTTACCTCTAATTTCTCTATAGATACTTCCTCAATATTATACTCCTCCAATTCTTCCTCATTAGATTCATCTTCTATCTTAATGATCTCTTCACTTGAAGAGCTAGTATCTCCTAAAGTTTCCTCTTTTTCTTTCATACTCACTTTAACTTCTACCTTAGAAGGGTTAGGGTTTATGGATTGAGGATTTTCAAGATTGGGATTAGGGTTTTCTTGTGCTATAGAAGGATTTCTTAGTTAAGAGTAGGATTTTCTTGATTTAAAGTGGGGTTTTTGTCTAGATAAGAATATTCATCAACTAGAAAGCAAAGATTCTCTTTTATGTTTTTGGGATCTTTCCTGGTCTTAAGCCTTAGACTTGAGAAGAGCTTAATTCACCTTAGAAGAATCTGCAGCTTAGCTTGACAACAATGAGGTTGACCATTCTCTTTTATCTGTTTCTACTAGAAGCCTACCTTTAACTACCAATTATGTATCTGAACACCTATATGATGGAACTTATTGTACAAATCAAATGTTTTCTTGATTTTTCATTTATACCCTTCAACATTCCTTATATTTTACTTATTTTAGACATTACCCTTTTGTCTTTTCCATATTTATTAGGTTGTATTAGATTTTTAGGTATAAATCCCCTTGTATTTTGTAGTCACAAGAATCATGTTGACATCTTATCTGAATTACTGTAGTACTCTTGCTTGTAAGCGTTCTCTTGTTTGCTTACTTAGCTTACTCTTATCCTAAGCATTAAGTAAAGCTAGGTTGCAAGTACCCTTACTGAATTAGCTCTTGCATCATATCGAGTTGATTTGTGATTCATTGGTGGTTCCTTAGTGTGTCATATCCTAGGTGTTGATTGTGGGTTTTTGCTTGTTTTGTGCATTTCACCCTTTATTTTTGAGCTTTCTGTAAGTTCAGACCTAACCCTTAGATACGGTCAACCTTGTACTTCCTTAGTGCGATGTAGCATCTTGGTATCAGAGTGGAAGTTCCTTTGGGTAAGTTACTGTTGTATCATGTTATTGCTTGTTAGGTTGGTCATCACCTTTGTTTGAAGTGTGTTGAGAAGTAAGATAATTGCTAAGGTTATGTGAGGATTAGCTACAGTATCTTGGTAAGTAGTGGAAATTGTACTGTTGTCCTTTGTTATTGCATGAGACTCTATTCTACTTTGTTTCGAGTTGTGGAAAACAGAGCAAGTGGTATTCTTGTGTTTTTATAAGAGAATTGATCTAGTTAGCTATTATGTTGAATCCTTAAGAAGTCGAATTGTGTAGCTAGTGTGATTGACTAATTGAAGACTATGAGTGAGTTGTTCTTTAGGTAATACAAGTATCATCTGTTAATTATGAATACAAAGTCAAGTAAGAATGACTGATTCAAGTGTTAACACTAGTATTAGAGACAATAACAGTGGTGTCATCTACCATGGTCGACAATCCCAAAATAGCCCTAGAAGTTCTAATGAGCGGTTTGATGAGATGACTCGCTCAATAGCCAATTTAACTTAAGTTGTTTATCTACTAATGTCTCAACCTAATAGAGCCAATTATACTACCCCCTAAGTAGCACCTGCAGTTGGTGTCGTTGTTCATAATGCTTAACTTATCTAAGGATAAGTCTTAGCTTCACAAGATCAAGGTGGAAGAGTAGGAGGACATGTATAGAGGAGAATAGACCTAAGTGGAGTAGATGAGAAGACTAAGGAAGAATATAATGAAGTGAAAGAAAGACCATGAGCACCCTGAGCTGTTAACTATGTGAAGCTTTAGATTTTGAGCTTAAATGGTTTTGGGGATGCTAATGACTACCTTGATCAAGAAGAAAAGGTAGAATGAGTTTTTGATTATTATCAATATGAGAACAATGAGAAGGTGAGAACTTCTACTATAGAATTCCCAAGATATGCTGTGATGTAGTGGAGAAACTTTCGGGCCATAAGGATAAGAGGTGGATACAAAGAAGTCAGCACTTTAGCCTAAGATGAAAAGAGTCCTTAAAGCCATATTTGTACCAAACACTTATCTATAAGACACCTTTGCTCAACTTCAAGAGCTAAGACAAGGAAATCAAACTACTGATGAATATGTATAAGAATTTCAAATGCTTATGATCTGTTGTAAAGTAAGTAAACCCTTAGCTCAGACAGTATCTAGATTCTTGATTGGATTGAATCAGAAATATGTGATGTAGTAAAACTATAGCATTTTGTCACACTAGATGATGCTATAAAAATTGCTTAATGAATGAAGAGGCAAAAGAGGAACAGGCTAACTCGACCTTCATTGAGTTGACTTGTTCACAGTAGCCGACCTATCTAAGGTAGTTGTAAATCTCAATATCATACTTAACCTAATAGTAGGACTAAGATGATGATTGAATAGAAGAGTCGTACTGTTGACCCGAAAGTGTTGAAGAAAACTTATGAGAAAGGACAAGGATTTAGATGGAAGATGAGCTAAATTAAGTGTTTTAAGCATCAAGATTTTGGTCACATGGCCACCTAATGCCCTGATTGATGTACCATGATCATTAAAGGTGCAATCCTTACCTTTCAAGTAGATAGTACTAATGAAGAGCTTGAAGAAAAGGTAGAATTGAAAGAGGAAGCTAAGGAAGATAGTAAAGGACTTATAGAAGAAAACATGAATAACTTAGACAAGCTAACTTTAGTCATCTAGTGAACCCTAAGCAATAAACCATTAGCTAAGGAAGAGCAACGAGAGAATTTGTTTTGCATCACCAGTAAGATAAATGAGCAAGTGTGTATACTCATAGTAGATAGTGAAAGTTGTACCAATGTAGCATTTGCCAACTTGGTTTAAAAGCTTAAGTTACCAACCTTGTCACATCTAAGACCATATAAGCTTTATTAGCTAAATGAAAAGAGAGCACTACATGTCACTCAACAAGTATTACTGCTGATCTCCATTGGAAACTACTCAGATAAAATTCTCTATAATGTGTTGCCCATGTGCGCATCTTATATGTTGTTAAGCTGACCTTGGCTATTTGGTGGAGTGTTCATTCATGATGTTTTAGGAATATGTATACATTTGAGAAAGATGGAAAGAAGATTACCTTGAACTGCATGACCATGAGCCAAGTCAGTAAGTTACAGGCCAAACTAAAGAAGATCCAAGAAGTTATTGGTATTAAGTCAATCCAAGCTTTGAGAGGACATTTAATCTAATGTACCGACCATTCTACTTATTAGAAGACTATTGGCCTTAAAGGAGCAAGATGAGCTACCTAAAGAGGTTAGAGAATTGTTTAAAGAGTATACTGACCTCTTTCCCAAGTAGCTGCTAAAGGCCTATCCCCTTTTCAAGGAATCGAGCACTATATTAACTTGATACTTGGTGTCCCTACTGAACAAGCTTACTTATTGAATGAATCTCCTAAAAAGGTTTCGAGCTCTAGAGACAAGTCAATGAACTGTTGAAAAGGGAGAGTCCTAGGCCTTGTACCATACTTGCATTACTTATGCCTAAGAAAGATGGTACTTAGCATATGTGTATGAATAATAAAGCTATTAACAAGATTACAATCAAGTACGAATAGCCTATTCCAAGGCTAGATGATATGTTAAATGAACTAAGTGGTGCTAAGATTTTTAGCAAGATTGATTGAAGTCAGAATACCACCAAATTCGTATGAGGGAAGAAGATGAGTGGAAGATTGCATTCAAAGCCTGACATAGTCTATATGAATGGATGGTAATGCCCTTCATCCTATCAAACGCTCTGAGCACTTTCATGAGGTTAATGAATCATATGTTAAGAGATTTGATTGAAAAGTTTGTTGTAATCTACTTGATGACATCCTGATGTATAGTACAACCTATCGAGTCATGCCGACCATCTCCGAGTTGTGTTTGATGTACTCCGAGTTGAAAGGCTCTTCAAAAACTTGAAGAAGTGTTGTTTCTACTAAGAAGAAGTGATCTTCTTTAGATATGTTATGAGTGGAGGAAGCCTACGAGTCAATGATGAAAAGATACAAGCTATTGTTGAATGGTAGACCTCAACCACATGTGCTAAGGTGAGAAGCTTCCATAGACTATCTTCCTTTTACCGTCACTTCATAAAAAATTTCAATACCATTGTTGCACCTTTCACTAAGCTAATAAAGAAGAACATAGAGTTTAAATGGGGAGAGAAAGAGGAAAGAAGTTTTGTAGACATGAAAGATAGATTAACATCTACCGTAGTCTTTGTTCTACTCGACTTTGAAAAGGTGTTTAAGCTTGAGTGTGATGCATCAAGAGTAAAGGTGTATAAGTAGGTTAAACGGGCCAACCTGGCCTTGCCTACTTTACTTAAGGGTTAAATGAGTCAGGCTCATTTGGCCTACTTTTTTAACGAGCTAAAAAACCTCAACCTTAACCTGTTTTAAAAGAGGGTTAAACGGGTTAGCCCGCAAACTAAAGGCATAAATGTGTTAAATGAGTCGACTTAAACAAGCTTACCTTAGCTCATGGGTTAAATGAGTTAAGTTCATTTGGTTCACTTTTAAACGAGCCAAAAAGCCTTGGCCCAAACCCGTTTAAAAAACAAGTTAAACGGGCTGACCTATGGGTTAAAGCCTATATGTACACCTCTAATTAAGAGTCAAAATAGGAGTTGTACTAATGCAAGAAGGTCGACTTATTGCATACCATAATGAGAAGTTGAGAGGACCCTAGTTAAATTACTCTATGAACTCCTTACACTAATCCAAGCACTCCAAGTGTAGCAACATTACCTTTTGCCTAGAGAGGTTATCATTTATACTGATCATAAGTCCTTGAGGTATCTTCGAAGTTAAACCAAGCTGTTAAGGAGGTAAGCTTGATGAGTTAAGTTCTTAGAAAGATTTAATTTTGTGATTAAGTATAAGCAAGGAAAGACCAATGTATTTGTTAATGCCCTGTCAAGAAGACATATTCTTCTTATCAAACTCTAGACCCAACTTCTAAGATATGTAAGCATAAAAGAGTAATATCTTCTAAACCCCCATTTTAGTCCCATATATGGGCCATGTAAGGAGGGAAGGATAGTAGATGACCATCATGTACAGGATGGATATTTGTTTTGAGTTGGTAAGCTGTATGTGTTGACTTGATCTTTGAGAGAGCTATTAGTGCGAGAAGCTCACTCCAGTGGACTTTTTGGACATTTTGGAGAGAAAAGGATTGATGAACTACTGTATGCAAGGTTATTTTGGCTTAAAATGAGGCGTGATGTACATCATATCATGGAGGGTTGTGCAATCTACAAGAGAGTAAAGAGCAGAGCTAAGTAAGGAAGAGTTATGCCTCTACCTATCTCGACCAAACCATGGGTTGATTTGAGCATGGATTTTATCCTCAAATAACTCTAAATTGCTTGAGGCAAAGACTTTGTAATGGTCGTAGTGGACAGATTGAGCAAGATGGCATACTTCGTGCCCTGTATCAAAACTAATGATGCTTCAACTATTGCTTCTTTGTTTTTATAGGAAATCATTTGCTTACATGAAATACTAAAGAGTGTGGTGTCAGATTGGGACCTAAAATTCTTGAGCCACATTTGGAAGACTTTTTGGCATTAGATGGGAATAAAGTTACTTTTCAGTAATTCTTACTATCCTCAGACCGATGGTTAGACAAAGGTCGTCAACTACACTTTAAGTTCACTACTCTGAGCTATAATGGGAAAGAACCTAGTCAATTGGGAGATATGCTTTCCTATAGTGGAATTTACTTACAATAGAATAGTGTACATTACCATTAAGCATGTCCCATTTAAGGTTGTCTACGACTTTAACCCCAAAGTACATCTTAATTACACCTTAATGCCATTGCTTGACTAAGAAGACCTAGAGGCAAGGATCAGAGCTCAGTTTTTCTAATAATTCTACCAAAAAGTTGCTCAACACATTGATTGAGTTACTAGAAAGTTGAAGGAGAAAGGAAAAGGAAAGAAGGCTAAGTAGTTTTAGCTTTACAATCAAGTATGGTTGTACCTAAGCAAAGAGAGGTTCCTTAACAAGAGGAATAACAAACTATTTGCTCGAGCTAAAGTATTATTCAAGATACTCGAGAGGATTAATAATAATGCCTATCGAGTGGAGTTGCCTAAAGATTTTGGAGTGTTTGACGTGTTTAATATTACCGATCTCAACCCCTACCAACCAGAAGAAAAGAAGAACAAGGACCAACCAAATTTGGTCTCAAATCTTAATTAGCCTAGAGGGGATGATAGGAATCAAACTATTAGACTTTTGACCTAAACTCAAACCTTAGCCTAAGCCCAAGGTCTCAAGAACTTAGTGAAGTGCATTCTCCTTACCCAACCTATGCAAGAAGAGTCCAAGTTGTTCCAAACACTCAACTTGCTCCCATTTTCGAACTGAACCCTTCCATGCCTAACAATCGTCTTGAAGTGCCAACTTGAGGAACACTTAACTAATATTTTAGCTCACTCACCCACTAGCTCAACCAACTTGTCCTTGAGTTACCCATAGCATATCCAAGTTGAATTCACCTAGGAAGAGTCTAAAGCTCAATTAGGCAATAGTTAGGCTGATCGTACTCTTTTGTCTGTTTCCACTAGAAGCTTGCCTCTAGTTACTAGCCACGTATTTAAGCACCTACGTAATGGAATTTGTCGTAAAAATAAAATGTTTTCTTAATTTTTCATTTATGCCATTTAACATTCCTTGTATTTTATTTATTTTGGACACTACCCTTTTATCATTTCCATATTTAGTAGCTTATCTTAAATTTTTAGGTATAAATGCCCTTATATTTTGCAATCACAAGAATCATCTTGACATCTTACTTGAATAGATTGAATGACTCATGCTTATGAGCATTCTCTTGTTTGCTTGCTTAGCTTACTCTTATCTTTACCCTTAAGTAAGACTAGGTGGTAAGTAACCTTATTGAATTAGCTCATATATCATATCAAGTTTATTCATAAGTCATTGATGGTTCCTTGGTGTATCATATCCTAAGAGCTAATCATGGGTTTTTGCTTATTTTCGTGCATTTTACCCTTTATTTTAGAGCTTTTTGTGAGTTCGAACCTACCCCTTAAACACAGCTGACCTTGTCCTTCCTTAGTATGATGTATTAGGATGAGTATAATGAAATCAAAGATGAATTGGAGAGAGAAATAGAAAGTTGGCCATTAGAGAATAGGAGTACTTACTGATCGTGGAGCTTACTTGTGCAAAAATACAAAAAGTGAGATTTGGATGTAATATGTTCAGCTCATGTAAGGAGAAAAGATGATGATCCTTAATAAATGTCAATTAATGATATATTAGGATATTAAAAAATTAATTGTTTATAAAAATTCTCTATTTTACACATTCTGTAAGTAATTAATATATTATTTCAACCATAGGAAGTAAAATTATCTACTATACATTAAATAATTAATTAAATTACACTAAAATACATAAACACGTATTTATGGACATATTATTTGCACTAAATGATCAATATTCTTTAAATAAAATGCTATGGAGAATAAATAAAATTTACAATATTACCGATGCAATTTTTTTAAGATAACAGTAGTATCAAGACATAAAAAATTATTTTTGGTTACACTATATACATGCAATATGAGTTATAAAAACATGATGTGATACAAGATATTTTACAATAAAGCTAGTCAATTCCAAATTGTATGAAAATGGATTACAAACACCAATCTCATTTCTTATAAATTCAAATTTAGTCTTATCTAGAGACTTAGTAAAATTATTAGTCAATTAGTTGTTTATGGGAACAAATTTAATACTTATATCACCATTGTTAATGTGATCACGAGTAAAATGATGTCTCGCTTTTATATGTTTTGATCTAATATGATACACAGGATTCTTAGCCAAATTGATTACACTTGTATTATAATATTTTATAGATATATTTTTCAAATTTGATCGATAATTAGATAACTATTGTTTGATCCACAAAATATAAGCATAGCAATTGCTAATTGAAATGTACTCAGCTTCAGCTGTAGATAAGGCAATAGAGATTTATTTCTTGAAAGACTAAAAAACCAACTTGTTTCCTAAGAAATAGCAAGTACCCAAGGTACATTTTCTATCTCTCTTACAACTAATAAGAACATTTCGGTTAGTTTTGATGAGAAATGAGCACATATACATACATTGAACAATATATTAGGTCATGATGTGGTTAAATACAATAATGATCCAATCAAACTCCTATATAATTTTTCATTTATTTTCTTATCTATATCATTGGGGTCTAATCTTATAGAAGTGGGAATGGGAGTAGCTGTACCATTGATATTTTCTAGTCTAAACTTCTTTGAGATCTGTATAATGTACTTTTCTTAATGCATGAAGATCTCATCACTTGTTTGTGTTATTTGGAGTTCGAGGGAGAAGTTCAATTCACCCATTAGGGACATCTTAAACTCAACTTACATAAGCTTAGAAAACTCCTTGCAATATGATTCATTAATAGATCCAAAAATAATATCGTTAACATATATTTAAACAACTAATAAATCATGGTCATAATGTTTCAAAAACAAGGTCATGTCTACATTTCGACTTTAGAATCTACTTTTGATCAAGAGTTTACTAAGTTTTTCATACCAAGCTCTAGGAGTCTATTTTAATCCATACAAGGCTTTTCATAACTTATATACATAATCTTCTTTAAACGAATCCTCAAAACCTAAAGGTTATTTTACATATACCTCTTCCTTAATATGACCATTTAGAGAAGCACTTTTAATGTCCATTTAGAATAATTTAAAGCCCTTATGACCTGCAAATGTAAGTAGAAGTTTAATGGCTTCTAACATGGCAAGCGGTGCATAAGTTTCATCAAGCCCTATTCCTTCTTCTTACAAATATCCTTTTGCTACTAATCATGTATTATTTCTTACAATTTAGCCATGTTCTTCTTGCTTATTTTTAAATACCTACTTGGTTTTTATGATATATTTATCTTTAGGCCCAAAAACAAGCGTCCATACATGATTTCTTTGAAACTAAGTTAGCTCTTTTTACATGACATTTATCTAGCTTTTATTAGATAAGGCTTCATCAATAGAGTTAGGTTCAATTTTAGACAATAAAGGAAAATGATTTTCTATATTTCTTAAACTAACTCTTGTTTTGACTCTATAATAGATATTATTGATTACTTGTTTAGGTGGATGGTAAGGCTTAAATCTAATTATTTCAAAAGGTTTAGGTATTACTTGAGGAGCTTCTAATTTAGCCTTTGGATTTGCCTCTACTTTTAGTTTTGATGAGCTTTCAGCTATAGGTGTAGACACCCTATTTGTACTCTTCCTAGATCCATATCTAATTTAGAATCTTTTAATTTTTGGAAAAGGACAAAATATGAAAAAAGAAAAAAGAAAAAAAAATTGAAATGCCAAAAATACTAAAAAATAAAAAAATAATAAAAAATACATAAAATTTTAAAAATAAGGAAAAACAAAAAAAATCAAAAATGAGAAAAAACAAAAAAAAAAAAGAAAACCAAAATATATATATAAAAAAGAAAAATTATAAAAAGTGTCTCGTAGTGGTTTATTTGGTTCGATTTGGGGTAGGAATCATTTTCAAGGTAAAAAACGATTTCTAAAGTCAAAATAAATAAAAGTGATTTGATCAAATTAAGAATTATAAGTAAAAACAAACATTTTTTGAAAATCAATTTTTCTAACGTAGGTTTGGACCAATTTATTTTAAAATATTTTGAAAATTTATATCTTTAGAAGTTTATGGCCTCAAACCATGCCTCAATTAGAGTTAAAATAAATATTTTATGACTATTTGAAGTTTTTGAATAAAAGTTGAATGAGGATAAAAACTAGGATCCTAATTAGAAAATTTTTGAAAATATCTTGATCACATATTTATTAGACTTGACCTTTTCTTAAAGAGCGTCATGTGATTTTCTATAACTTAGAAAATTAATTAGGTTTTATTTTAGGTGAAAAGTTAGAGGGGTAAGGGGGAGGGAGAGAGAGAGAGAGAGAGAGAGAGAGAGAGAATTTGGAAATGAAAAGAGTGGGGTAAGTGTTAGTTGGGAAAAGGGGAAAAAGAGAAAACAAAGGAAAAAATATATATATAAGGTGACACGTGTCATCTAATCATTGGTGACATGTATCACCATGTAGTCATGCCCTATGGAACTTCAATTTGCATACCACATGGACAAACCATGTAGCGACATGTAGCACTAGTGGGGTTAACTAAGTCAACCAACCCATCCCTCCTTTTTGCTCCCTTGATTCTTTTATGAACATAAATGGTTGGAAATTTGTTATTTAAATGGCAACCTTCACCCAAGTATTTTTTACCCGATTTAGCCTCCTTTTATGTCATGAAATTTTTTTTGGAAAAATATGGAAATGAAAGCTCGAAATGTCTCCTATTCTAGAAGGTCTAGATTTTTAATTATTATTAAGGGAAATAGGAAAAATAAAAATAACAAAATCGGATGTCCATTAAATTCCCATATTATGCACCATGAACAAATTTAGCAAATTCGAGTTCTTTCATTGCAATAATCAACTATAACCCAATAAAAAACAAGTAAGCACATCCCCATGAGCTATATGACCCATTATTTCCTCAATACCTTCATAAATTTGTGATTAATTTTGGCAAAAATAGGAAGAACCAAGATGCACATTAGGGTTTGTCATTCTTATCAAAGATTTGATCTTTTTCATATATAGAAGTTTCTTAGCCTAGACTTACACCTTAACACTATAAATAAAAGCCTCATCTATGCATTCATTCAACTCCTAAGTATTTAAAATCATCACATTATATGGAATTGATAGTTTCTCTCTCTACATGCTCATAATGCAAAATCCACTCTCTCTCTTCGATTTTTCTCATTATAGAGCAAATTGATTAGAGATAAAATAATGGAACATTCTATATTTATCCTAGAACAAAGACCAATTTTCAATTTGGTGGTTATAGGGAGAAATTTAAGTTTGACATTTTTAAGGCTTGTTTATAACTAATTTAATGTTTTTATTGAAATTGTAGGAGATTAACCCTAGTTTTCCATAAATTGAAGTGGGGATCTTGAAGGAAGGTGTCTTAGGAGGAGCTTATAGCCACCAACCATTCCTCGAGAATCGATTGAAATCCACCTAAATTGATCATTGATTCCTTGCTCATTGTAGGTAAGTTCTTTAATCATTTATTTAATGTACGTGTTATTTCAAAAAGAGAACGAAAAAATAGAAAAAAAAAGTGTGTTTGATCTTGTAATGTCATGATTTTAGTTGAATGAGGTGTTTTTGAAATATTTAATAATTTTTTAAATTAATTTTTAAGGCTTTTTTCCAAAAAAAAATTCTAAAATTTTTTTTTTTGATCTTATGTTGAAATGATTTTGTTTAAATAATGTGTTTATGTGTGATGTTTAAATAAATAGCATGTTATTAAGAAATTACAATGTAGGTATGCTAAGATGATTGAACTTAATCATTATATGATGTTGACAAATTAAATTTTTTATGATAAATAATTTTCTTGTGTGTTTTCTTGTGAATAAAATTATTTTCAATTAAATTGGGCTTTTTCTCCCAACAATGGTTTTTTTTTTTTCACATAAAATGTTTTCCAAAAAAATAAAGAAATAAATTGGTCTTTTCTAAAAGTTAGGAATTTTTCTAAAATTTCTCAAAAATAGACCAAATAACTTATTTTTCTAAAATTAATAAAATTTAATAAACTTAAAGTAAATAAAAAGGTTTTTGAAAATAAAATAAACCAACAAACTAAAGTTTTGTTAAATTGAGAACTATGTAAGCTTGATCCTCACTCAGTAGGTACATAAGCACTTCAAGCAATCCAAAATAAATAAAAAAAACTTCTTTTTCCTTTTTTGTTCAAAATTCTTTTCATTTATCAAATAAAAACAAAAAAAAGCCCATTTTACAAGAAAATAAAATTAAAGACTGACAACTCTTATTTTAAATACACTTTATAAGATGATTTTGTAACATTTCTCTTTTATTTTTTGTTGTTTTTAAAAGAAATTGATACTTAATTAAGTAAAATTTTGATATTAAGGTTTTAATGTGTTTTCAAATAAAAAATGAAGAAAAGAAATCAAGTTTCACTCAATTTAAAGTTCAAATAAAGAAGCTTTGAAGTGGGATACAACCAATATATATAATCGTATCTAACCAGGAGGCTCATCGTCAAAGGAAAACAAGACTAATGGTTAGAAAGTTACACAACCATAACCTTAGGTCGTGTTTGTATTGTCGAGCCTGTTTTTTTTCTCCCAATTCTTTTATAAATTAGGTCTTCTTTAAATTGATCAGTATTAAATCTTACTTGTTTCATACTGACCCTCGACTAAGGTTTAAAGAAAATCAGCTCTTTTAAAACGTCTTTGGAGTCGCCATCTGACTAGAGTTAGGAAAAATAGTTAAGTTGTAATTAATTGGATAGATTGATTATAACTTAGCTATTGGTCTAAAAATAAAACCAATTTTATAAAAATGGTTTTAAAACTAGAAATCTAGATCTTGGGGTTAGAATTTTTAAACCCTTACGAATACCATTAACTTTCTAACTTTAATTTTAACTTTAAAAATCACTTTCAATTATATTAAATAGAACTCAATTATTTAATTGAATTGAATAACTTGAGTAATCTAAACTAAAAAGGGGAAAATAGTTTTTTTTTTTTTTTTTTTTTTTTTTTATAGTTGCTCTGTAGGTGTCTGTATACCTGCTATTCAGGATCAGATGTGTGCAATTCTTTTTGTAAAATTTTTGTGGGTTAGGTTTGTTTTAATTTGAAAATACGTCGGATTTACGTTTTTGACCCAATTTAGTTTATTTAAGGAAATTTCTAAAAAAAGGGTCCTAATTTGGAATTTTTAGTTTTTTTGAAAAATTCTAAAGTGTCCTAATTTTGAACATGAGTTGATTTATTTTGCTTATATGAAAAAAAAAATTTTTTTTTTAAGTGATAAGACAATTTGTTTATTCATTAACCTATTTATTTATTTTTTACTTTTATTATTTTTTATATTATCTTATTTATTTTATTTTTTCTTATTTTATCTATTTCTACTAAACTAAAAAAAAATAAACTATTCTTTTTCTTTTTCTTGCTTTTTTTAATTCTTTTTCTTTTCTTCTCCTTTCTTTTTTCCTTTTTTTATTACATTTACATTAAAAAAAATACAAGAAGGAAAAAGAACAAGGTCGAACTGGATACTAGATCAAGTGTATGGATTGGGTAGGAATGAGTCGTAGGTTTGACTTCAGATCTAAGTTAGGCTCCAATGTCTTTAATGGCAACAGTAGTAGTAGAAGGCAATTTGGGTTGATTTGGTAGCCAAAGCCAGCGAGGAAAAGAATATTTATGAGTTTTGTAAACCAAGTGCCACGGCATAACTTAGCTGCTAGTGGTGGTTGTCGGAGTGGAGGGTAGCGGTTAAGGTTTTAATGGTGGAAGGGCTTTAAGTTACGGCGAGACATTGGGGTGGTTGCATATAGAAGTTGGTGGCCTAAGGAGCTAAACTAGGGTGGTGGTGAATTTTAAGGGAGGCTAGATGGAGAAAGAGTTGAAGAGAGAGAGTAGTTGCAAGTATAGAGAGGGAAAGTGATAAAAAAATGAGGGAGAGAGTATTTGTAAGTGAATTCAATACTTGTGTATAATTGTGTGTGTTCTGAAACAAACCTAAGACTCCTATTTATACACCAAATCAACCTTAAAAAACAAGGAAAGCTAAAATCTGATTTGAATGAAAATTCCAGAATTTCAATTTTTTTTTTTATTTTCAACCATTGAATTAAATACGCATTTGACCAAATCTAAACAAGAATTTGGTCACTATTAAAATTAGGCTATGTCTATTTTGTTAACCTACTACTAATTGGCGCATTGAAGTGTGGAAAATATATGAAAAAAGAGTTCAAAGAAAGGGGTATGGACTGTTGTTTTGTTGAGAAAATGGAGGAGATTGGGGGAAAAAGAAAGGAAAGGGAAAGAAAGGCGGCTAATATGGTGCCACGTTAACTACATCGTCCAGTTGTTGTGTACCATGTGTCCCATAATAATACGTGGTAGCTAACCTAGCATGCCATGTGGCTCTACATCAATGTCGGCCAATTTGAAGCTGCCACATGTCAAGACATGTGGCATAGTGAAACCCTAACATGTAGCAGCATTTGATGTAGCAATATGTCATTTGAAAAAATAAAAAGGCTTTCCATGCCTTTGCCAAGATTCGAGCCCCTAACCTCTTAATTATACCCAATGTTATGTTCATGTGCTTATCCATTAGGTCATTGGTATGTACTTAGTCCATATGCGTAATTGGGCTAGGTTAACCTAGGTTAGATTTAAATCTAAACCTAAGTCCAATGGTCTTTTTCTTAAATTTATTTAAATTAAGAAATCTATTCTATTAAACTACTTAAAAATTTTATTATTTTCTAAATTCCTTATTTTTCTTCAATTTTTTGTTACTTTTCAATTTTTCTAAATTTTTCCATTTTTTGTATTTTTTTTCTAAATTTCTTATTTTTTGTGCTTTTTCCTATTTTCCTATTTTTTGATATTTTTCCTAGATTTCTTTGTGTTTTCTTCCTATTTTTCTATTTCTTTTTGTATTTTTCTAAACTTCTTTTATTTTTTCTGAATTTCTTATTTTTTGGATTTTCTTTAATTTTCTATTTTTTTTGTGTTTTTCCCGATTTAGGACTCTTTATTCTATTAAAATGAAATAAAATAAAATAAATAGGATGGGAAAGTTTTGTTCAACACTTTTCCATGAAAACAAAAGAGACACTAATTTTACCTTAGGGATGACTTTCTAACGACTAACTAGCTATCTTAACTTGATCTACTAGGTATTTGGTGAAGAAATGAAGCCTAATCGTGCCCTTCTAGGCCAAAACTTTCTTATGAAAACAAAAGAGACACTATTTTTGTCTTAAGGATGACTTTTTACTAACTAACTAGCTATCCCGACTTGATCTACTAGGTATTTGGTGAAGAAATAAAGCTTAATCATGCCCTTCTAAGCTCACTAACTTAGACGGGAGCGTCTCCAGGGGATTATCAACCCTAAGATTGATCTAGAGAACCTAGTTGTGGTCTTTTAGGCTTACTAACCTAGGTAGGAGTGTCTCTCGAGGACTAGTAACCTTAAGTTGGGATCGATTTGGAAAACCTAGTTATGCCTTTCTAGGCTCACTAGTTAAGGTATGAATATATCTCGGGGATTAGCATCCTTAAGTTGGGATAGATTTGAAAAACTTGGTCATGCCTCTTTAGGCTTACTAACTTAGGCAAGAGCATCTCTTAAGGATTAACAACCCTAAGTTAGAATCGGTCTAAAAAACCTGGTCGTGCTTCTCTAAGCTCACTAATCTAAGCGGAAGCATCTCTTGAAAATTAGCAACCTTAAGCTAAGATTGATAGAGAAAACCTAGTTGTGGCTCTCTAGGCTCACTAACCTAGGTGGAAGCATTTCTCGGGGACTAGCAACCTTAAGCTAGGATTGATTTAGAAAGCTTGGTCATGCTTCTTTACGTTTACTAACCTAGGCGAGAGCATCTCTCGGGGATTAGCAACTCTAAGTTAGGATCAATTTGAAGGACCTAGTCATGCCTCTCTAGGCTCACTAACCTAGGCAGAAGAGTCTCTTAGGGACTAGTAATCCTAAGTTGGGATCGATCTAAAGAACCTAGTCGTGCCTCTTTAGGCTCATTAACGTACGTGAGAGTGTCTCTCGAGGATTAGTAACCCTAAGTTAGGATCTATTTAGAAAACCCAGTTGTACTTCTCTAAGCTTACTAACCTAGGCGAGAGAGTCTCTCGAGGACTAACAACCCTAAGTTAGGATCGATCTAAAGAACCTGGTCGTACCTCTCTAGGCTCGTTAACCTTAAGTTGGGATAGATCTAAAGAACCTGGTCATACCTCTTCAAGCTTACTAACCTAAGTGAGAGCATCTCTTAGGGATTAGTAACCCTAAGCCGGGATTGGTTGAGAAAACCTAGTCGTGCCTCTCTAAGCTCCCTATCCTAGGCAGGAACGTCTCTCAAGGACTAGAAACCTTCAGTTAGGATTGATTAAACATCCTATGGGCTTGTTTAAGAATAATGGTGAAAGCGCTTAACAGGCTTGTTAAGAGAACTTGGCGAATAGAAACACCCTATAGACTCACTGAAAGAGCTGAAGTGCCCTATGGCTTACTTAAGAGAACTTGGTGAATAGAAGTGCCTTATGGGCTCGCTAAAAGAACTTGGTGAATAAAAGCGCCTTATGGACTCGCTAAAAGAACTTGGTGAACAGAAGCGCCCTATTGACTCATTGAAAGAACTGAAGCACCCTATAGGCTCACTTAAAGGATAGAAGCACCATATGGGCTCACTTAAGAAAACTTCCAAAAGAGACTGAGTTAAGATCGTGCCTTCAAAGGTTAGTTAAGCACTAAATGCAAACGATAGGTACCTTATGAGCTAGCCCAAAATCACTGTTAGGAGTAAAAAGGTCATAGTCTAAATGCAAATGCAATGTTAAAAAAATCGGTATACTAACATCGTGTGGAAGTACTTACCTGGTCCTTGTTGATAGCACCCAAACTGTCAAACCTTTTCTTGAAAAGTCCCATCAAAATTGACTGGCTCATGCTTTGATCCTTTGTTGTCAACTCGAATAAAGTTGATACAAAACGTTTGTGACTTCTCTAGCTCTTTTAGAGAAATCATTAACTTAATATAGAAAGCCACCTACTGTTTTTGTCCCTTTGGAACTTTTATGAACCGAAGCCTTTATTCCCAACTAATAAATTTTTGTTGTGAGGTGATTACTTACTTGGATTTTGCACTTCCTTAAAAAATAGATAATAAAACTCCCCATCAAAAGGATCAATTCGTAATAAAGTATTTTTAAGGAGTTTTGTCAATTTCCAATGTCCTAGATCTCACTTCTCAACTTCTCTTGTGTTTTCAGTGTATAGGTTTGATTAAATGGAGTAAGGGTAGTTGGAGCTTTCAATAGAGAGGGTAATTATTCCAAAGTTGACAACGGCTAAGGATACCAACTTTGCTTGTAAATAATGAAAATTAAACTACAATAGCATTAAAAATGACTAGCATTTTCGTGTTTTGAGCAAAAATTTCCATTAACTTCTCATGGGTAGTATAACTTTACAACATCAACATTTACAAGGTCTCTCAAATCTAGACCATCCATTTGAGAAAAAATTAAAGCCCCTCTTAGTAATACTCACTTCATGACGTAAGGGCCTTCGTAATTGGGAGCAAATTTCCCTTTAGGATCTTATGCATTAGGGAGAGCCTTTCTCAACACCATATTACCCTCTTTGAAGTTTTAGGGTTATACCCTTTTGTTGAAAGCTCGAGAAATTCTTTGTTGATAACACTGATTATAACACAGGGTTGTCAATCTCCTTTTATCAATTACATTCAACTGCTCAATGCGTTTCTTTACCTAATCGACTTCGTCCAACTAGGATTTTGACAGTACTTTGAGTGACGGGATCTTAACCTTTACTAGTAACACTGCTTCAGTGTCGTATACCAAAGAGTAAGGTGTTGCTCCAATCAACATTCTAATGGAAGTTCAATAGGCCATAAGTGCTAATGGCAACATCTCTTGCCAATCCTTACGTGTAACAACCATTTTTTCGATGATTCTTTTGAGGTTTTTATTGGTTGCTTTAATGGCTCCATCCATTTGGGGTTGATAAGGAATAGAATTCTTGCGAATGATCTTGAACTATCGGCACAGTTCTAACATAAGCCTGTTGTTAAGGTTGGTGCCATTATCAATGATGATCATTTCTAGAGTTCTGTATCCAGCCAAAATATCTCTCTTGATGAACTTAACTACGACACTTTTGGTAACACTCGAGTAAGATGAGGCCTTAACCCATTTGTTGAAGTAGTCGATGGTGACCAATATGAAGCAATGCCTATTGGATGCTTTTAGAGTAATTGAGTCGATAATATCTATTCCCTACATTAAGAAAGGCTATGGTGCTAATAGTGTGTATAGTTCTTGAGATAGGGCATTTATCTTATTTGTATAAATTTGACATAAGTGACAATGCTTGACATGTTTGAAGCAATCGCTTTCCATTATTGACTAGTAATACCTTAACCTCATAATTTTCTTACCTAACACGTAGTCATTCATATGAGGGCCACATACTTCTTCGTGTACTTCTTTCATTATCATCTCAACCTCCTTGTTGTCTACACACCTTAAAAGTGTATCGTCAAAAGAGTGTTGGTATAAAGTGGACTCGCTTATTAAGAATTGAGTGGCTAATCTCCTAATCATCCTTCTATCCTTTTTCTCAGTCTCTTTAGAGTATGTACCTTATTGTGGGAACATTTTAACATCGTAGTACTACAGCTTTTGGTCATCTATATCCTCAATTATCATACAGAAGGCAGGCTTGTCTTTAATTTCAATAGTGAGGGGCTGAATCTTGACTCCATCAGATATTTGGATCATAGATGTTAGAGTGGCTATGGCATCGACAAATTGATTATGAGTCCTCAATACGCAATTGAAGGTGATTTCTTTGAATTTTCCATCAATTCAGTCAAGTGGCAGTGATAAAATACCAATTTAGAATCTTTTGTCATGTATTCTCCTTGAGCTTGGCCGATAATGAGTGAAAAGTCCCTATAGACTTCTAATTCTTGGATATCTTTATTTATGGCCATTTTGAGTCTCATGATGTACACTTCATATTCAATAATATTATTGGTGTATGGGAAAATGAGCCTTACAGCCACAAGGTCTTGAGTACCTTCAGGGGATGTTAGTATTACCCCAATTCTACACTCGGACACGTTAGATGCGCCATCAAAGAACATCTTCCATTTCAGTAGTTCATAATCTTCTCTTTTATCAGAGCTTCCTTCAACTGTTAAGATATCCTCATTGAGGAAATTGACTTGTACTTCTTAAGAGGTATTATCGAAGGGATTTTCTACTAACTAATCTACTAGAGCTTGCCCCTTGACTGAATTCTGGTTCACATATGTAATGTCAAACTTTGATAGTAACATTTGTCACTTTGAGATTCTACTAATTAGGATCGATTTTTCTACCAAGTACTTCAGGGGATTGTGCTGAGTCAACAATTTAACCTGGTAGTAGAGTGTATATTATCAAAGCCAATGCATTACCTAGACTAAAGCACAATAGGTTCTTTCAATTTCTGAATATTTATGTTCCCTTTCAGTAAATTTCTTGCTTAAGTAATATACAGCCCGTTCTTTTCCTTCCTTGTCTTTCTGGCCGAGCATACACCCCATGAATTCTAGTAATATTGTCAAGTATAGAAATAAAGGCTTCTCGAGTTTTAGAGCTACCTAAATTAGAAGGTTCATGAGGTACTCTTTAATCATTGTAAAGGCTTGCTAACATTCTTCATCCCAATTGATATTGGTGTTCTTTTTCAACAATTTAAACAAGGGATGACACTTGTCTGTGAGTTGAGATATGAACCGGGCTATGTAGTTTAAATGACCAAACAAGCCTCTGATTTCTTTGAATGTACATAAAGGGGGCAAGTTAATTATTGCTTTGACTTTATTAGGGTCCACTTTGATGCCCCTTTGGTAGATTATAAAACCCAACAATTTTCCTAAAGTCACTCCAAAGGTACACTTCTCTTGGTTAAGCTTCAACTAGAATTTTCTTAACCTATCAAACAATCTCCTTAGATTATTTACATGATTTTCTCCTTCCTTGGATTTTGCAATCATATCATCAACATATACTTCAACTTCTTTATGCATCATGTTGTGAAAAATTGCTACCATGGCCCTTTGATAAGTTGCCTCAACATTTTTGAGTCCGAAATGCATTACTTTATAGCAAAATGTCCCTTAAGTTATGATAAATGTTGCCTTGGATTTATCTTGTTCGGACTTTCGAATTTGATTATATCTGGAGAATCCATCCATGAAAAAGAAAAGATGGTTTCTGGCTGTATTATTGATGAAGACATCAATATCGGACAAGGGGAAATTATCTTTAGGGGTTACTCGATTAAGGTCTCCAAAATCTACGCACACTCTGACTTTTCCATTCTTCTTCATTACTGGCACTATGTTGGCTACCCATTTAAGATAATCAGATATCTTAATGAAACCGAACTCTAGCAATTTTCTAACTTCTTCCTTAATCTTCAACAAGACATCTGATCGGAACCTTCTTAACTTCTGTTTCTTAGGTTTGATATCCTCTCATATGGTTAAGCGATGGACCATGATTGATGGATCCAATCCAAGCATATCTTCATAAGACCACGTAAACACATCTTAGTATTTAGATAGTAATGCAGTCATTTCAGCCTTTTGTTCTTCTTTCAAATTTCCTCCAATTTTCATTGTTTTAGTGTTGTCATCAGTCCCAACATTAATCATCTTAATTGGCTCATCAATAGAAATTTTACTCATTTCAAGTCTTTGCCAACTTTCTTGCACATTACTGTAGTCATTGACATTACTCTTGACGACTACGCCAGTAAGGTTGGAAGTGATATCAATATTTTCATCACCTATTTGTACGAAGTATCCATGGCCTTTATTTAAAGCATTGGATCTAAGTAAAAGTATGTAAAGGAGAGTGTGTAAGTAAGGAAGAAGTGAAAAGAAAAGAAACTGATTCTTATTTAGAAGAAATTCTTTTGAGTACAACATTGTAGAACAAAGGTAATTATTACAGAACTCTATAAAATACTAAACCGTGATTCATCCTTTACCCCAAAGAAGACTTATTGCTATTCATGGGGATGGAGAACCAATTATTCAGATGCTGGGACTTGTTAGATAGACTAGTTGTTTTATTTCTACTAAAGGTGTCATCTTTAGCAAGTTCTAAATTCTGGACATTGGCCCAAATGAAAGTTTTTGCTAAAGATAGGAAGGTCATCGGGGCATGATACAACCTGTCATCTCTTCTACCCTTAGCTTGCATCTTTTGCAGCTCTTCCATTAGATCTGGGATGTAACCTAGCCTATAGGTTCTAAACTAGCCCTTTTTGAACTTTGGCCTCTTATCTTTCTCCTAATTAGTAATCATGTACACCTCTTCAAACATTTAGAGCCCAAAGTCCTCTTGCTCTTCAATGCCAATATAGGGTATGGCCATTTCTTTATATATTTTGTAATGTTGGTCACTAAAAATTGTGATGACCTAGCTATTGGAGATGAACCCTTTTAGTGAAGACTCGAAGGTATGGCCCTTACTAAGTGTATCTAAGGCTTTCCTAATAACAGGTTGAAGGTCCTTAGGATGTCCAAAACTTGGAATTAGGTGTTGAACGTTTGTAGGCCGATATCAATTGGTAAGTCAATCTCCCCTATAATTTCTCTTCTAAATCTATCAAAAGCCTTCACTATTGTCAAACTTAGCTTAATAGTGGTCGTATTAGTACTTAATAGATCCATGATGGCTAGAGGGTAAACATTTAAGGGTAACCCATTGTCAATGAGCACTCTTGTTGTGATGATGTTGTTTACCCTCACTATTATAAATAAAGGATTGGTGTGCTATTTACCTTCTTCACTTAGTTTCTCAGCAAAGAAAGAAATCTGATCCATAGTGAAGATAAAGTTGGTGATAGACCTTATCCTTTCAACTGGTATTTCATGAGAGACTTTGACTTCCCTCAATGTTTTGAACAAAGCTTCTTGATGTAGTTTCGACGCCATCAATAAACTCATTAGGGATATTTGTGTTGGAGTCTTAGCGAGCTGATCTACTACTTTATACTCGTTAGACTTGATTATTTTGGTGAAGGCAACCAATCCTTCTTTATGTTCAATTGGTTCATTGTTTAGCTTTTCCAATACAGCCTTCTTTTTCAAGTCTTCCCTTGGATCGTAGATTCTACCAGAGTAGGTAATCCCTCCTTCAAGTGAGCTTGATTGCCTTTGATTTATTGCCTGGTAGTTGAAAGGGGCAGTTTTATAGTTTTTAAAGGCTACAAGCACATGGAAGGTGTACCTTTTGGTTTATGGAATTTGCTTCTCCTCTTGTTTATAGAATCTATAGACACTGGGCTCTCAGTTAGAACTGATCATGTTGATGGTAGGATCTGAGTCATCAAATATCATATTGATAATAGGCCCATAGTTAGGCAAAGGGTTGTTGTTGATGTTTAAAATTGGAGCCTCTATGAAGTTTAGTTAGACTGTGCCTTCATCGATTAGATTTTGAATTTTATTTCTTAATCTCCAGCATAAGTTTATTGAATGGCTTACTTTTCCTAAATGATATTGATACCTTACATTAGGATAAAAAAATCTTAGCCTGTACCTTTCACTAGGAGCCTTAGAATGTAGCAAATTATCTTTTCTTAGTCTTTTAAGTACCTGATTGAGTGGAATAGGCATTTTGATGAACTGCCTTGGGGCCTTACTAACTTGTAGTTAGCTTTTATACTGTTGTCAAGTTGGCAAAAGATTTGCCCTAAGAGAGACTTGAGCGTTAGATCTGGTATTTGAATTGACCATGCTGATAGTAGCTTCTCTAGGCTTGCTGGTGGTGGGTTTAGCAAAGGGTGTTCTTCTGTTTGATGGTTCTTGGTAACTTGGTTTAGGATCACTTCTTAACATGTTAGCATATGAATATTTTAAAAAGAGATAAATGTAAAACAAGGAAATGCATGGTATATAGATGTAGAGAGATAGAATTAACAAATAACCAGCAAGATGGTAATTTTTATTATTTTTGTAGCTTTTGGAGTTCCTTTTTACATTAATTGAAAAAAAAAATATACAATTGTTTCTTAAGAGGAGTATTCCTATCTCTAAATGTTCTTTTGGTGCTTGGTAGGCATTCCCCTTTTCTACTTACTGGACTCTACTGGCGCTTCCTTCCTCTTTCTTGAGTTGGGCTCTTCCATTTCTTCATGTTCTTTGAGCCTCTTCTAGGTTATCCTTAATTGATGCTCCAAGGCCCGAGAACATTATTTTGATTCTCGAAAGAGATCCTCCCACATGTTTCACTCTTCATAGATTATTTCTACACGGGTTTGTACTTGGTCCATAGAGGTCTTGATTTCAGGATTCGGTTTAGCCGGTGTAAGTTAGATGACCTCTGGCGCTTGATACTAGATCTCCACTGCCTTATGGAGTTGAACATACAAATATTCTTTAGTAAACTGGTGCATGTCCACTTCTCTTAACCACTCTTCTAAATCGATGTTTAGGCTGGCAGACCTTATTTCCCATAACTATTTAATTGCCTTGAGTTTGGACATCTTCTGTGACAGTAGAATTTGAAGATCCTCATAATCCAAGGTTATGATATCTAACAAAGGCCTATAGACTATATCTTGGATACCTTCGAATTGTCTAATCATATTGTTAAGGTAATAGCCTATGCATAATTTCATCTTAATTAGGAGTATTGCTTGATAATTTTTGTAGATTAGGATTATCATTTTGAAGTTGCTCAATATTACTGTCCATAACATATCAACAACTTAGAAATTTCCCAACACTTCTACCCAGTAGTAAGTGGAATTTCCTTTTGGGAGGTGGACCTTATTGATGAAAGAATCGATCAGATCGATGTTCTGAGCAAACTCTCCTTAGATCAGATCAAGCCTATAACACTTTATATGACTCACAAACTAGACTGCTAGTAATGCCATGCTGGTTTTTAGTGCGCCATTATTCTTTTCTTTCAAAATATTGGGGCTTCTAATATGTTCTGTTAGGAGGGCCGGGATATATGATTTGCCTTCAAGAAACTGGCCCATCAACTCAATGACTCTGAAATAGATAAGGAACTTTCCATTAGGGAATATGAGAGTCCTGAATGCAACTAGGATAAAAGCTTTTATTTTATATTGTCCCCAATCTTTGAGATTACCACAAAAGATGCCCCGTTGGTTGGATTTAGGCTTAATGGCGAACCAGGCTTTTAAGTATTCCAGTTTGATGCAGTTCCCATTCTAGCTTTTGAAGGCTTTGTTCACTTCAACTTTTCTAATACCTAGGAATCTTGAAAAGGCATTCACTGGGTTCACTTCCAAATTTGGGGTGTATATATTTTCTAAGAAAGGGGCTTGAAGTAATTGTGTGTACTCTTCAAGTATTGGGCTAATCAAGCGAAGCCTAACTGGAAAAGCCACTTTTTCAGATTCCTAAACGTTGGTTAGGGCCCTAATCAAATTAATCTCTATCTTTACTTTACAAAATGATAGAATGGGCTTGATCTTATTGACAATGGTCTTTTGTTCCCTTAGATTGAAGTGTCGAAACCATTGGTCCAAGATAGGCTTAGGGCAAATGGGCTTGCCAACGAACTTTTCCCTAAAGTAGATGAAGTTAGATGAACAGGCCATTTCCTAATCTAAATTACAAAAGAAAATATCTATTACAAGATTGACCGACCATTATTTACAATGACAAAACTAATTTATAGCAATTCTATGTTTACAATACGTTAAAATTACAAGGAGAGTCAAGAAAACTCTAAGCCATTATATATTTTTATTCCCTTCTTGCTTGATTATTTGTCAATTCTGAATGTTATGAATGCATAAAGGGTGGGTTCTATAAGTCCTTAAGCTTGTGTGACCTCACTTGTTAAAGAACACTTTCATTGGTCACATCAAGCTTAAGTGGGGCAACCTAATCAACCTCGAGTAGTGGTTACACCAAAGCATCCGGAGCTTACATAATGGCCCTATATCCTAGGTTTCTAATAAGGTCTGGGTTTAACCTTTTCTACCATATATTTATGGAAAAATAAATCCCTCCCCCTAAATGGCTAAATAAACAATGCCTGCAAAAAATGTTAGTTATGGTGCAAATAATAATGAATTAACAAATAAGTAAATAAATTATAGTTAGCAAGGTGATTTTTTAGAGATAAATTTTAATTTTGGAAAGTTGAATGGCTAACCCTCTTGAAAGTCCCTAGTACAATTTCCAAGTTGTTGAGCCTGTTTTTTTCCTCTTGATTCTTTTATAAATTAAGTTTTCTTTAAACTGATCAATACTAGACCCTACTCGTTTAATACTGACTTTCGATTAAGGTTTAAAGAAAACTAGTTTTTTTAAAACATCTTTGGAGTTGTCACCTAACTAAAGTCGGAAAAAATAGTTAAGTTTTAATCAATTTGGTAGATTGATTATAACTTAACTATTGGTCCAATGATAAAACCAATTTTATAAGAACGATTTTAAAACTAAAGATCTGAATTCAGAGGTTAGGATTTTTAAACCCTTATGAGTATTATTAACTTTCCAACTTTAATTTTAACCTTAAAAATCACCTTTTAATTATATAAAACAAAACTCAATTATTGAATTGAATTGGATAGCTTAAGTAATTTAAACTAAAAAGGGAAAAACAGGTTTTTTATTTTTTTATCATCGTTGCATAAGTGTTTATGTATTTGCTATTTAGGATTGAACGTATGTAATCATTTTGTAAAATTTTAGTAGGTTGGGTTTGTTTTAATTTGAAAATATATCGGATTTACGTTTTTAACCCAATTTGGTTTATTTGAGAAAATTTCTAAAAAAGGGTCATAAATTGGAACTTTTATTTTTTTGAAAAATTCTAAAGTGCCTTAATTTTGAACATGAGTTGATTTATTTACTTATTTGAAAAAAAATGTTTTTCTAAGTGAGAGGACAATTTGTTTATTCACTAACCTATTTATTTATGTTTACTTTTATTATTTTTTATATTATCTTATTTATTTTATTTTTTTTGTTTTATCTATTTCTACTAAACTAAAAAAAAAAACTATTCTTTTTCTTTTTTTCTTGCTTTTCTTTTATTCTTTTTTTTTCTTCTTTTCTCTTTTTTTTTTTTAATTACATTTACATTTAAAAAAATATATAAGAAGGCAAATGAACAAGGTTAGATCGAATACTAGCTCTAGCGTGCAAATCGAGTAAGAACGGGTCACGAATCGAACTTCGAATCCGGGTCAAGCTTCAATGTCTTAAATAGCAGCACCAGTAACAACAGTTAAGGGCGATTCAGGCTGATCTGGTGGCAAAAGCAAGCTGCGAAAAGAAGATTTGCGAGTTTTTTTTATTGGAGTTAAGGGAGGTAGGCTAAGTGCTATGGCCTAACTTGGCCGTTCATGGCAGTTGTCTAAGTAGAGGGTAGCAGTTAGGGTTTTAATGGTGGAGGGGCTTTGGGCTACAATAGGATGTACGGATGGTTGTGTTTGGAAGTTAGTGGCCTAAGGAGCTAAACTAGGGTGGTGGTGCATTTTAAGGGAGGTTAGATGGAGAGAGAGTAGTTGCAAGTATAGAGAGGGAAAGTGATCGAAAAATGAGAGAGAGAGTATTTGTAAGTGAATTCGATGCTTGTGTGTGATTGTGTCTATTTTGAAATAAACCTAAGACCCCTATTTATACACCAAATCAACTTAAAAAACAAGGAAAGCTGAAATCAGATTTGAATGAAAATTCCAGAATTTCAGTTTTTTTTTTTCCGATTTTCAACCGCCGAATTGAATACGCATTTGACTAAATCTAAACAAGAATTCGGTCACTATTAAAACTAAGCTATGTTTATTTTGTTAATCTACCACTAATTGGCGCATTTAAGTGTGGAAAATGTGTGAAAAAAGAGTCTAAAGTGAGGGGTATAGGTTGTTGTTTTGCTTAGAAAATGGAGGAAATTGGAGGGGGGGGGGGGAGGGAGAAGGGAAGGGAGAGAAAGGCGGCTGACATAGCGTTGACGTGGAGCTATGCCAGCCGAGTTGTCCAATTGCTATATGCTACGTGTCCTATAGTGACATGTAGTAGTTGACATGGCATACCACGTAGCACCATGTCAACGTCGGCCAATCCGAGGCTACTACATGTTAGGGTACATAACACAGTGAAACCCTAACATATGGTAATATCTAATGTGGCAATGTGTCATTTGAAAAAATAAAAAGACTTTCCATGTCTTTACTAAGATTCGAACCCCTAACCTCCAAGTTATATCTAATGCTATGTCCATGTGTTTATCCGTTAGACCATTAGCCTATGCCTCGTCAAATTGTACATATAGGCTAGGTTAACCTAGGTTAGATTCAAATCTAAGCCCATGTCCAACGATCATTTTCTTAAATTTATTTAAATTAAGAAATATATTCTATAAATTACTTAAAATTTTTATTATTTTCTAAATTCATTATTTTTTTCAATTTTCTAAATTTTTTCCATTTTTTCCTAAATTTCTTATTTTTTGTGATTTTTCTTATTTTCATTTTTTATATATATTTTTCTTAGATTTCTCTATGCTTTTTCCTATTTTTCTATTTTTTTGTATTTTTCTAAACTTCTTTTTTTTCTTTCTAAATTTCTTATATTTTATATTTTTTAATTTTCTAATTTTTTTTGTATTTTTCCTGATTTAGTACCCTTTATCCTATTAAAATGAAATAAAATAAAATAAAGGAGGCAAAAATTGGGTATCTATATGCACAATAAGAAGAGTTACAAATTTTTAATCAATGAGTTACACGACTAATTGTATCCCTAGGCTATATCCCTCCCAAGATGGTTTTAGTGCCCAAAGTCAGTAAGTTACATGATCTAGAGACAACTGTATCTCAGGCCATGTCTGGTAACGAAAAAGGCAACTTATTGTTATACTATATAAGGACTTGTGAGAGTTGTGGGCATCACTTTTAGACATTCAAAGTAGAAGAGACTTGAAAAGAAAAGAGAGGAAAAGGCAGAAGCATCACTCGACTTCAAGATTGGAGAGATTTCTCATTAACAAAAGGGGTTTTTCATATTTTATTTCTTGATTTTGCTATAACTTTCTTCTAATTTCATCATGATAACTTAATATTTTTGTATTTAGGATTGTAGAATCTAGGGTTTCATGTGATTATTGGATTTATTGATAATTTTCAATAAAGTTTCTATCTTTATTGATTTAATTTTGTTTTTATTGTTAATTGATATTTCTAGAGTATTAATTTATGATATTATGCATGATGATTGAGAAATCACATGAATAGTGAGATCTCGACATAATTGAAGAGGATTATATGTATACTTAGAGATAAGATGCATAATTCTTTCCAAAAGTTATTATTTTTGTACAGGAATTCATTGTACATTGATGCAATCCTAAATTATATTACTAAGTAAAGAGATTCCGATAAATAATATAGGGTTAAGGTTAATATGTTTGAGAAAAGTATTAACTTTAATTGTGTATTCCTCATATCAAGAATAATAGAGATGGAATTGAATAGATTTTTGACAGTCACATGTTAAACTCTAGGAGAAACATTTCTTAAATTCGTTATTTGCCTTCTTGAAGTAATTCACAATTTTATTGCCTCCTAAATTGCTTAGTTAAGTTTTATAATTAGATTAGTTTGTTAATTTTAGTATTTTTAATTCATTCAACCTATCATAATTTTCTAGTTGGATAGTAGAGTTAAGGTTAGTATTAATACTTGAGTTCTCCAGGGGATCGACTTGGACTCGTATCCGCTATACTAGAATTTGATAAGTGCACTTGTTTCATATCAAAGGCCTATAAACTCTTTTATGTAAACTGCTTAGGTTTTAATAAGATAGCCTCCGAACTCAAGATTTTTTTGTTTTTATTTTTCTAATTTTTTTTTTAGAAAACTTGTTAACCAATAGTAAAAATTAAAGTTCACTTACCTATGGGCCTTAATTTCACTTTTTTTTCCTAATTTCAATCGACTGGCAACTCCTCTTTTAAAAGTTATTTTTATAAAACCATTCCCTAATATAAGTAAGAGATTTATATTAAGTGGACTAGGCTTAATATAAATCAAGCCAAGAAAAGAGGGAAACCAAATTTTCACCTCAACAATAGGCTCTCTAAACGTTCCTGTTTAACTTTGCAATACATTTTCATCCATAACTTTAGCTTTCACTTAAATGTCATCATTAGAATCATTTACTTTGGCCCATCAGTAAATTTTACATTTATGGGTTCCTTTATAGTTCTTGTAACTTTGTTAAATACGCAAAATGCTTTGCTATTTAAGAAATATCCTAAAAATATGCCTTTCATCTACTCATTCCTTAAACTTACCAAGATTTAGACTCAATTTCTTAATAAAACAAGTAGAACCAAATATATGAAATAAGATATTATTAGTTTTCTTCCTTTATATAGCTCATGTGATATTTTCTTCTAAACAATCTTATATAGACATGATTAATGACGTAACATGATATTGAGACTACCTCAACCCAGAAGAATTGTGTTGCACCACTTTCTTTTAGTAAGGTCCATGTTATTTCTTGGATTGTTTTGTTTTTACGTTTTATCACTTCATTTTGCTACATAGTGTATGAAGTTGAAAAATTGTAAGTGATATCGTTTTGTTCATAAAACTTTGTAAAATCATCGTTTTCAAACTCTCTTCTATGATCAATTAGTAAGCTAATGATGGAAAAGCCTTTTTCATTTTGAACTTGTTTTGAAAACTTTTTGAAAGTAAAAAAGGCATTACTTTTATATTGTAGAAACAAAACCTAAGTATACTAAGAGAAGTCATCTACTATTATTAAACTGTATTTATTACCACCTAAGTTTAATGTGTATATGGAACCAGATAAATCAAAATGCAAAAGTTATAATGGCCTTTTTGTAGAGATAATAGGCTTAGATTTATGTGAGACTATGCTCATCTTATTTTTAATGCAAGTGGCACAACAAATATCATCTTTTACGTTCATTTTAGGCAAATCATAAACTAAATTATTTTTTGACAGATTATCCAATTGATTAAAGTTGATATGTCTTAATTTCTTATACCACAAGAATACATTATCAAATATAGATAGAAAACAACTTTTAGCCTCTACTTTAACAAGTTCAATAAGATATATGTTTTTCTTGTGAAAATCTTCAAATAACTTAACACCATTTTCATCATATGCTTTCACTTCATTTTGATCAAACACCATCTTGTAACCTTTATCACATAGTTGGCTAATACTTAATAAATTATATTTTAAGCTTCCAACTAAAGACACATTCTAATAGTATAAGGGGGTATACCGATGTTACCAATTGCAACAATTTTCCTTTTGCTATCATCTCTAAATTTGAGATAACCTCCTTTTCCACTCTAAGCTTATGAAAAATGAAGCATTTCTTGACATATGACGTAAACACCTGCTATCTAGGTACCACATTCTTTTCAATCTTGCTCTATGTTCTTGTAATCATTAGAATAAGGTTAAGTCCTTTTTTGAAACCTAGACTAGCTTAGATCTACTAGAGTTCAAGCTTATATTATTTAGTGATCTAGCTTGTTGTGTACAAAGCTTGTTCATTTTATAAAATAGTACTCCTCAATATGGCTAGGTCTGTTACTAAAAACGCGTGCATAAGAATTAGATAGTTGATACTTCTGAGTTACCTAGTTCTTCAAATTTTGGCTTAGGTAGCCTCTAAATTTGTCTTTAATGTATCCTCTAATTGGAGACTTATTATTTTGAATAGGGTATCTTTTGTTATACCGACTGCCTTGCATAATAGACTAGCTTTCACATACAGATTACAATTTTTAACAAATTTAATACCAACTATTTCCTTATCTTTGACAAATATGGTTTTATTAGCTAATTTAGAAGATTCTCCATGTTTATAACCTAGTCCATTCTTATAATTATCTACCCTTAGCGAAGATAACAGTAACTGCAACTTTTTGTCACTTTTATTAAACTTGTTGAATGCTATATTAATCATGCTAGACAAATCATCAATTCTAACTTTCAATTTTTTATTTATTTCCTCTTTTAACATTAGATTCTCCTTTTCTAAGCTGTGTTATCTCATCCTTAGATTTTCATTATCTATTTGTAGAACTTCATTGTCATTTTTCAATATATCATTTTCATCAACTAATAAGGACTTTGTTTATAAGAATGCACCCTTCTCATTCTTTAATGTCTTAATTTAATCATCTTGTTTATTTAACTTTATGTTAGCCTTTTCAAGTGCCTTTAATAGGCTCTTGATCTATCTACGCACACTTTCAAGCATTTCATTCTCAATGTTAGAAGTTACCTTAAAAATAGACATGAGATACAGTTTGGCCTCTCCTTCTGGTTCTGAATGAGTCTCTAAATTTACCTCAAATTCATCTAGTTCACTCTAAATGGCAAGTAATGCCTTTTGTTTCTTCTTATACTTCTTTTGTTTCTTTAATAAAATTAGACACTCGTACTTGATGTGACTAGGCATTTTGCACTCGTAGCATACCAACTCCTTTTTCTCCTTCTTCTGCTTTTTCTTGAGTATTCTATTAGGCCTCTTAGCCAGCAAAGTTATGTCCTCATCATCATCATCTATTTCTAAATCTGTCGCCAATTTAGTCTTTGAATTGGTTCCTAAGCTATGACATAATTGTCTTCTTGCTACTTCCTATTTCATTCATATGCTTGATATGAGACTTATAAGCAAGTGGTTTTTCCTTCAGTTGGCTCATTGTTAGCTTGGACAGGTCTTAAGCTTCTTTAATTACCATCTTCTTAGCATCCTAAGACCTAAGAAAAATCCTTATCATCTTTTGAATAAGATTAGAATCATTAATCTTTTTACCTTGTAAAGCCAATTCGTTAGTTACTATGGTAAAACGATTGAACACATTACATATTTTTTTACTCGGCTGAAACTTAAATAGTTTATATTGTTGAAGCAACAAATTGATTCTAGTGTCTTGATTGTTGTGGTTCCTTCATGAGTCTCACTTAAGGTATCACAGATATCTTTTGCAATCTTGTAAGAAGAAATAAGATAGTATTCAAATGGATCCATTGTCATTAACAACAAATTTTTCACCTGATTATCCTTCTCTTTTCATCCTTTGTAAGTACCAAATCTCCGTCAATGGCAATTTGGATGTCTCTAAACTCAATGATCTACCATAAATCAAAATCAGTTGCCTTGACATAAGTTTCTATCCCACATTTCTAGTAAGCAAAGTTAGTACCATCAAAATAAGGAGTACGATTTGTAGCAACGGATATATTATTTTCTACTAAGGATCTTTAAACTCTAGATAATCAAGAGCTAAGCTCCAAGACTAAATGTAGGTCCTAAGAGAAAGGTAAATTGATTAATTGTAAAAACTTAAACTTTTTACAAAATTTAATTAAGGTTGTCCCCTTTTGATAGGAATCAACCCCCTAAATTGATCATAAGAAGTCGAGCTTGAGACTTCAAGGGCTTGCATAGAAAATACTAGCTCTAAGCTATAGCCAAGATGGGGACTCCTATCCCGATCCAACCTCCAGTTGACTTGTCTATCAAATCCTCATGTATGTCTAACATGCTCCTTCCTAACAATGAAGTCCTAATCCAAAAGACAGCCTAGAACTAGCCGAGTTAAGCTCTTGACCTAATTTACTAGCGTCTAACTTCAAGACAGCTGACTTTTTGCTAGGCTGATTGGCTCCCGACCTGATCCAAATCAAGTTGGCCCCTAACTGTAACACATTCCTGCTTCCGCCTATGTTGTATCATATCCTTAATGTCCAGCCACCAAGTGACTAGTGTCTTTTGACAAAATGTTCTAGAATGATTCTTTCTTTTCTATACTGAATATTCTTTATCTCTTTTACCCCTTTTAGTATGTCTTATGTAACCTAGTATAGAATACCCTTTTGTTTTTTCATACATGTAAAGCAATCCTAGTGAACTAGTATACAAACCCCCACTCTCTTGTATACGAGCGTCATTCAACCTTCCATATAGAATTATTCACCTTAAGTAACCTTAGTATTCTTATTATTACTCAACTCTTATCTATACCCTTTAGTAAGGAATAATGGTGAATGACCCTTCAATCTGGAATGGTATGTCATATCCAATGGATTGTTAGCCAAATAAGATCAAGTGACGTGTCATATCCATTTGGTAGCTGCCCAAACTTTGCTAGCTTTTTCTTTGTTTCTTTCCAGTTTGCTTCGTTATGGTGTCTCTCCATGTGTTCAACCCTAAAGACGCATCACCTTTGGTTACTTTGCCAAATGTAGCATGAAACAATATATGGAGAGTAAATAAAATACGAAATAAAAGAGAGTAAGGTTGAGAAGATTAGACTCAAGAATTATAATACTTCAGCCTTGTGCTTACTACACTTTTCTAGCTTCACTATTAGGGACCTGGTATTCCTCATTGGTGTCGTTCCACTATCTACATTTCAATACTTCAATCAAAAGAGAAACAAGTACAATGCTTCTACTATATCTCACTAAGCTAGCTTTGCCTAATCATAGATCTATAGAATAATGTAAATCTCTTCTAACATAAAGCCTAACACTCAAAAATGAGATTTATAGATGTATAAGGACTAAATACAATGATCCTCAAAATATAAGCTTAGAAACAAAATATAATATAAAAGTAGAATAAATGGTGTTGCTTTGATATAGCTTCTAATTATGTCCCTAAATTTTCTTGAAAGTAAAGTTTGCAGATGAAAGTTGTAGATCAGTGTATCTCTCGAAAATTTGAACTATATTGAATATATACTCTTCTAATGCATTGTCTATTTGCTGATTTCTTGGAGAGTTCTTTGACAAGTCTTGAAAGATCTTAAGTTATTGATACAAGAAACAATCAAAGACCAAGTCGTATGACAAAGTAGCCTAAAAGACTTAAAGACTATATTTGAATTACATATAAATCTATGTATAGAAATAGGAGTTGCAAATTTACAAAAACAGATTATAGTTATACAATTAGGGTTTCACAATAGAAAGCATAACAGAATAAAATACATATAAATAGACTAGGTAAGTTAGAAAGCATCATCTTATATTCTGTTATCAAAGTACATATTTTGATTGGAGCTGTTAGTACTTGAAATCCTGTTGTACCTTCCTTCTTCTTTTCATTATATTCCTCACAAAAACAATAAAGAAAGATCAAGATTAGTATCTAAGTATAGATATGAAAATACTAAACTCAAATCTTTCATTTGATTGCAAAAAATATTGAGAGATTCATCATAAGATTCAAACCAGAGCTTTTCTACTATATGAGAGTAAGTAACATTTGAGAGTAAAGAGAGAACTGAGAGAGAAGCGAGAGAAATTACCTAGTCATTTGTATGTACTGTAGGATAAGTGATGATATTTATTGAGTAGGGTCCTTTCTTTTCTTTATGGGCTTAGGCCAAGAGTAGAAGAGACCCATTAGTTATCTTGAACTAGCCTTTAGAGAGCATGTTCCTTGATTTGTGGAAAGTAAATCTCTATTCTTGTTTGACTCTAATTTGAACATTATACTGTTGTTATAAGATCTACACATGTTATTGCTTATGTTCTTTGCTTTGACCCTTGTAAACTCTAAAGGACCTTCGAAATTTGAATCTCATTTTGCTAACGTACATCCTTAAAAATCAAGAGCTTATCTTTTGCTTGATAAATCCTTAAATTCAAATTTCAGCCTTCTAATATTTTCTTGTTAATGCTCAATATGTGTATACCTTTAACTAGATTGATTTATTTGAATATGTAAGCCTTAAAAAGTCTTATGTATCATTTTGTTTTGAATTTGAATAAAAAATCTATAGCAGCCACCAATATTCATTCTTAAATTGTTTTTGTTATACACGTCTAACCTGATCTGACCTTGAAAAAAATCTGACTTGAATTTCATAAAATCATCCAATTATTTCCATGAAAACTTTATCAAACATCTCAAGAAAACAATTGGATATCTAGGGAAAATATCTCCAATAAATCTAACTTGATGTCCTTGTTCAAACTATGCTTGTCTTAAAAATAATTGAATGAACCCTTCTTGATCCTCGTAGATATATGTCCAACTCAGTGGAATGCGTTGGATATATTACTCGAATATATCTGATAAGTGGAGCTGGGCCTTCAAACCATTAAAAATATAATAAACCATTTAAACTGTATTGTTTTGTAAATATCTGCTTTTATCAAGTGTTTCTGAATTAGTCTCTAATTCTTGAAATCAGATCTTAAATATAAACTTAACTTTGTTTAATGACCTACATACTTAGAACATTGATTAAACATCTTTCTTCCTTTTTGTTATCATCAAAACAATGATAAGAGAACTCAACAGAAAAATGATTAATATTAAAGAATTAAAAAGACTCGAACAATTTTTTAAGACCCAAAAGTAATGAGGTCTTTTTATAAAAATTAGCTCAAATAGAGAATAAATAAATTTTTTTTGTTGTTAGAGACAAGAACTAAGCTTAACTCAGTTGGTTAGTATGTACATGAGGAGCAAGGTTGTCACAGTTTTCAATCTCAAGGTTTTTAATGTAATGCATGTGCACTACATGCTCGTGGAGGTATGTAGCATGTACTATGGATGTGCCCTCATATGTCCTTTTGCCTCTTATATCAAATTTTGCCCTATCAAGATAAATTAGGCAATTGTAATATTTTACTTATACCATATCTTTTTAACATGGTTTCACTAGCTTTTTTATCATGAAAGCTCAAATAAATATTAGAAGATGAGAGCTCACATGGCATATTCTTATAATCATCTCAAATTTGAATATTTCGTTAAGGAAAATTTGTAATAAATATTAGAAAAATTTAGTAACGTAAATATGATTATATTTTGCATTGACTTCAAAATGGTTATTAAGAGAATATTCTTACTAATGTACCATGCGATGCTTATTAGAAACGATCAAGAACATCTTCTAAGATACAATTATACATTCAATTTTCAAAAATTCATGCAATAATTGCGATCAAATCAAGTAAAATAAAAGTGAGCAAAATATAATCATGCTAACATAAGATATGATTTTTCTTCAAAATGGATGTTTCTTCGACACTACTCAAGCTCCCACATTATAAATGGTCCATTCTCTTCATCTCAAGACATACAAAACATCAATTGGCTCTTAAACCTGAGAAATCCCCTCTTTCTTACTTAAGCTCTCATATTTGACACCTTTACACCATCTTTTTTCAATTTTTCCCTCTAGGGAGTAAATTGAAGTAACTTGTATTAATTGGTCTCTTCTACTCTTGGCTTAAGCTTTCAAAGAAAAGAAAGGACCTTACTCAACAAATATTGTCACCTATCCTACATATATATATATATATGTATAAATATATATATATATATATAAAGACACTGTAATTTCTCTCCCTTCTATCTCTATTCTCTCTTTACTCTCGAATGTTCCTTACTCTTGTGTAGTAGAAAATCTAGGGTTTGAATCTTATGATGAATCTCTCAAAATTTATTGCAATCAAATGAAAGATCTAAGTTTAGTATTTTCAAATCTACACTCAAATACTAATCTTGATCTTTCTTTATTGTTTTTGCGAGGAATACAATGAAAAGAAGAAGGAAGGTACAATTGGATTTTGAGTACTAGCAACTCTAATCAAAGTAAGTACTTTGGTAACAAAATATAGAATGATGTTTTCTATCTTACCTTATCTATTTATATGTATGTTTATTCTATTATGCTTTCTGTTGTGAAACCTTAACTATATAACTATAATTTTTTTTTTTTAATTTGCCACTCCTATTTTTGTACATAGATTTCTATGTAATTCAAATATGGTCTTTAAGTCTTTTAGGCTGCTTTCTCATATGACTTAGTCTTTAATTATTTCTCATATCAAATTCCAACCCCATACCCCCGCCCCCCCGTTGGAAAAATAACCTTGTCCTCAAGGTTAAACCTCGGGTAATCTCAAACAAAAGATTATAAATCTACCTATGATGCATCTTCTATAGGTAGTGCTTCCTATTAACCTAGTATCTGCTTCATGTCTGATACTTGTCTTCTAATAACTCTAGAATCCAAAATCGCTAAAGGTTGAACAATAAGATTGTTGTCTATAGAATCTTATGGCAATGGAACTTGATTTACAAGATCACCATAAGATCTCTTTAGCTTAGATATATGAAACAATGGACGAATCTTTGAATGTAGAGGTAGCTCCAATTTATAAGCTAATTGGGCAATTTTAGCAATAATTTGCAATGGTTAAAATATCATTTAGCCAATTTGGTAGAAGATCTATTTGCAATAGTAGTTTGCCTATAAGGCTATAGCTTGACATAAGCAAAGTCACCTACTTACAACTCCTTTTCTAATCTTTTCCTGTCTGCTAATGTTTTCATTTTATTTTGAGATTGTTGTAGATTATGTTTTAACAATCTGAAAATATCATCTGTTGCCTTAAGTTTAGAATCTACTACTTCAACTTGTGTCCTATCAATCAAATAATTAGGAATCTTTGGTGGTCCCCTACCATACAATGCCTCAAATGGAGTTATTTGGGTGCTACAATGATAAGAAGTATTACAACAATACTTAGCCCAAGGTCAATACTTGGACCACTAACTAGGATAGTGGAAAAGGAGCTACCTAAGAGAGGACTACTTGGAAAAGGAGCGACCTAGGAGAGGGCTACTTGGGAAAGGGTTGCCTGGTGAAGTAAAGTGTGAACTACCTAGAGTAAAAGCTACTTAGAGTGGGTCTAGAGTAAAAGCTATTCAGAGTGGGTAGTCCAGAATAGGCCAATGTGAGTATTGGCTTTCAAAAAGGGGTAGTAATATTACAGTACCATATGGAAAAGTAACATGAACTAAGTGTTACACTTAAGTCTAAGGGGGCTTCATATTCTTATTACTTACTTTTGACTGACCATCAGTTTGTAGATGGTAAGTTGAACTCATTTTTAATTTGTGCCACTTAATCTAAATAACTCTTATCAAAACTTGCTCACAAACACCATATCTCTATCAGAAACGATAGATTTAGGAAACCTATACAACTTTACTACCATTTCTATAAACAATTGAGTCACGGTAGATGCTGTATATGTGGACTTTAATGGTCTAAAGTGGCAATAGTTGGTTAATCTATCTATTACCACTGATATTACTAAATAGCCTTTTGAAATAGGTAATCTAGTAATGAAATCCATAGTCAAATCCTCAAAGAGTTGTTGAGGAACAGGTAATGGCGAAAGTAGACCTACTGGAGATGTAGTTAAATATTTCTCTTGTTGACACACATGGCATGCTTTACATATTCCTATACTTCTCGTCTCATCCCTCGCTAATAAAAAGAACTACTCGACCTCTTAAATGTTTTAAGAATCCCAGTATGTCCTACTATAGGAATTGTATGAAACTCCATTATAAGATTCTATGTAATTGGTGATGGTATGGGAATGAATATTCTAGTTCCTAAATAAAGTAGCCCATCTCTATAAATCAGTAGCCATACAGCAGTATTTCAACTTAAACACTTATAGAGCATAACTCCTTTCAATAGTCATTAATTTCAAATTCCTTCTTTATAAGTGTAATGAAATCAAAAGAAGGAAAAGAAATAGAATGAAAGTGAGCTTCATCTTCCTTCTACCTTAATAATGCATCGCTACCCTATTCATAGCCCTTAGTTTATATTGAACTTTATGGTCATATCCCAACAACTTTATTAAATATTGTTGTTGTTTTGGTGTCTGTATAGTTTGAGACATGATCTCTTTAAGACCTTTTTTATTAGTTCAAATGATGAAATGTCCCCCTAATAAGTATTGTCTCCACAACAGGAATTAGTTCTCGTACATAGGTGTTAGCCTTCTATAATCTTGTACAGAACTTCTTACTATAAAAAGCAATAGGGTAGGATTCCTAGTATAGCATAGTGCCAATACCCAAACTCGAAGCATATGTCTCTACACAAAAAAAAAAAAAAAAAAAAATTGAAAAATTAAGTAATGCCAAAATTGGTACTAAAACTAATGCTTCTTTTAATAACTCAAAAGTAGATGCAGCTCCTTTATTCCATTGAAAAGAGTCCTTTTTAAGGAGATTTGTTAAAGGATAAGCAATAGAAGCATAATTTTTGACAAAACGCTTATAATATACTTAGTAAAACCTAGGAATCTATGCAATTGCTTAATAGTAACAGGTTGTAGCCATTGTTTAATTGCCTTGATCCTCTGTAGATTAATAGTACTAGGTTGTAGCCATTGTTTAATTGCCTTAATCCTCTATAGATAGGGATTTACTCCGCCAACCAACATTATATGGCCTAGATACTCCAACCTATCTTAGCCAAAAGAACACTTGGCTTTTTTCAGGTAGAAAGTATTAATTCTTACACACTATAAAGCCAGTTCTAAGTGTTGATAATGTTCCTTCATGTCTCTACTGTATACCAAAATATTATCGAGAAATACAATGATGAACTTATGTAGATAAGGCTTGAACATAAAGTTCATAACAACTTGGAAAGTTATTGGAGCATTCAAAAGTCCAAAAGGCATTATGCCAAATTCATAATGTCCTTCATATGTTCTAAATACTATCTTGTAAATATCTCGAGGAAACATGTGGATTTGATGATACCTAACCCTTAAATCCGTCTTCGAAAATACACGTGCACTTCCTAATTCATCTAGCAATTCATTTATTGTTAGAGTAGGAAACTTATCCAATATGATAGCTTGATTTAATGCCCTATAATTTACATAAGACCTCCATAGGCCATCCTTTTTTTAACTAAGTGAAGAAAAAGGACTTGTAGTCAGCTTTATTACTCTTATTTCCAACATTTCATTCACCAACTTCTCTATTTTATTTTTTTGAAAATATGGAAATCTGTAGCCTAACATTCATTCCTATCTTATTATCCTTCAAGTGTATGTGGTGTTGAACATCTCTTAGTGGGGGCAATGATGAAGGAGTTGTGAATACATTCAATAATCTACCTAATAAGGATTCTATCTCCTTATTATTGGTAGTACTAGTTGATAATTCCTCCATCTAAGCCAATAAACCACATTATCATTTGCAATCAATTTGTGTAACTTTGTTATATGGATTTCCTTAATAACCATGTCTGAGTTTCCAAGCAACTCCACTGGCTTATTTCCAAAGGTAAATAACATGGTTAATTTGAAATAGTCCATTAAAATTGGCCCCAAAGTCTTCAACTAGTGGATACCCAATACTAACTTAGCTCCTTAAATAGGTAAAACATAAAAATTAATAGAAAATTATATTCCTTGTATTTGCAAAGGAATACTGTGACAACACCCCTTACAAATGAACTTGCCACCACCGCTTATCATAATAGGAAATTGAGATATAGCCGTAATTGATAAATTCAATTTCTTAGCTACATTTTCCTATATAAAATTATGGGTACTTCGACTATATACTAATATGGAAACCACTTTCCTTTTTATCATGCATTGTAATCTAAATGTTTTAGGTATAATCGTACCTAACAATGCATGATAATTAATCAATAATGGCTGCATGACTTGATCTCCCATATCTTCCTCAATTTGCTTAACCCCATGCTACAATTCCTTATTCATTTCGTGCTCCTTTACCTCTTGAAATAATTCCTCTAGTTTAATCATCAAAAGGAAGTTTGCCTTACAAACATGTCCTCTATGTCACTTCCCTTCACAATTGTAACATAAGCCTTTCTCTTTTTGTAAGGCCAATGTTGCAAGTGACATTCTTTTAATTGGTAGATTTTTCTCATTTGTGTTTGTAGTAAAATTTGCTAATTTATTTGAGCTAGACAAAGATGAACCAAAAGATGAAGTTGGTTTAGAAACAAAGGATGGTTTGGAAATTGAAGGATTTTGAAATGAAACAAGGTTTGAAAATGTGGTTTTCTAAGAATAAGAAGGGAAAAAATTGGTTTTGGAAAAGAATTCTGGTTTTGAAGAGTTTGTAGCATTGATTCATGAAGTTTAGCAAAGCTCATAAGTTCTAACAAAGATTGGGGTCTAGAAAATAGGACTTTTGCACGTAACACTAGTTGAAGACCAGATATGTAGCAATTCTTGAGAAATTTGTTTGATAGTTTAGAAATGTGGTTTAAAAGAGACTCCAATTGTAAGCCCCTTACTTAGCAAATAAGAATTAAGTAAGTAAATTTAGGGTATCGATGAAACTAACCTGATTAACTTAAAAATTTACATATAAGCTCAAGACGTTAGTTAAGGAAATCTCGTAAACTTGAATTTTAAAAATATAATAAAATACTAAGAAAATAGTCAAAATAGTAGAAATTTACTATATCATTATTATATTATCGATTACACACGACGTATGTTTTGAAAATTAACGAATACTTAAAGATATATTATAAGAGTAATGTAATTAATATTGGACATTAAATATATATAAAAGACATATCTGTGCATTAGGTATAATTTTTATATAAATATATATATACCTGTAATTATTATAAATACCCAAAATTAAGGAAAATTCACTAAATAAATTAATAAAAATTGGGGAAAATGATAAAAAATTCTATTAAGTAGTTGGAGAACAAGTGTAAAGGTGTGCCAAAGGTTGAGGACACATAGGAAATGGGGAAACGCATTGTTGACACCTAGTCATATAAGTTATACATGTTTATGAAAGGGAAAAAAACACATGCAACTCCAAGAGGACTATAAAAAGATAAAATTGGTTATCCAAACAAAGTTTGGTCATTTCATATTCTAGGAAAAATTCTAGAATTTGGAAATGAAGAGAGAGAGTAAAGGAAAAAGAAATTATAAAATATGGAGTAAAAATAAGATTGTACAAATATTCAAGGAAGACCCGTAATTGGAAGCGAAACCAAGTGGTGACTTGAAGGAGGGGCAGGCAACAAAGTAGGCCAACATACTCTCCTCTTGCCACGGTGGTCGGAACTTGTGTTTCCGGTAAGTCACCAATTTCTCTAATTATCATGAAAAATAGCAAACAATCACCAAAAATTATAAAATTTGGTTCCCTACGTATTTAAGCATGAGGAATTCAAATATTCAATCAGATTTTCAAAATTTTGAGTGTAGATATGAGGTTTTTAAGAAAAATGTCCTACGCATTGAATTTTAAGTGAGTAATTGAAAGACCAATTGATGTAGTTTTGATCTAAAATTTTGTGGTTATACTTTTAAGATGTTGAATTTTGATATTATGTAGTTGAATTGCAAAAATCATGTTGTCAAATTTTGGGGAAAAGTTCATTTTCGTGGAAATGGTGTACTACATGGGTGTTTTTAAAAGAATTCTAGTGATTCTTTATAAAACTATAATGTGATATATGATTATTACCCTATAGTAGCTTAAAGTGGATTATTATGATTTAAGAAATGAGGATTTTCAAGTGAAAAGTTAGTATTTGGTGAAATTAAGGTTGCTTTTCTAAGTTACAACATTAGTATAATTAGATAGTCATTATAGTAGGAATTGATGTATATAATTGGGGGGTTTTTGGTTGATAATTAATGACATTATAGAGTGTGGAAAATTATGGAAATGTAGGGTAAGTTTGTGTATGAGTTAAATAGTAAGTTGTGGTGATAGCCATAGAGTCATAAACAATGCTAGAAAGAAGATCAGATTGTACTTTGGTTGGGAATAATTTGATATACTAAGAATTGGCTTTGCATTAGAAAGTAGTAAGAATGCTTGTTTATGATTGTAATTAGTTTGTATGTGTGTATGCTACGTATGTGCTTAAGATACTAATTGATGAATTAGGAGTTGAACTCTAGGTACTGCTTTCTACTTGAATACATATATATTGTCTTGTGTGTATGAGCTTAGTTGATCACTTGATAAACCAAATTAATCTTGAACTAATTAAAGATCTAACCTGACATTCACAATAACCTAATAGGGGCAACGATAATGTTGTTAGACTAACCAATACTTCGATGAGGATAGTAAAAATGGTAATTTTCTCATCCTTAGTCAAACTAAGTAACAAGAGAGAGGTTTATAGTAAGGTTAGGATCCGTGGTTCGAATGTTGTCTAAAGAGAAGAAGTTTCTCCATTACACAAGCCTAGATTTAGTTTGATAGTAACTTCTTGAAACTCCTCAAAATCCAAGTTAAAGTAGACTTAATTACTCTAACTTCACAACGAACTGGTTAAACATTATGAGATACTATATTATTTGTTAATTAACGATTAAACAACCATGTTTGTAATGTATTCTTATGACTCCATCCTTTCTTAATGAGCTAATGTAGCTCACGTCCCTATAAATTATTTTACAGGTGCAAAGTAGAACTAGAAGATGCCTCATTACACTTGTCCACAAGTTAGTTTCAATAAATTGGGGAGTGAAGTGAAGAAGTCTAATGAATGGAGTAAAGCTTAAGTCCCTTTTGTTTTTCTTTTGTGGATGGATCATAAGGTCTTCCTCGCAGGCCTTATAATCTTCATTAGCTAGCTTTATATATATAGATATATTTATAATGTAGTTTTACTGTAGAGATGTAAAGTTTCTTTTGAAAATTTTGAACTTTGAATGTATATAAGGTTATGTAATGAACTGATCAATCTATAAGTATAAGAAAATATATATTGTTAAGTGTTACTCCATAAGTTTAAATACTATAGGTACCCATCCAATTACTTCAAAGCTAGTTGAGTTGTCATTCGTCTTATGTAAACTATATCTATGTTAGTAGGTAAGGGGATAGCTTTTAGCTTAGGTTAGTTTATACGGTATGATTGTTACAACTCCTCAAGTTTAGGGCATGACATAAATTCCAATTGGTATTTTTGAACACTACCATTTTGAGCCAATTTAGTCAACTTGCCTTCATAATCTTCAAATTCCATAGGCCCAAATCACATCTTTACTTACTTTTTAAATGCATCCCAAGATGTAAATAGGTCATTCTTGGAAAGCCACTAAAACCATGTTAAGGCTTCACTTTCTAGAGCAAAAGAAGCCATCTTTAATCTTTCTTGAATATATACATCATGAAAGTAAAAAAATTGGTTAATCTTAAATAACCAAGAAGTCAAATCTATGCCTCTAAAATTTGGTAACTCTCTTTAGCTTTAGTATTGGAAGATGATAAATTTCCTCTATCATGCATTAAAGAATTCCAATTCCTAACATTCTTATGAGATTGCATTATTTGTTTCATGTTCTCGTTCATCTTTGCCATTATATTATGTAAAGATTTGCTATCTTGTCTTTGAATGCTACATTTTGTCTTCCAACTTGTCTATTCTATGCTCCTAATGCTACATATCTTCTTGAATTATTGTCATACTTCTTATGTGATTTTCCATGGCCAAATCTTGAATGAATTGAAAATCAATGAAAGCGCAAATTAATAGTTCTCTTATACTCTCAGACTAAGCCCATAAAGAAAAGAAAGGACCCTACTCAACAAATATCATCACCTATCCCATGTATACAGACAAATTACTAGGTAATTTCTCTCTCTTCTCTCTCTATTCTCTCTTTACTCTTGAATGTTCCTTACTCTCAAACGGTAGAAAATCTAGGGTTTGAATCTTATGATGAATCTCTCAATATTTTTTTCAATTAAATGAAAGATCTGAGTTCAGTATTTTCAGATCTACATAGATACTAATCTTGATCTTTCTTTATTGTTTTTATGAGGAATACAATGAAAAGAAGAAGGAAGGTACAACTAGATTTTAAGTATCAGCAACTCCAATCAAAGTGTGTACTTTGGTTACAAAATATAGGATGATGTTTTCTATCCTACCTTGTCTATTTATATGTATGTTTATTTTATTATGATTTTTGTTGTGAAACCCTAACTATACAACTGCAATTTGTTTGTGTTAATTTGCAACTCCTATTTTTGTACAAAGATTTCTATGTAATTCAAATATAGTCTTTAAGTCTTTTGGGCCACTTTCTCATATGATTTGGTCTCTAATTATTTCTCATATCACACATACACTAAAGGCTTCCCCATTTTTAGAAGATCATCATCCAAGGTAATTTCATTTAATAATTCTTAGATTTCTTCTATTTGACTAATAATCAAATCTAAGGTTTGTTCATGTGCTTACATCAATTTTTACAAAAATGGACAAATTAGGCATTAGTTGTCTAGACATTGACTGAAGGCTTTTGATGAATTGGATCCCAAGATTCGAAAGTTGTCACCTTATCATTAAAATCGATTGAATCAGACCTAAACTAACCCTAAATTGGTTCATACGTGAGGTAATCTTCTCTTTTCTCTTTTATTTGTTTTACTTAATTGAAAAATAAAACTAAAAGAGGTATCCTCTTTTTTAGTAAAAATAAATTCGTTTGCATGATGTTAATTCACTTATTCATTGGTTTTTTAATTTGTTGATTAATTTTGCATCATATTATTGGCTTGCAAGATGTTGGATGTCCTTGTTAATTGTAATAAATTAATTGTCTAGCATATTTAATATTAATAGTAGGTCAATCCACTTGTTTGCATATGTTTATTAGTATATTCATCATTAATAGTAAATTGTTTGCATGGTATTATGATAAGTTAATTCACTTGTTAGTATGTCATAATAATCCATTTGTTAAATTAGATTGCTTACATGATATTATTGATGTTTCTTATTAGCATATTTTATGTTATGTTGTTAGTTTGATAAAATAAATTTCCTTATGGAAAGAAATCTTTAATAAAAGGTCTCTTTCAAAATAATGTTTTTTTACTAAATAATATTTATCTAAAAAATATTTTTTTTTAATAAATGTTTTTTCCCTAAACTTGAAAACTCATCTTCAAGAATAAAAATTCAATTGGCTTTTTATTTTTTTATTTTTTATTTTTTGCAAAATTAGGAGTTTTGATTTTAAGTTTTTTGAGAATTGGACAAAAATCAATTATTTTTTAAATAATAAAATAGTAAAAACTTAAAGTTAAAGTGTTTTTTCAAAAATAAAATAAACTAATAAACTAAAAGTTTTACAAGAAAACTTTGAAACTAAATAGTCTTAGTCTTGAGTAGTAAGTATATAGGCACTTACAGTGGCCTTAAAAACTAAAATAACTTATTTCCCTACAAATAAAGAGAAAGCCCATTTATTTTAAAAATCCTATTTTTATGGAAAAGAAAAAAATTAAGGGCTCATTTGATTGTTTTATGGATCTCCACTATAAAAACTACTTAGGTTTTAATATATTAGCCTAAGAATAAAAAAATCTCTAGTTTTTTTAAAAGTCATTTTCTCTCAAGTTTTACGACACAATAGTCGAATTTGTTTTTTTTTATCCTATACTAACTTCTCTACTTATATTTTACATTCTTAATTTTTTACACATATATTTGCTCTTGCTTGCTTATAATAAACATAAAATGGTAAGCTTCTTTAATGATTCATCTTTATTCGATGAAAAGGGTAGAAATGATATAGAAGATTCATTGCAAAAGCACTAATAATTGTATCGATTTTGACTTTTGTAGTGGAGACAATTTTGGATAAATTTGAGCATGCTCCTTTTCAAAGTTATAAACTAGTAGGAGATGCTAATATCTAATTCTAGGAAACTAATACCCTCAATTGTGAAAATTTTACTAAAATTTACAAGGAAAATGTATATATGCATAAGAAAGCTACTGTACATGTAACCACTCTAAGAAGAAAAGCGATAGTAAACACATAGTATAGTAGCTTACACTCTCATGGTTGTTCTAACACACGAATCCCATGATGTGGTTAGCAACTTTCTTCAAATGAAACTATCTTAATACCTAAAAATTAGAGTGCACATAAGTAAGTTAGGTGATTCTTATTGAAATTTACTTATATTAAAGTTTGCACAGCTTAACCAATTATGGATACGATTCTCATATGAACCTATCTTAACATCATAAGCATATATTTACGAGTCTACCAAACAAATTATGAGTACATCATGCAACTTTATTTATCCTTCTCTAATGTGATTTGTATCCTTAAACTATAGGAACATATATCTTTAGTTCTTTAAACCCTTAAAAATTACACAATTTTCTCTTGACTCTAACATCTAACTAAGCAAAAAATAATAAATCGACATTCTAGCAACAATGCTATAAATTCAATTCATTATCTTATAACCAATGAATAGTTGTGCATTACATATGCTATGCATATGCACATGGCTTGTCCATTATAAGTTATTTAAGGAAAGTTTCCAAGTGATTCTTTAGTTAAAACTATAACAAAACTAAAACTCATAACCAAATTCATGCTCTTAGCTACAATAGAGACTAATGTTCATAAATAAAATCAAGCTAGAGTCTACATGCTAACTTGAGGCTCTTCTTACGATATTATTAACTAAGATTTGCCTACAAAACTAACCCAAAGTCCACCTCTTATATAAGTCAAGCATAGACCTTTGAATAAGACCTTAAAACTAAGCTTTACATGAAGTTTTTTATATACAAAAGCTATACTTTCAAATCATTCTTTTAAGTTATGAAAAAATATTGATTTGAAATTCCTTTTCATACTATACTATGCCATGTATGTAATTATATAATTGTTAAACAAGAAGTTGAGTTTAAAGGTCAATGTCCATAACCAAGAAATTGAAATATATGATATAATAATAAAATAAAAACCAAAGGGATAGCACGTCATCATTACTAAACTAAGCATAGTATCACATTATTATAAATTTGTCCAATTATGTCTAGCTGTTATGAGTTTTCATATATTGAAGGTCACAAATTAATTCACCAACACGTGAGTATACCAATCCTAAAAACTTCATAATTAAGTCACAACATAATAAGTAACTTATATAAGCTACAAACGTTTTAAATTTTGTGAAATTTGTATGGGTATTAATATATTTTCATGAAGGTCATCTAATTATTAACCATACATGGTATAAAGAACTCACTTAGGCCTTGAACTTCAAGTTTTGTACTCACATAATCAAGCTAACCTATACATTAGTAATAAGTATTCGACATCTATACATGGCAACACATGCTCTTTACATAGAAAAATGAATAAACACATCCACTTTGCAAACTTGGCATTAAAAACTTTTAATAAACATAATTTCTTAATACCTACTCAAATTTTATGAATTTTATATTTACCATATAACTGTTCTATATGATATCCAAATATGCAAACATCTTAAAGTTTGAAACACATCAAAATAACCAAAAGGAGCCTAATGCATTTGAGGAAATAATTGTTTCACCTTATTTCTTTATTGTTGCATCAACTTTGCTAACTTGATTTGGATATCATGACGAGCTAAATATAACATTGAAACACATTTTAACATCTTAAACAAATTGACCAAGCCACTAAACCTCCTAATATATTTGGCCATTTGGCTAAATTTTTAGATACTCATATTACCCACTAATATAATCCAAAAATCCCTATAATTTAAAGAAAGTAATTGAAACTAAAAGTAAATATTAAAACCCACACATACTTGGTAAAAGTTCATTCCATTTTTTAGCTCAAAATGGCAATAGGCCATTCCATTCTTCAACCTAAAATGGCAACAGCACAATTCCCATCTAATCATGCGTACAAACATCTTAATTAAGCTTGATTTTTATATGGAACTCAAAAATACAATTAGAAATATGCTTAAACGTTGAAATTGAAATCCATGAATAAACATGCTTACAAGATACTAATCTTGCACAAATATATTATGAAATTTAACAAAAACCTCATGGTTTGTCCACATATTACTTAATTTTACCATGATCATCACTAAACTTCATTTGCATTATTCTTATCGGTAGATCACAAAAGAAGAGAAGAAGAGAATAGAAATAGAGTTACTTAGGTCTAATCTTAGTGTTTTCTTTCTTCTTCAAAGCTGTAGAAAGTTAATGGGAATGATGTTCCTTCTTGTGTGCCACTAATGATAGTTTGCAAGTAAAATGGGAGAATGAGAGTCGCTTCATGAGTTTTCGACAAGGAGTGAATAATTAGCATGTAAAAAGAGAAATGGAAGAGGGAGGTGAAGTGTGTTACATGAGAAGCTATAAAGGAAATATATACAGTCTTTTACATATTTTGAGAGGAAAGAGTAAGAGGGTAAGGAAAAAGATAGTGCATCAACAAGGTAGGGAAGAAGAAAAAGGGGGATTATATAACCCTTAGTTCAAGATCAAAATTACATGCATTTGAACTCTATAAGGGCTTAGGATAGATGCATGTACATGAATGCAAAGCATTTGATCTTAGATTTAGGTTCATTCATTTGGTAGTCATGCATTATAGTTTAGCTTAGGTTCAATACATTTAATACCTGATAATTACTAACACATAATATAAACAAATGTAATAGGTCATGTGCAAAATAATTTTGAAAATACTTTAGACCTTAGGTTGAAGATGAGGGGTTTTTTTCCTTTTTATGCCATTGTAGATGGGGTAAAAAATAAAAAATACTAAGCTTGTTGAAGTATGGTTATTTGATTAAAACAAATTAAGATTGTAATAGTAAAATCTAAAATTTAAAGCCATAATATAGTGATTATAGACATTAAGTACAACAATTTTTAAAAAATTAGTTTCAATTATTCCAAAAATACACCCTAACCCATCCCCTACCCCCCAGAAAAAACATGATATAATGATGGGCCTATTTACTTAGTTTAACTATCTAAAAGTGACCAATGATGAAAAAATAATAATAATATATTAAGACCATAGGAATGAAAGATTATGTAAAATCACTTGGTATACTCATCTTAAGTGTACTTCAAATGCTTCAACCATTGTATCTTTCTATTAAATAATAATCTAGTAAACTAAGTTGCCATAATTTAATTTTGATAACTTCATAATGCAAGAATGATTAACAAATAGCCCTTCGTCTAACATTATAAAAGGAAGATTTTAAGCCCAATATTCTATGTTATTTACTATTTCATTCTACTTTTCATGATTTTTAAGAAACTTATATATAAAGTCTTGATTTGGTGACAAAGTATTTAAGTGTGTGTCATACTATATACATTGGAAAATACCAATCTACCTACCTTATCGCACAACAATAATTCTACCTACATATCATAGAAATTATATGCTTATGTTGAATTTTGCATTGCATGTAATCGTAGTTAAGAAAACTTTTCAACTATGCTTACTTAGGCTCGAAACCTTCTAGAATCTTCTAAAATTACAAAGATACTCTTAAAAAAAGTTGAGATAAAGCTCTTAGGTGGTTTCCCATTCTTTATCGTTTCAAAATTAGTGGCAATGGTAATATCGTACTACTTGGCTAAGTGTTTAATATGCTACATGTAAGTGCCAACTAGCATGCATATTTCTGTATTGTAATTTTAGGTCTATATAAGCTAAGTGGTGGTTTATGGTGATCATACAAAAAACCAAACCTAAGAAAGTAGTGGGCTAAAGTGATGGTCAATGGTGTAAGTGAGGTCTATGAGAGAGAGAGGATAGGTATATGCACATCTTACTTTATTCTTGTAGTATAGTCTTGTATGATTAGGTTTAGTTCGTTTTGGTAACCAAGTTGCATGCAATTGATTGTAACACGGCTTACTACTAATGCAACAAACATATCATCCTTCAATAATTACAAGAGTTTTATTACAATCATACAAGCAACTATTAACTACAAGCATTTTCCCTAAAACCCTACACAATCAATTTATTGTCTATAATTTAGAGTGCAACTAAAATTACAAACATAGGAAGATATGGAGATCATAAAATAAAATAAAAAACTCACTCAACCATAGCACTCTACATGTTGTAGTAATTCTTTAGAATCTCTTAATTAAGGTCAGTATCACCTAATGATGACGTTATAACATTACTATTAAGTATATAACAGACTATCTAATCAACTATCCTAAATTTGTTATACTTCCTAAATTTAGTTAATGTTCATTTCAATCATAACTACTTTGTTTTAAGTCTTTTTTTTTTCCCATTCTTATAGTTGTTATCGTACGTTCTCAATGTACTTTCATGTGGCAAGGTCTATTTTAGTATTTAAGACCCATAACTTGAGGGCATGGTCTAGTTAGATTCGTTGGTTAAAGAGCTCCTATTTGCCTTAGTTAATTTTAGGCTTTATTGTGGGCCTAGACTTAAGATTTCATTATTGACTTACTTTTATTTATTATTAGACTTTTATTTTACGTCTTTAGGTAGAAATTCAGATAGTTCATTTAACTTGTAGATTTAAGTTATTTCTTTAATTTTATGGGTCTAAATGGTCTTACTTAAGGAGTTAGGCTTTAGTTTTGAGCCTATGCCTTTAGTGAGCCTTCCTAAACATCTATTGGACCTAAATTGGCTTCAAACTAATATTTTGTTCTAAGTTTACATAGCTTTTTATTTGGAGTGTTTGGGCCTTATCCTATTGTTTTTAGCCTCTTATGCTAGATTAAGCTCATTTTCTTATTAAGGTTTCACCTAATGGGCCAACTAAACTATTTAGGCTTAAAGTTTTTCTTGGCTACATCAAATGGGCCTTTTGACAAGAGCATTAGATTTGGTTATTAAGTTATTTTAGGTTCCTCAACTCATTTTATGGGCCCTTTGACACTCTTAGGCTTAATTTCACCTTTAATGACCTAATCCACTACTTAGCCTATGAAGTTTGTAAACACCTCATTTTCGCCTCCCTTTTTACTTTTCAAAATTTTGAGGAAGGGGTAAGGGGTCCTAGTTTAGGAAATATAAAAACAAATACAAAATTTAGAAAAAATTGCAAAAAAAAATATAAAATACAAAAAATAATAGAAAAATACAAAAAGTAGAAAATTTAGAGAAAAAATACAAAAAAATAAAAATAAAAATTATAGAAAAAACCATGAAAAGTAGAAAATTTATATAAATTTTTTATAAGGTTTAGTTGTTAATAAAGGTAGGTTGTTGGGTTGTTAGGCTTGGGCTTATATTCAAATCTAACTATTAAGCTTAAGATGACCTTGTTATATAAATAAGGCACAGGCCAACGACCTAATGGTTAGGCTTTTAGATATTGCATTAGGTTTAGCTAGGAAGTCCTGGGTTCGAAACTCACTAAAGGCATAAAAATCCCTTTTATTCTCTCTCACAAAAACCACACAATACGTCACCACACATAAGGCATTTACTATGGCACGTGTCCTAACACGTGGCGCTACCACGTATTAAGCTACATAGCATAATACGTGGCATGCCACGTGTCCTTGACACGTCAACTACCCCCCTTCTCCTTCGCCTAGTCAGCTGCCATGTGTCACAGTAAGACATGTGACACAATGTCAATGAAGAACATGATTGATGTGGCACCACATCAACTCTCACTTTCTTTCTCTTTCCCTCTATTCTCCTTCTCTTTCCTTAGAAATCCCATACATTCTTCTCCAATCTACTTACTTCAAATCCATTTTCAAGCCACTTTATGTTGCAATTTTGCCTAATTAGTGAAGAAATTGCAATTTAGACATAGCTTACTTTAGATTGAACCCAAAAAATCATCCAGATACATTCTTTACTTGGTCAAATCAACTTTCAAAGTAGCGAAAAAAATAAAAAGCACTTACCCTTTTACCCGAAGCTAATGTCCATGATTCGAGCTCAAGTAAGTTTTTTCGAAGCTTCCTAAAGACATATTCAAAAAGTTTGAGCCCCCATAGATGCCTTTTTGACTCAAGGTTGCAATTAATCACATTAAATTTGAAGTCAAATTCAAATTTATTGTGATTCAATTGTTTCCATGCTTGATTTAGCTCTGTCAAGTATAAAAAGAAGCTTGAGATTCATTCTAACGGGTAAGCAATCTTCGAAATACATCTTTACATACTTAATTCGAAGCTTCTCTCTTTAGGGTCGAAGTCCTTTCTCTCTCTAGCCTAGAGTTCGATCATAGTGGCTTTTAAACTAAACCAACATCACGATTAAGTTCCCTAAACCCCTAGCATTCAAACTTAACCCCTCTCATTCGCTGTTGTAGCTACTGGAGTTTAAACTAATAAAACCTAACACCACCACTAAGGCCGTGACACTACCCTTCGAAAACATCACTCTAGCTACCTTTGCTTAAAATCACCACCACAACTGATTTTGCAATAGTTAAAAAACTAAGACCCAAGTGTTCCTTCCTCCCTAGTAACCCACCACCACCTCTATCAACTTCTCCTCTAAACACCTCAACCCGCCACCAAATGCCATAGCAGTGCCCCTACCCCCCTAAGCTCAATAAAACTCCCCTCAAGATGCACCTCCCTACTCAAAAACCACCCTAAAACAGTCTCTAATGCCCCATCTGAGCTATAGTCCCCTCTCCAAGTCATAATTGACTTCAACTCTCCAAGACCCGACCCTAAGCACTAACCCAACTCGATCTGAAAGTTGCTTTAAGTCCAATCAATGAACATTATTGATCCGGCCCTAAGTCCTATTCTATTGATTTACTTTTTTTTATTATTTATTCATGTAATTTTTTATGTGAATGTAATTATAAAAGAAAAAAAAAAGAAAAGGAAGAAAACTAAAGAAAAAAAGAAGGAAAAAAAAAGGGAAAAGGAAAAGTAAAATTTACTTTCTTGATTTTTTAAACAAAAACGATGATAAAAAGAACAAGAAATAAAATATATATATATATATATAAGGACAAATAAAAAGTAAGGTAACATTCTTCACCACTTAGAAAACCTTTTATCCTAATAAAAATAAAATAAAATTAGTCATTTTCCAAAAAATTAGGACTACTTTAGAATTTTCCAAAAATAAACAAACCAATTAGGTCCTTCTTTAGGAAATTTTCAAAATAAAATAAAAAGTTAAAGAACATAAACCTAAGTGCTTTTCTTAAATTAAAAGCAACCAACTCGCTAACACTTTCGAAAAGAACCACGTACATTTGATATCGAATAACAAATACATAGGCACCTACAAGACAACAATAAAAAACGAAAAAACCCAATTTTCCATTTTAGTTTACTTTTACTCAATTTAACCTAATTTATTTTGTTTCATAGGATATTTTTGAAATGTGATTTTAAGAAATTAAGTCTAAAATTGGAAATTTGATGGTATTCGTAAGGGTTTAAAAAGCTTAACCCCTGAACTCGATTTTCTGGTTCTTAAAACTATTTATAAAATTAGCTTTATCAGGAAGACCAGTAACTAAATTATAACCAAAACTCTTTTTCCTAAGGCCAGTTAGGTGGTAACTCCATAAACATTTTCAAAATATAAAAGAACTAGTTTTTTTTTTAAACCTTAATCAGGGATCAGTATTAAACGAGTAGAGTTTAATATTGATCAGTTTAGAGAAAACTTATAAAACTAAAAAAAATCAGGCTCAACAGCTTAGCAACTTCACTGGGGAGGTTTAGAGGGCTAGCCATTCAACTTTCCAGATGTAGAATCAATCTCTAAAAATCACCTTATAGATTGTAATTTATTTATTCATTCATTATTATTATTTGTCCATACTTATACTAACATTCTTGTATGGTTAAGCTTATTCAAATTTTTTGGGAATTTATTTTATGTATCACAACTATATAATAGAAATAGCCAAACCTGGATCATATTAGGACCTTAGGATGGGGGTGACCAATGAAAATCTTCTTTACCAATGAGGTCATACAAGCTTAAGGACCTTTAAAACCTACCCTTTATGCATTCATGACATCCAAAACCAACAAATAACTAGGCAAGATGGGGATGAAAAGATATAATAGCTTGGAGTTTCCTTGATTTCCCTTGTAATTGTAACATGTTATAATGGTAGAATTGTTGTAAATAAGTCTTGTTTATTGTAAATAACGATTTTTCAATCTTGTAACATGTTTTTTATTTGTAATTTAACTTGAGAAATGGCTTATTCATCCAACTTTGTCCACCTTAGAGAAAAGTGCGTTGATAAGCCCATCAACACTAAAGCCATTCTAAACTAATGGCTTCAACACTTCAATCCAAGGGAACAAGAGACCATCATCAGCAAGATTAGGCCCATTTCATCACTTCCTAGGGTAAAGATTGAGATCAATCTAATTAGGGCCTTAACCAACTTATAAGAACTTAAGGAAGTGGCTTTTCGAGTTAGGCCTTACTTGATTTGTCCAACACTTGAAGAGTATACCCTACTACTTCAAGCCCCTTCCTTAAAAGATATATATACTTCGAATTTGGAAGTTAACCTAATGAACACATTTTCAAGACTCCTTGGGATAAGAAAAGCTAAAGTAAACAAGGCTCTCAGAAGCTATAACGGAAACTACATCAAATTAGAAGACTTAAAAACTTAACTCACCGCTAAGCCTAAATCTAACAAAAATGGCATCTTCTGTAGCAATCCCAAAGATTGGGGATAGAATAGAATGAAGGCTTTTATCCTAGCTACATTAATGACTCTCTTATTCCTTAATGAAAAGTTCCTCCTCCATTTCAAGGTCGCTAAATTGGTAGGTTAATTCCTTGAAGGCAAATCATACATCCTAACCCTCCTCGCAGAACAAATTAGAAGCTTCAAAATATTAAAAGAGAAAAACAATAGTGCATTAAAGACCAACATGGCACTACTAACAGTCTGGTTTGTGAGTCACATGAAGTGTTATGGGCTTGATCTAATCCGAGGAGAATTTATCCATAATGTTGATTGGATTGATTGGATTGATTCTTTTGTTGACAAAGTCTATTTCCTAGAAGAAAAATCCACTTACTACTAGGTAGAAGCGTTGTAAAATTTCCAAGTCACTGATATCTTATGGACAGTAAGATGGAGCAACTTCAAGAGGGTAATCTTAGTCTTCAAAACTTACCAAGCAATACCCTTAATCGGGATGAAATTGTGCATAGGTTGTTACTCTAACAATATGATCAAACAGTTTAGGGGAATTCAAGATATAGTCTATAGGGCCCCGCTGGATATCACGATCTTAGATTATAAGGACCTTCAGATTCCACTTCCACAAAAGATATCCAAACTCTAGGTGATCAAGCAATTATGGGAAATGAAGATTATCAGCCTTAACATCAATTTAGGAAAGTAGCTAGGAGAAGTAGACAAGCATAGGGTCACCAAAGAATATCCATACAATCAAATCCATAAGGCAAGGCAGATCTAGTATCGAGGACTAGAGATCATATAACCCATACCAGCTGAACCAAATCCTATAATCAAGACCTACATGGACCAAATACAAGCACATATAGAAGTGATTTATGAAAAGTGAGATATGTGGGAGGATCTCTTTTGGGAATCAAGATAACATTCCCAAGATTTAGAGCACCAATTAAGGATGTCTAAAGAAGACTCAAAGAACTTGAAGAAACAGAAGAGCCCAGCCTAGAAAGAGGAAGGAATCACCAGTAAGACCCAATAAGCAGAAAAAGGGAACACCGACCAAGCATTAAAAGAATGTCTAGAGATAGGAGTAGTTTTCTTCTTGTGAAACAATGTATTTTTCCTTTTTTTCAAATAATGTAAAAGGGAACTCCGAAAGCTACAAAATAATAAAAATTACTATCTTGCTGGTTATTTTTTTGTTCTATTTCTCTACATCCGTATGCCATACATCTTTGCATTCCTATAAATTTCTTTATTTGCTTTTCATTCATCTCATTTCTTTAAAATATTTATGTGAGAACTTGATGAGAAGTAATCTTGAACAAAGTTGCAAAGACAGCTCCCATAAGCCAAACCTTCCAAAGAAGTCCTATTTGAACCCACTCTCAAACTAGAATGTCTAGCTAAGGAAACAACAATGTCAACACCAAGAATGACAACAACAATGTGAACCCATAAGTTATTGATCCTACTGAGTTAAGGTTCCACTCTTTGGAAAGAGCAGTAGAAAAGATTGCAGATTAGTTGAGCTTCCTTGCTGATAGCATTGCCTTACTCAAATCTATATCATCATTGAATAAGGAAAGCTCTAAGGCCTATTATGGAAAGAATACCGAAGCCCTACCCCTTGAAACAAAAGAGGGCTATCCCAAAGTCAACTTAGCCTTTGAATCCTTTGAGACAAAAGGGATCTATCCAAAAGTCAATCTAACTTTTGAGCCAAACACTTACTCATTCCCAATTAACCTAAAGCCTAAAGCTGATTAAGATAAATTAAAAGAGCTTAAGAGGTGACTGACCCAATAGATCACTAAGAAAATCAAAATGCTTGAAGGGTACGATAGTTTCGAGCAAGTTGGTACTACAGACTTCTTTGCTTATGATTATGAAAGCTTTATAGAAAAATTTAAAGTACCTGACTTTGAGAAATACAGTAGGATTGGATGCCTTAAACTATACACTAGCTTGTATGTATGAAAGATAGGAAAATACATACAATACAACCAGCTCATGGTATAGACTTTTCAAGACAACCTAATGGGCCCTACTTTGATTTGGTATGCCCAATTGGATCTAAATCAGGTAAACATATGGGAGAGCTAGTTAGGGTGTTTTATGAGCAATATAAATTCAATGTTGAAGTAGCACTAACCATGATGAACTTAGTTTCCTTTAGGAAGAGACACAATGAATCTTTTAAGGAATATGCCAAAAGGTAGAGGTCCCTAGCTGTAAGGGTATCCATCCCCATAACCAAGGAAGAGCTAACTTCAGCTTTCTTCAACACTTTTGAGAGTCCTTACTTCTCTCACTTGATCAAGCAAGCCGCCTCTAGTTTTGCAAAGGTAATAGCAGTAGGGTGTTAGATTGAAAGTGTAGTCTCTTTTAGCAAATTACAAGAATTATCAAATAGAAAACCACCTTATGCTAAACCCACCACCAATAAGCCTAGAGAAGCTACTATTGGTATGGTCAATTCAAACACCAAGCCTAATGGTCGGGTCTCTTTCATGGCAAATCTTTCACTAGCTCAATAACAATTCAAAGGCCAATTGTAAGTCAACAAGGCCCTAAGGCAGTTCACTAAGATACTTATTCCTCTCAGTTAGATCCTCAAAAAACTAAGAAAGGATAATCTACTCCATTTTGAGCCTCCTAATGAAAGGTACAAGCTAAGAGTTTTTTATCCTAATGTAAGGTATCAATATCATCTAGGGTAGGTGGGCCATTCAACTGACTCATACTAAAGACTGAAAAACAAGATTTCAAACTTAATCAACAAAGGCATAATCCAGCTAGACTTCATGGAGACTCTAGTTCTAAACATCAACAACAACCCCTTGGCTAACCATAGGCCCATCATTAACATGATATTTGATGGCTCAAATCCCATCATAAACATGATTGGTTCCAACCGAGAGCTCAGGATCGATAAATTCTACAAATAGGAGGAGAAGCAAGTGCTAAAAATCAAAAGGTATACCTTCTATGTGTCCTTACCCCTTGAAAATTAAAAAAATTGCCCTTCTCAACTACTAGGTAATAAATGAAGGGCAATCAAGTTCACTTATGAGAGGGATTACTCGCTCCAATAGAATTTATGACCCAAAAGAAGACCTAAAAAAGAAGACTGTATTGGAAAGTCTAAGCAATGAACCAACTGAATACAAGGAAGGATTTTCTACCTTCACAAAATAGATCAAGTCAAGTGAGTACAACATAATGGACTAACTTGTTAAGACTCCAGCACAAATAACTCTTATGAGCTTATTGATGGCTTTTGAACCACATAAGGAAGGCCTACTTTGAACTCTAAGAGAAGCCAAAGTCCCTCATGAAATATCAGCTAAAAAAATGGGTCCATTTGCCAACTCTATCCTTACTTTGTGTAATATCCTATGATTTTGAGCCAATTCAATAACCTTTGAATTCAAGCCCCTAAATTTAAGGCTTTAGACTAAGTTATCTGTTTTATTTCAATCTTTACAATAAAGTTAGAAAAGTTAAATGAAGTAATCTAAGTAGAGTCAATTTCTCAAAATAAGCTATATAAAAATATTAATTTAATAAAAACGTTAATTTATTGATAAAGCCAATAATCATAAAATTCAAACTTTTAGATATAACAGGATATTAGAGATAAGTTAATTAACTTTCAAAAATAATAAATAAAGTTGAATTATACATAATATATATGTATTTACATGTGATATACATTATATGTATTAAATATAAACATATATTAATAATAAATTATCAAAATAGGTAAAATAATATAAAATTAATAAAAAAATTGAATGGATGAGTCACCAAATGATGTGTCAACCTAAGATTAATTAGAAATGATGAGTTAACACTTAATTATACAGAGAATGACACATGGTACCTAGGGAAAAGGAAAGAATGATGTGTAATTTTACTTTTTTACATGCAAAAATCCTAAATCCTATAAATAGGAGTCCAAACCTCATTTGCAATATTTTAGCACCTAAAAACACAATAACATAATTTTAGAAAATCAAAAAATAGAATAAAATAAAAATAGAACAAGAAATAAGGTCAGAATTAGGTTAAGGTAGTTCAACAAGTTATCCACAACTTGACTTAGTAAGGCTTAGAGGTCTAATAGAGGGTGGCTAGAAAGGCTCTTCTGATAAGGTGCGGTAGCTAGGTGGAGGTTGGAGGCAGCAGGTTCAGGTAAACCAATTTTCCGCTCGCAATTTATTTAATTTACTAAAAATATCGAATTTTGCAATTAATTATGAAATTTGGTTTTTTACGTTTATTTTAGGTGTAGATTAATGTAGCAATTTTATTTTAATTAAATGATTAATGGAAATATGAGTTCCTTAAGAAAATGCCATGATTGGGCAAAAATTAAACTAATTTTTATAAATATTAGATGATGTTGTTTCGAATTCAATTTTTGTATATAATACACCAAATATATATATATATATATTTAATTTTGGTAAAAAGAATTATTGAAATTAAGGATGTTTACTATTTTTTATAATTATTTTGAATAAAATTGCCAATTTTATCGAATTATTGAAATAATTAGTTTTTGATGAAACTAATGAATGAGCCTACATGTTTAGACCTCTAGATGTTTATAATGATATGTGGAATATTTAATTTTTATCTCACACATAAATTTGTTTATTTTCCCTAATTTTTCATAATTCAAAGTTAAAACCATTATTTTTGTAGAAATTGACAATAGCTTGTTTAATATAATTGATGATTGATAATTAAACTACATATTTTTGTAAGTCTATAGGATTTTTTGTGAATTTAATGGGGCTGATATACTATTTATTTCATATTTTCCAAATATAAACTTATATATTGGCTTAATTTGTAATATAGTAATTAGTATTAGTACGATACTTATCAATTTTATGTAAAATGAACACATTGGGGTATATTAAAGGTTACTGGATAAGTTTGGAAAGTGTAATTTTTAGGGTTTTTAGTTCAATACTAAAGCTTACTAGGGTCAATTATAGAGTTAGGATAACGTATAGTCAAGTCGTAATGAGAAAAGGGTATTTTTGGACCTTAATAATATTAATAGACTTGATTCTTAAGATATTTTAATAGTCCTTGAAATAATGACCATGACGATATGAAGTTTGCTGAAATCAAATAAGGAATGAGCACGATACGATCAAATAAAGTTTAAAGATACAGTAGGGAAAGTTTGTGAGAATTTGGGTTCGATCGATAGCTAACTTGGAACTCATGTTTATATTTTCATAGGTGTAATAAGTAATGAAGGACCATGCGACAAAGTTTAGGATTTTGTACTACTACTAAGTTTAGGTAAGTAGATCTAACCATGCTTAGAGTAGATATATTGTTACTCATAACATTACGTACTATTTGATGCTGCGTTGATTGAATATGAGTATATCTTGAGTGAACTGATATGCTACTATAATGGATGTTGATTTGGTAATTTTGAATGACTGTAACTGTATCTTAGTTAAATTGTTGTGTTGCTACATTGGGTGATGAATTGTGTTTATGAATGATTGTACTATTCAAGGAAGTTAAGTAGTTGCTAACTCAATCTTCTAGGTGTTTACTTAAGTGAACCCTAATTGAGATATTAGAATTCCATTAAGGAGAGTTTGAAAACTAGAATCAAATCACTAGGTTGAATAAAACTGAAAGACTGGTTGTGTTAAGTGATATACTTAAGTTGTTATTGCATATCATGGCATGAAATGGCATAAAAAGGGACCTACGGGTTAGAAGTTTTAAAATAAGGCTTCTAAGTGATCATGGAAAAAGTATAGCTTTATGAACTGAGTTTTTGAAAGTATATAGATTGCATTGCCCAAACACTGTAACTATTTGATAGTTATATTTGGTAGGCTACAGTGTATGATCTAATTTGGTAGTATTGCCTCTTTGATTTGATGAACTACGGTATATAGTCTAATTTTGCAAAACAAAGTTGGGGGTCCTACTCTCAAGCAGCTCCTTATTACCCTTTTTGATAATGGTAGACTATAGTATGCAGTTCAATTTGGTGGGGGTCCTACTCTCAGGCAGCTCCTTGTTGCCTATAGGTTCCTAGATATTGTATCTAATTACTCAGCTATGTCGATTAACCAAAAGAAGATTGGAGGGCATAAGAGATCGATACCGATGCATGCAATGTGCATAAGCATAGTATGCTGCATTACTAGCAATTAATGCCTTATTAGGCGAATGCATATGAGAAGTTTAACCAGTGGGTTATGGTTGAAATGTTTTAGTTGTGATATTCAATATTGTCTATATTATGTTATTTGTTATTCACTTTCACTCAGCTTCTATAGCTAAGGGGATAAAATGTTTATCCTCAAGTTAACTACATCATGAAGGGCCCAACACTAAGAAGGGATATATATACTGAAAGTGTAAGTTAGAGTCAGCGACTTTTGTATGGAACCTGTACTAAATCAAGAATCCTATTATTGTGAAGATGACAAAGGAAAAAGCTAAATAATGTATTGATGTAAATATTATGTTGTACACATAAGTTATAATTGAATAACCAGTTGAACTCTGATGTAAAAGCCCTTTTATCATGTAAACAATATTATCTTTTGATGAATGAGTAGGTTGAGTTAATTTTTCAATAAGTATTCTTGTGTGATGGCAAATTTCGTGCTAAGCTGGAATGTGACACTTTGGATCAAATTTCTTTCTCCATAGAAGAGTTAGGAGAGGAAGGTAATCAACACACTAAACCTCTCTTCATAATAGTGAAGGTAAATAACATTATCATAACCAGAGTCCTCATCAACTACGGCTCATCATTGAATGTCTACCCGCTTGCCACCCTAGATGATAAGGATCAAAGAAGAAACAACAGCGAATTTGGAACAAACAAAAATGGGTATTCAAAATGAAGATGGGTACAAAGAACAGGAAGGTTTTGAGTGTGAATGTAAGTGAATATAACTCATAAAGATAAAAACACAATCAAGGGTTTGAGCTCGAAATAGAGTTCGATACGACTCACGAACACTAAATGTCGCTCAAGGCTTCAAATGAAGGATAAATGAAACTCACTAACTAATTCAAATGAAGGGGTTCACCATAATCTGAGAACAAGATTGATAAGAACGTAGGGACGATTAAAGAGTCTAATCAACACTCAATAATTCGACAAATGCTAACTCAAGTATAGCCTTGCTTGAAAGAGGAAAATTTTACTCTCTATATATTCTTCTATATGTATGTCTATATCTATCTATCCTATATATGTACAACAGTTGCTATTTATAGCAAGTCTTAAACCCTAGTGGCAAAACTGTAAATAATTTATAAGGCCTTAAACCCTAAAGAATTAGGCCTATAAATAAAATAAAGGAAAACATACACAAGAATACAAAACTATGTGTTTTATAGAACTTGGCATACAGTCACTCAGCATGTCCTAGGAGAAGTAGTATCCAAACTAGACAAGGTCAGCAGTTGGATGTTCGAATTCAGGAAGGGGTCCTTGATGTCTCGTGTGGCTTGGCTGAGACATTAGATAGGTCAGCCCATAATTGCCAAATGCTAGAATTAGTCGGCACTAGTCTCTCGGGGTCATGCCGAGCGGTTCCTTAGTCCCGAGTCCTTGACTATGTGATCTATCATCTTCTCGGAAAATGATAGGCTTGTTGCCAAGTGGATCCTTTTCTTCCCTTCAACCTTCTATCATTCACTCATCTTCAGTGAAAGTTGTTCAGCTTCAGCCTTGAATTATTTGGCCTCGGGTTAAAACAAGTCAGCATCTTCTTCTGGAGAGTTAGCATCGACTTCAGATAGGTTAGCCTTGACTTGGACGTAGTTAGAGGCTAATTCCCATCATTGGATCTATTAGGTACCAATACAACTGTGATCAAGCCAAGTTCAACAATAGTTAGGCTTTTGATGAATTTAGGAGAGAAATTATCTAGGAGACTGACTTACCTGTTGACATTGGCCCATAAACTTTTAACATCCAATTCTAGGTTCTAAACATCCCGAAGACCTTCAACCTATTATTAGGAAGACCTTAGAAATATTCAACAGGGGCCATACCTTTAAGCTTACATCAAAAGGTAAAGTTCATCTCAAATGACCAGGTCATAACAATTCTAGGTAACTGGATTGGCATTAACGAGTAGGAAGACTTTGGGCTCCAAATATTTAAAGAAGTGTGTATGATTACCAATCAAAAGAAGGATGAGAGGCTGAAATTCAAAGAAGGCCAGATTGGTACCTATAGGCTCGATTGCATCCCAACTCCAATAGATGAGTTGCGAAATATGCAAGCAAGAGGCAAAAGAGGTGACAAGTTGTATCACACCCTAATAACCTTTCCACCGTTGTCAAAAACTTTCATTTGGGTTGATGTTCCAACTTCAAAGCCTGCCAAAAAGGACACCTCCAGCAAGAATAAGATAATGGGCCCATCCCACAAACTTCATCACTTGAATAATTGGTTCCCCGTCCCTATGAATAGCGATAAGTCTTCTCTAGGGTAAAGGATGAATCACGATTTAGCATTTCATTAAGTTTTGTAATAATTACTGGTGCTTTACAATACTATACTTGAAAGGATATCTTCTAATCTAATAAAAATCAATCTTCATTCTCTTTAATCCTTCTTTACTTACACTCTTTTCTTTACATACTTTTGGCTTAAATCCAATGCTTTGAATAAAAGCCAAGGATACCTCATGCAGATAGGTAATGAAAATATTGATATCACTTCTAACCCTACTGGGTTAGTTGTCGAGAATGATATCAATGACTACAGTGACGTGCAAGAGAGCTAGCAAAGACATGAAATGAGTAGAATTTCTATTGACGAGCCAATCGTGAAGATTAATGTTGGGATTGATGGCAACCCCAATGTGTTGAAAATTGGAGGGAATTTAAAAGAAGAATAAAATGCAGAAATAACCGCACTACTATCTAAGTATTAAGATATGTTTACATGGTTTTATGAAGAAATGCTTAGGTTAGATCCATCAATTATGGTCCACCGCTTACCCACAAGAGAAGATATCAAACCTAAGAAGTAGAAGCTAAGGAGATTCCGACCAGATATCTTGTTGAAAATTAAAGAACAAGTCAGAAAGTTACTGGAGGTCGATTTCACTAAAGTATTTGATTATCCTAAGTGGGTAGCCAACATTGTGCCAATAATGAAAAAGAATGGAAAAGTTAGAATGTGTGTGGATTTTCAAGACCTCAACCAAGCAACCCCTAAAGATAATTTCCCTTTGCCCTATATTGGCATCTTGGTGGATAATACAGCTGGAAGCCATCTCTTCTCCTGCATGGGTAGATTCGCTAGATATAATCAGATTCAAATGTCTAAAGAAGACAAAGCTAAGACAATATTCATTACAACTTAGGGCACATTTTGCTATAAAGTAATTCCTTTCAAACTCAAAAACTCTTGGGAAACTTACTAAAGAGCCTCGGTTGCAATCTTTCATGACATGATGCATAAAGAAGTTAAAGTATATGTTGATGATATGATTGCAAAGTCTAAGAAAGGAGAAAATCATGTGGATAACTTAAGGAAATTGTTCAATAAGTTGAGGAAATTCAAATTGAAGTTGAACCTAGAAAAATACACCTTCGAAGTAACTTCAAGGAAATTATTGGGTTTCATAATCAACCAAAGGAGCATCGAAGTGGACCCTGATTAAGTCAAAGCAATACTCAACTTACCCCTACTACATACACTTAAAGAAATCAGAGGTTTGTTAGGCCGCTTAAACTAAATAACCCAGTTCATATCTTAACTTACAAATAAATGCCATCCCTTATTTAAGTTGTTAAAAAAGAACACCATGATAAATTGGGATAAAGAGTGCAAATAAGCCTTTACAACGATCAAGGAGTAACTTATGAACCCTCCAATTTTGGTAGCTCCTAAACTCGAGAAACCTTTATTTTTATACTTGACAATATTACTGAAATCCATAGGGTATATGCTCAGTCAAAATGATGAGGAAGGAAAAGAGCGAGCCATAAAACACTTGAGAAAGAAGTTTATTGAAGGGGAACAAAAGTATTCAAAAATTGAAAGAATGTGTTACACTTTGGTTTGGGTAACATATTAACTTAAACAATATACACTCTATTACCAGGTTAAGTTGCTAACTCAGCATGATCCCCTGAAGTATTTGGCAAATGAACCAACCCTAATTAGTAGAATCTCAAATTGGCAAATGTTACTATCAAAGTTCGACATTTTATATGTAAACCAAATTCAGTCAAAGGACAAGCTCTAACAAATCAATTAACAGAAAATCCCTCAAATAATACCTCCCAAGAAGTATAAGTTAAATTCCCCGATGAAAATATCTTAGTAACTAAAGGAAGTTTTGACGAAGAAAAAGATGATGAATCACTAAAGTGAAGGATGTTCTTCGACGGAATTGCTAAAATGTTTAGGTGTGAAATTGGGGCAATACTGATATCCCCTAAAGGTATGCAATTCCTCATAGTTGTAAGGCTCGTTTTCCCGTACACCAATAATATCATTGAATATGAAGCATGCATCATGGGACTCAAAATGGCCCTAGATAAAGATATTCAAGAATTAGAATTGTCTGGGGATTCTTCACTCATTATTGACCAAGCTTGAGGAGAATACAAGATGAAAGATCCTAAACTAGTACCTTATCACTAGCACTTGACTGAATTGATGGAGAAATTCAAAGAAATCACTTTCAATCATGTATCGATGACTTAGAATCAATTTTTTGATGCATTAGCCACTTAATCATCTATGATCCAAATATCTAGTGGAGTCAAGATTCAGCCCTTCACCATTGAAATTGAAGAAAAGCCTACCTTCTATCTAGCAATCAAAGGTACAAATGGCGAAAAGTCGTGGTACCGTGATATTAAATTGTTTCTGCAATAAGGCACATACCCTAAAGAGGTTGAGAAAAAGGATAGAAGGATGACCAGGAGATTGGCTATCCAATTCTTAGTAAGCGAGTCCACTTTGTACCAATGATCTTTTGACAATACACTTTTATGGTTTATAGATGACAAAGAGGCTAAGATTTTGATGAAAGAAGTACATGAAGGAATATATAGCCCTCCCATGAACGGTTACATGCTGGACAAGAAAATTATGAGGCTAGGGTATTACTGGTCAACAATAGAAGCTGATTGTATCAAATACATCAGGTATTGTTACTTATGCCAAGTTTATGCAAATAAGATAAATACCCCGCCTTAGGAATTACACTAACTCTCTACACCATAGCCTTTTTCAATGTAGGGAATAAACATCATTGGCCTAATTACTCCAAAAGCGTCTAATGGGTATCGCTTTATACTGGCTACCATCAACTATTTTAGCAAGTGGGTTGAGGCCTCATCTTATTCAAGCATTACTAAAGGGATAGTAGTCAAGTTCATCAAAAGAGATATCTTAGCTCAATATGAAACTCTAGAAACAATCATCACTGATAATAGCACTAATCTTAACAATAGGCATATTTCAAAGTTGTATCGATAGTTCAGGATCATTCATAAAAACTCTATACCTTATCGACCCTAAATGAATGGAGCCATTAAAGCAGCCAATAGAAACCTCAAAAGAATCATTAAAAAAATGGCTATTACATAAAAGGACTAGCATGAGATGTTGACATTCGTACTTATGGCCTATCGAACTTCCATCAAAATGTCAATTGAGGCAACACCTTACGCTTTGGTATACGATATTGAAGTGTTGTTACCAATAGAGGTTAAGATCCTGTCTCTCAAAGTACTATTAGAAACCTAGTTGGATGAAGCCAATTAGGTAAAGAAATGAATCGAGCAACTAAATTTAATTGACGAGAGAAGATTAACAACCTTTCGTCATAATCAGTGTTACCAATAAAGAATGACTCAAGCTTTCAACAAAAGAGCACGACCTTGGAACTTCAAAGAGGGTGATATGGTGTTGAGAAAAGCTCTCCCCAATGTACAAGACTTTAGAGGAAAATTTTCTTCCAATTACAGAGGCCCTTATTTTGTGAAGCGAGTATTACTAGGAAGGGCTTTAATTTTCTCACTGATGGATGTTCCAAAACTGAGAGACCCTATAAATGTTGACGTTGTAAAGTTGTACTATCCATGAAAATTCAATGGAAATTTTTACTTAGAACATGAAAATGCAAGTCATCTTGAATATTATTATGGTCTAATTTTCATTTTTTACAAGCAAAGTTGGTATCCTTGGCAGTTATCAGTGTTAGAATCATCACCATCCCTTCTTCCTACTCCATCAAAAGGTCCAGCTCCCTTACCTAATTTAATTGAACTCATACACCGAAAACATGAGAGAAGTTGAAAAGTGAGATATAGAACATAGGTAATTAACAAAACTTTTTAAAATACTCTATTACTGATTAATCCCCTTTGATGGGGAGTTTTATTGACTATTTTTCGGGGAAAGGGAAAACCCAAATGGGCAATCATGTTACAATAGATATTAACTAATTAGAGATGAGACAAATAGACTCAAGAGCAAGTAGAGGGCATTTTGTATTGAGCTGATTTCTATGACCTATCAAAAAAGGCTAGGGAGTTTCAAGTTTGAAATCATTTCAAAAAACGAGTCAATTGGTTTAGATAGGACTTTTTGAAGAAAGATTTGGTAGTTTGGGTGCCATCGGTAAGACTAAGTGATGCATCTCTGAGGTTAAGCACACAAAGAGGCACCACAACGAAGCGAACCGAAAAGAAACAAAGAAAAAGCTAGCAAAGTTTGGGCAGCTACCGAATAGATATGACACACCATCCAATCTTACTCGGCTAACAATCAACTGGATATGACACACTGGTCTGAATTGAAGGGTCACTCGCCACTACTCTTTGCTAAAGGAAATAGATAAGAGTTAAATGATAATGAGAATACTAAGTTAGAGAAGTTGGATGTCTGCGTACAAGGAAAGTGGGGGTTTATATACTTTCCTACTAGGATTATTTTACATATATGAAAAGACAAAAGGGTATTTTAAAATTATGTTACATGAACCAGGGGTAAAAAGGGCAAAAAATATTCAGTACAGAAAGAAAAAAACAAAGAATCATTTTGGAACATTGTGTCAGAAGGCACATGTAGACCAACACCTCCCC
>JAMXBB010000004.1:35532539-35546342 GCA_024138015.1 Lumnitzera littorea | reverse complement strand
ATCCCCCCTCTTTATTTTTCAATTTAGGTTATAGGGTCCTAAATTAGAAAAGTTCAAAAAATGGAAAAGTTCAAAAAATGGAAAATTAAAGAAAAACCCCAAAAAATGAAGAAATTTAGAAAAATAGGAGTTTTAGGAAAACTTTAAAGAAAAAAAAGGAAAATAAGAAAAAGCACAAAAAATAAGAAATTTGGAAAAAATACAAAAAAAGTAAGAAATTTGAAAAGTCACAAAATAAAATAGGGAATTTAGAAAATAATAAATTTTTAGGTTTAAATAGAATATAGTTTTAATTTCAATAGTTTTGAATAAAAGGCAATTGAGTTTAGGCTTAGATTTGAATCTAACCTAGGCTTACCTAGTCCATATGTACAGTTAATTACACATATGAATAAAGAAAAACCAATAGCTTAGCTAGATAAGTACTTAGACTTGATATTACATATGAGTTGGAGATCCTAGGTTTAATTCATGAAAAGTGCAAAATGTATTTTTTATTTTCTTTTCTCACTTTATTGCCATGTCATCGCCACATCACGGGCAACGTCATTACCATGTCATTTGCCAACTCACTTTTAAGTGTAGTAGACATACTCCGGCACATTCATACACGCGTAGCTATGTATTTAGCACCACATATTGTCCAGGTTTGTTCAATCCAAAATTGGAAAAAAATCATATTGCATTTAATTTTTTCTATCCTTAACTCAACCATGACACCTATAAATAGGGATTTATTTTTCATTTTCAAAACAAAATGAAAACTTCAAAACACTTTAGAAAAACAAAAATTGAAGTTTTTTCTCTCTAACATGATTCCTCTCTCTTTAGGATAACATCCCCTACGGTGTTTGTTGACGAAAACCACCACCATCAAATTTCACGAGCCAACTAAACCGAAGTGAGCCAACACTAAGTCAACTAAGCTGAAGTGAGCCGATCGAGTCGATCTAAGCTAAAGTGAGCCAACATGAGCCGACCGAGCCAAAGTGAGCCGACCGAGCCGATCCAAGCCAAAGTGAGCCGACACAAGCCGAAGTAAGCTGACTCTAAGACGACCTTCTTCTTTTTTCTTTTATTCATTTGTTTATTTGTAAATGTTATAAATGAGAAAAAGAAAAAAGAAAGACAAGAAAAAAAAAAAAGAGGAAAAGAAAAAAAAAAGAAAGGAAGTAGTCTATTTACTTATAGAAATAGATAGAATAAGTATAAAAAAAATAAAAATAAATAAATAGGTTAGTAAAAAAACAAATCGTTTCGATACTTAGAAAAATTGAGTTTCTAAAAATAAATGAAAATAAATCAATCATTTTTCAAATTAAAATCATTTAGAATTTTCAAAAATAAAATCTAACTTAGGAATCCTTATAATCTTTTCTCAAATCAACTTAAAATGAGTAAAAACGTAAGCCCAGCAATTTTTCCAAAGTTAGAATCAATCAACCTGCTATATTTTTATTAAAAAAACTACATACGTATGATCTCGAGTAGCAGGTACGTAGGCACCCGTACGTACCTACGAGGCGACTTAAAATGTGAAAGTTTTATTTTTTCCGTTTTTAGATATTTATGTGAATTGATCAATTTAGTCGCGTGTATTATAATTAGCTGTTTTACAAATTAAAAAGGGTATATTTGAAAAGAGAAGTTAAATTTGGAAAGTTAAAAAGTGGTACCCATTTAGGGTTTAATAAATTAGCCTTCGGACCTACATCTATAATTTTCAAAAAAGCCGTTTTACAAATTGGTTTTCTTTTTTTAATCAATAGATCGGTAGCTAAATTATAGCCAATCCACCTAATTGATTATAACTTAACCCTTTTTCCTGACTCTAGTCAAGTGGCAACTCTAAACCCTTTTTAAATTGAAAAAATGGTTTTCTTTAAACCCTAGTCAAGGATCAGTATTAAATGGGTAGGATTTAGTACTGATTGGCTTAGAGAAGAGCTAATTTTATAAAAGAACTAGGAGGGTGAAAAACTAGGCTCGACAGCACATATCACTTGATGGATGTACATTAGGAGTATGATACAACATAGGCAGAAATAGGAAGTGTTGGTAGTCAGGGCCCGACCTAATCTGGATCAAGTCGGGAGTTAATTAACCTAGGAAAATGGTCAGCTGTCTTGAAGTCAAACACTAATGGATTGGGTCGGAAGCTCGGCTCGGCTAGTTTTAGACTATCTTCTGAATTAAGACTTCGTTGTTAGGTAGGAGCATGTTAGACACACGTGAGGATCTGATAGATAGGTCGGTTGGAGGTTGGATCGGGATAAGAGTCCTCATCTCGACTATGGCTTAAAGTTAGTATTTTCCGTACAAGCCCTTGAAGTCCTTAAGCTCAACTTCTTGTAATAAGTCCAAGGGGTTGATTCCTATCATTTGCTTGGGGGTCAAAAAGATTTGTCCTTAAATCTGAAATGATTTCCACTCATTCTTCTAAGGCACTCGTAGGGTTTTCTTCGATTGGTTGGTGGGGAATCAAATCGAACACATTGAAGGTAAAGGAAACGCCATAGTCATTAAGTAACTCAATCTAGTAGGCGTTGTGGTTGATCTTTTTCAAGGCCTTGAATAGGCCGTCAACTCGATGAGACAGCTTGCTTTGTCTTAAGTGCAGGAATCACTCTCGGCTGAGGTGAATCTATACTAGGTCTCCTGGCTAGAAAGAAATAGTTTGACGGCTTCAACTACCAATCCCTTGTTGTCTCTAATTGAACTTAGCAATCTTCCTTATGACAGACCGGTGTAACTTATGCAATTCTTAGGCTCGATCCACTTCAGATTGACTTTCTTCAATAGCTTCTAGGGTACTGATCATGTCTAGGGGAATGGTAGGGTTAAGGCCATAGACTACCTCGAATAGGGTCTTCTTAGTAGTGCTATGGACAGTTTGATTGTATGTGAACTCTATGACTGATAGGTACAGATCTCAAGCCCTCAAGTTCTTCCCTATTACAGCTCTGAGTAGATTGCCTAATGTCCTATTCACCACTTTAATCTGGCTATTAGTCTAAGGGTGGCTTTTGGAGCTTAACACTAGTTTAGTCCCAAGCCTCCTCCAAAGAGTCTTCTAGAAGTATCTCAAAAATTTTATGTCCTAATCTAAGACAATAGTCTATGGTACTACATGTAGTTGAATAATCTCCTACAAAAACAAATCGGCAATATATAAAGCATTGTTAGTTTGATGGCATGGAATGAAGTGTGCTATCTTGCTGAAGCGCTCCACTACAATAAAGATAAAACCCCTAGGACAAAGTCCATACTAAGGTCGACCTAGGGTAAGATTGGTGTCAGTAGGGGCATGTACTCCCCATGAGGTTCTCTCTTCCCCTTTGCTCGTTTGCACACTTCACAGCCACTAATTACCTTATGGACATCTTTAGCTGAACCGGGCCAATAATAGTTTTCCTTCAATAGATTAGCTGTCTTGGTCTCTCCGAAATATCCTGATAATCCTCTATTATGAGCTTCCCTGACCAATAGCTCACGTGTAAAACAATTTGGTATGCACAGCCTTTGGTCCTTAAATAAGTAGCTGTCCTTAAGATAATATCCCTTAATAGTAATTCCATCCCTACACCATTCTATAATGGGGTTGAAATGAGGGTCATAAGCATACTATTCGGTAATGAGTGAAAATCCCAACAATTTAGTTTGCAAAGTGGTCAGCAAGGTTTGCCATTGTGATAAAGCATAGACAACTACATTTGTACTTCCTCTCTTGTATCAGATGACGTACGAGAAACCCTCCATAAACTCTAACCACCTGGCTTACCTCTTTGAGAGCTTATTCTGACTCCCTAGATGCTTTAATGATTCGTGGTTAGTGTAAAAACAAACTCTCGTAGTAGCAGGTAGTGTTGCTAAATGGTAAGGGCTCAAAAAAGGGAGTATAACTCCTTCTCATACATAAAATAGTTCAAGGCGAGGCCACTCAATTTCTCACTATGGTAAGTGACGGGCCATCGTTCTTGCATCAGGATATCACCAATTCCAACTCTCGATACATCGTACTTTAGTTTGAAGGGCTTATCAAAATCTGGTAATGAAAGGACAGGTGCCAAAGTGAGCTTCTCCTTGATTTCCCTGAAGCTTTACTCAGCTCGATCATTCCACTTGAACCCTTCACTCTTCCTCGTCAGCTCAGTCAATGAGATGGCTATTGTGCTAAAGTCCTTAATAAATCGCCTATAGAAAGAAGCTAGGCCATGGAAACTTTAGACTTCAGTGACATTCTTCGGCATCAACCATTCTAGAATAGCTTGGATCTTCTCCTCATTTGCTCAGATTCCTTCCCCTAACACTACAAACCCCAAAAAAATCACCTCACTCTAGCAAAACGTACACTTCTTCATATTCTCATATAACTTTTTAACTCATAAAATGTCAAATACTTCATAAAGATGTTGAACATGGTCATTCAGGTTGATATTGTGTACTAATATGTCATCAAAGTACAGAACCACACATCTTCCAAGTAGAAGGCGCATCATATAGTTCATTAACTTCATGAATGTGCTTGATACATTCGTAAGTCCAAATGGCATAACTAACCATTCGTAGAGTCTATGGCTAATCTTAAAAGCAGTCTTTCATTCATCGTCCGACCTCATGTGAATTTGGTGGTAGCTACTCCGCAAATCAATCTTTGAAAATTTCTTTGCACCATGAAGCTCATCCAATATGTCAATGAGCCTTGGTATCAGGTATCTGTACTTAACAATAATTCGATTGATCACTCGACTATCGATGCACATGCATCATGAACCATCTTTCTTCGAAACGAGCAGAGTTGGTACAGCACAAGGACCCATGCTCTCCTTCACATATCCTCGCTCAATCAGTTTGTCCACTTGTCTTTTTAGCTCAATAGCCTGCTCAAGGTTCATCCTATATGTAGATCAATTTGTAGGGCAGCACTTAGCTATAGGTCAATATAGTGCTTTATGCCTTGAATTGGTGGTAGCCCTTTAGGCAGTTCCCTTAGGAACAAGTCAAAAAACTCATTTAGTAAGCTTTAAATCTCTTATAGAACATTCTGTAACTCCCTCATCTCCATCAGCATCTTAACTAATAGGAAATCGGTTCATCGGATTTCTCAACATATCGAAGCTCTCAACAGCTCATCATTAGGGCCTTTTTCTTGCTAGCTCGGGTGAGCTGATTATGGGTTTCATTTACTTAGGACAAGGTTAGGGGTTGTAATACTATCCTCCTTCCATCCTTAACAAAGGCATAGGTGTTTTTATACCCATCATGCGTAACACATCAGTTGAACAACCAAGGTTGTCCAAACAACAGGTGTGAAGCTCCCATGGGGACTGATATGGACTCGTGGATGAACACACAAACCCGATATTATGAGTAACCAAAGGGGTAGGTCTAAGCCGTAAGATGGCTTGAAAGGTAAATGACAGTCGAAGGTTAAGTAGAGGGTTCCTATGCACCTACGAAGGATATAACTCACCAACGCCTCACGTGAGCTCAAGTTACACTTGATATGACATACAAGTATAGTCTGAGGTTACTCGCCACTAGTCTACGCTCGATTGGGCTAGATAAGAGTAGCTCAAGAGTAAAGGGAACACTTAGCTCAAGAGAGGAAAAAAGTTTAGTGTATTCTCTATATCTCTTAACTTTTACAATATGACGTTATTTATATCATCCCGTTAAGGCAAATCCTATGTTACAGAAATTATAAAAGAATGGTCTTTATTTGCTAAAAACAAAAAGAATAATTTATAAGGAAAATATGAAATCGTATAAAAGAAGGAACGTGGACGTCCTTTGTTAGAAAGGACAGTATAGATGTCAATAAAGGATAGTGTGCGCGCGTTTTTATTGTGATTCTGATAGTATTATGGTTTGGGTAGGGGTAGACCTTGATTCAGGCCTGTTCAGTGTTAGAAGAAGTTGGACAATGGTTGGTTTAGGGATTGCTCACATTAAGGTTAACCTCAGATGGTCAACTCCTAACAATTCTACTTAGCCTCAATACAGTAGAGATTACTGCATTTAGATTTGGTGCTTGGTCACCTCGACATGCTGGTTAGTCACCTCGACAATATCTTAGATGGCATGGAGAGCAAAGTAGCTCGATCGATCGAACTAGGGCAAGCACTGCTCCTCAATACTTAACTCACCTCGAACAACTCAGTAGATCATCCGAGAGAGCCCTCGGGCTCAGGAGCGTGTAATCAGTCCTTGATTCCTATCATCCCCTCCGGGTTGTTTGAGATTTGGGATCAAATCTGGTTTGGGTTCAATTTGCTCATCTTCGGGGGTGTAAGGTTGGAGGTTGGTAATGTTGAAAGAGTCTGAGACTCCATATCCTTTAGGTAATTCGATCTTATAGGCGTTAGGATTGATCTTTTCCAGCACTTTAAAAGGTCTATCGGCTTTAGGAGACAACTTGCTCTTCCTTAAGTTTAGGATCATTCCTTGCTAAGGTTTATCCAGATTAAATCACCTAGTCAAAATTCTCTCTTCTTCCATCCTGGGCTTCGTTTCTCAAGCTTAATAGTAGCTCAACCCAATTGCTTTACAACCTTCTAGTGCATGGCATTGATGGCCTTAACTCTCTCGACGACTAGCCGGTCTTCATCAAGCATTGGCTGGGGTACTTGGTCCAATGGTAGTTCAGGGTTGAACTTATAGGAGACTTCAAATGGAGACATGCTTGTGACGCTGTGGGCAGTCCAATTGTAAGGAAATTTGATGATTGGCAGATACATATCCCAATCGACTATGTTTCGTCCGACAATTACCCATAATAAAGTTCCTACGGATTAGTTGACAGCTTCGGTCTGCCCATTGGTTTATGGATGGTAAGACATGTTGTATAATAACTTGGTTCCTAGTTGCCTCCAAAGTGTCCTCCAAAAGTGGCTCATGAACTTGAGGTCTCAATCTGAAACTATGGTTCTGGGCATGCCGCGAAGCTTAATCACCTCTTATAAGAAAAGAAAAGAGATAGCCAAAACATCATTATTCTTGGAATAGGGCACGAAATGTGCCATCTTACCAAATCGATCCACAACCACCATGATGGAGTCCTTTCCTCAGGACGTCCTTGGTAATCCTAGCATGAAGTCCATACTCAGCTCAGACCATGGTTTAGTCAGGACTGGTAAGGGGTAGTAGTATCCTTGTTCGGCTCTACTCTTCACTTTTTAGCAGGTTCCACATCTTTCCAGCATAAATCAAAAATCTCTCTTCATCCTTGGCAAAAAGAATCTAAAGGATAATATCTCATAAGTTCGGCACTAGCCAAAGTGTCCTGTCAATCCCCCTCTATGCACCTCGCGTATTAGCTATTCTCACATGGAACAAGTCGGGATACATAACCTCTTCTTCCTAAATAAGTATTTGTCTTCCCTGTGATAGTCGTCTAGCATCCGTCCTTCCTCACATTGGACATAGATAGGACTAAAGTGTAGGTCCTCGACATACAAATTCTTGATGGTTGAAAACCTAAGTAGCCTCATCTACAATTCGGTCAAGAGGGTATGTCATCTCGATAAAGTATCAGCCACTACATTGTTCTTTCCATTCTTGTATTTTACGACATGAGAAAAACCTTCCACGAACTCAACCCACTTGGCTTGTCTCTAAGACAACTTCAGTTAGCTCTTTAGATATCTCAAGGATTCATAATTAGTGTAGAACATGAATTCCTTAAGCAGTAGGTAGTATTGCCACACCGTTAAGGCTCGGATTATAGAGTAGAACTCCTTGTCATAGATGGAGTAGTTGAGTGTCGCTCCTCGAAGTTTCTCGCTAAAATAAGCAATAGGACGGCCTTCCGGCATCAGCATAGCACCTATGCCTAGTCCAAACACATCACACTCTACCTTAAATACCTTGTTGAAGCTCGGCAGAGCTAAGGCGAGGTCTGTAGTTAGCTTCTCCTTCAAGTCTTCAAAACTCCTCCTCTGTTTCTCACCCCATCTGAATTCAACATTCTTCTTCAAGAGTTCAGTGAGTAGGGCCACAATCGTATTGAAATTCTTTATGAATTGGCGATAAAATGATGCCAAGCCGTGGAAACTTCTCACGTCGGCAAAACAGGTCAGCTCAGGCCATTCTATAATCACTCTTACCTTCTCCTCATTAACTTAGATGCTACCTCCACTCACAACAAATCCCAAGAAGATCACTTTGGATTGGCAGAAATCGTACTTTTTTAGATTAGCGTAAAGCTGTTTAGCTCGAAGTTTTGCAAGCACTTATCAGAGATGCTTTCGATGTGTCTCTAAGTCGGGACTGTATACTAGAATATCATTAAAATAAACCACGACAAACCTTCCCAGTAACTTTCAGAGTACGTAATTGATAAGTTGCATGAATGTGCTCAATGCATTGGGTAGCCCAAATGGCATTACAAGCCATTCATATAAACCATGTCGTGTCTTGAGGGCGATCTTCCACTCATCACCTTCACATATTCGAATCTAATGGCATCCAAATTTGAGATCAATTTTGGAGAACACTCTTGCTCCATTTAACTCATCTAGCATGTTAGCAAGCCTGGGTATGAGATACCTATACTTGATGGTGATTCAATTTATGGCTTGGCTATGTACACACATCTTCCAAGACCCATCTTTCTTCAGCAATAATAAGGTCGGTACAACGTAGGGGCTCAAGGACTCACGTACGTACCCTTTCTCCATGAGGTTATCTACTTGCCTCTACAGTTCAGCAGCCTATTCATGTTTTAGTCTATAGGCAAGCTTGTTCGGTAGGGTGGCCCCTAGTTATAGGTCAATCACATGCTTGAAACCTCGGATTAGGGGTAGACCCTCCAGTAGCTCCTTCGAAAACAGATTGGCAAAGTCTTCCAATAGGGTTTTACCTCGATCAACAACTCTTCCTCCTTGTGTCTCATCTCCAGAAGACTCCTGACAAGCAAATAGGTAGGTCCCTCCATTTCTATTTTTCTATTCAGTTCGACTCAGGTCAATACCAAAGCCTCCTTCTTTAGGGTTCAGCTGAGCTGGGACTACATGATTTATACCTACTCAGCAATCATGGGGCTCAATTTCATCCTTCTTCCTTCATGCTCTACAAAACATGTGTTCGTCTTACCGTCATACATAACTGCTCGATTAAACATCCATGGTCATTCAAGTAGAATGTGGGATGCACTTATTGGCAATACATCATAGAGCACTTCATCTCAATACTTGCCAATGTAGATCGACATAGACACTTACTTGTTCACTTGTAAGGATCCCTTATCACTGAGCCAATGAAGCTTGTAAGGTTTCGAGTAGGGCATGGTCGGTAATTTCAACTGCTGGACCATAAATGCGAAGGCTGCATTGGTGCAACTCACACTTTCTACAATTAGCACGCATAGTGATTCATCCACCTTGCACCCAATATGGAAGAGATTTTCTCTCTGTTCGTTTTCAAGTACAGGACTGATACTCATAGTCCTCTTCAATATTAGAGTGGTTGGTATGAAGTTTCCTTCCTCACTGTAGATGACTACCTCATCAGATAGCTTAGCTTGTCCATCCTTTTTCAACTCCTCTACTTCTTCAATATTTGTCTTGTTGACCTCTATGGTCGGCGCCTCACCTCTAATCAACATTGTTCGCCTATTCAAACACTAAGTAGCCATGTGTCCAAATCCTTGGCATTTGAAACACTTCATCTCACTCGTCTTCCTCCCTGAACTTTAGCCCTTCTCAAACATCTTTGAAGGTTCCTTCTCCTTTGCTTGGGCAGTCTGAGCAAGTCAAGTCTCAACGACCTTACTCAGTTTTGTTCACACAGGTCTACTTGGAACTAGTCAACTATTACCAGGACGGTTGATGGGTGATTGGAATCTTCCTGTTCGGCCTTTTTCTATCCTCTAGGCAGTTTGAATTACATCAGTAAGCATTCTAATGTCCAGGATTTCCAAGACATCTCCAATCTCGTACTTCAATCCGCCAATGAATCAAGAGACAATTCGTTCTTCGAGCTCTACGACTTTACATCGGATCAGTAGCATCTGGAATTCTTTAACATAAGCATCCACACTTGATGCTCCTTGTCTCAGTTCTTGTAATCTCTTAAAGGCATCCTACAAATAACAACTCAATACAAACCTTCTCTGCATGACTCTCTTCATTTCATCTTGACTCTTAATCTCTCATTCTCCTTCCCTTCTTTTGGTGGCTTACAAGTTCCTCCACCATAAGGCGACATAACCAGTGAACTCTAAGACAGCAAGTGTAACCTTTGCATTGTTAGGCACTTTATGGCATTCAAACTGCTTTTCAATCTTATCTACCCAATCTAGGTAGTCTTCAACATCACCACTTCTAGAAAAACTTGGGATATACATCCTAAGTCCTTCGACTCTAGGGGCTCATACATTTCTTTCCTCAGGCTCATAGTACTCCTCTACCTCGTCAACTCTTCTACTTCCTCCTCAATCTCTTTTAGGGTTAATCTTCGTTTAGCATCCTTACTAATTCCTTAAGCTCGGGGTAGGCGAGCTGGGGCACTAACCCAGCCAAAATGACCATTGCCTTACTGTTGCTACTCACATTCTCTAGTAGGGCTATTTTTAGCTCATTGTCTCTCTTCTTAGATAACAGTCACCAAGCTAACTACCAAGTCGGTAAGCCTGTCCAAGTGGTCACCCACTGATTGAGGTGAAAAGCTTCCTTCTTACCCTTGCCTACATCAAATACCACTCTCTTGGTTTCCTAAAGTCCTTTGTACACTTGAATTTGACATTGATATTTATTTCATGATGAAAATTTCTCAACAAACATACAGTCAACCACACTCTATTTTGGCATATCGAAACCAGGGAAAAATAGAGTACAAAACACTTCTCACTACTAAACTTCAAAGTTAACAATATATTCACTATCACATGAGAGCGGTGACAAACTATTAAAAGAACATAGTAGCAAAATCCAGCTTCAAACGTAGCCAAACTCTGATACCAAGATGATATGAACTTGTGGATGAACATATGAACCCAATATCACGCGTAACTAAAGGGGTAAGTCCAACTCGCAAGATGGCTTAAAAGGTAAATGATAGTCGAAGGTTGAGCAGGAGGTTCCCATACATTAACGAAGGATATAATGCACCAACTCCTCATACAAACTTAAGTCACACTTAATATGATGCACAAGTATAGTTAGAGGTCACTCACCACTAGTCCACGCTCGAATGGGCTAGATTAGAGTAGCTCATAACCATAACATTCAAATACTTTCTTGACCTTCTCTTCCCACTCCAAGTATTCATCTGCATCTCCACTTTCACTAAAGGGCAAGATTTGCACCTTAACATTATCTAGCCTTCGAGGGACTCAGCGTCCTTGTCCCTATGCTCGATAATAATCAACTTCTTCTTCATCACCAAACCCTTCAACATCCAGCTGCTCATCATCCTTCACAATCTCCTCTAACTTTAGTCTTCATTTAGCAGCTCCTCCAGTTTGAAGAGGTCGAACTGGGTTATTGGTTCGATTAACTTGGCCATAATGTCTCTCAGGGGCATCATCGTGGGGGTTTTGTTACTGTATACCTTGGGGTTATTGCCTATTAACTTGCATTGTAGTGACTAAACTCTCAATAAGGTTTATGAGTTTGTCAAATTTGTCATCAATGGATCCTATGGTGTTACTACCATACTATTTTACTGTTACGTTACATGAATCATACTAAAATGGGGTAAAAAGGGAAAAAAAATTTAGTATAGAAAAGAAAGAATCATTTTGGAACATTATATCAAAAGGCACGTATCACTTAATGGATGTATGTCAGGAGTATGATACAATATAGGCAGAAACAGGAAGTGCTGGTAGTCAGGGGCCAACCTGATCTAGATTAGGTTGAGAGTCAATCAGCCAAGCAAAAAAGTTAGGTGTCTTGAAGTCAGATGCTAGTGGATTAGGTCAAAAGCTCAGCTTAGCTAGTTCTAGACTGTTTTTTAGATTAAGACTTCGCTATTGAGCGAGAGCATATTGGACACACGTGAGGATCTAATAGACAGGTCAGCTAGAGGTCGAATTTGGATAAGAGTCCCCATCTCGGCTATGGCTTAGAGCTAGTATTTTCCATGTAAGCCCTTAAATTCCTTGAGCTTAGCTTCTTGTGATTAGTCCAAGGGGTTGATTCTTATCACTAAGTAAGTACTTTCATACTATGTTAGCACATTAGTTTTTGAACATTGCATTTAGACTACATTTCCTTAGATAATAACTAGTATTTGCGATTCTTTCTCTTGACAATCTTTTAAGTAGAGTTTTTAGGGTGTTTACCCTTTGTACCATCTTTTAAGCCATTCATCATTTTCTTGCTAGTTCCTAGAGCACTGTCACATTGGTTCTGTACTCTTTTTAGGGTTCTAGTTAGCTCATTGAGCACTATCCTGATTTACCATTTTCTCTTAGGGATCAATAAGCCATATGGTGCTTCTCTAGTCTCTCTTTAGGCTTTTAGCGATCCTATAAGGCACTTTTCCTCATCAATATTGTTGTAGTAATTGCATAGGGTGCTTTTCCTCGCTAATTTGTTGTAATGAGCCCATAAAGTGCTTCTCTTCACCAATTTCTTTTAGCAAGCCCAAATGGGGGTTTTCTTCACTAATTTCTTATGGCAAGCCTATAGGGCATTTCTCTTCATCCACTTGCCTTAGCAAGCCCGTAAGGTTCTTCCTTTTACCAAATTTCCTCAAGGGCCTTGACAAGCCTATAAGACGCTTTTCTTCACCAAGTTCTTAGTAAGCCCATAAAGGTGCTTCTCTTCACCAATTTCTCTCAAGTAAGACCGTAGGGTGCTTCCTTTCATCATTGATTCCTTTTAGTGAGCCCATAGGGTGCTTTACATAAGTCTAGCTTAGGGTTGCTAGTCCTTTAAAGACAATCCTGCTTAAGATAGTGAACTTAGAAGAGCACAACCAAGTTTTCCCAATCGATTCCAACTTAAGGTTGTTAGTCTCCTAGAGACGCTCCCACCTAAGTTAGTGAGCTTCAAAGAGCACAGCCAAGTTTTCCTGATAGATTCCAACTTAAGGTTGCTAGTCCCCTAAAGATGTTCTCACTTAGATTAGTGAGCTCAGAAAAGTACGATCAAGTTTTCCCAATCGATTCCAGTTTAGGGTTACTAATCCCTTAGAGATGCTCCTACCTAGGTCAATGAGTTCAAAAGAGCACAACTAAGTTTTCCCAATTGATTCTAGCTTAGGGTTGCTAGTTCCCTAAAGACGCTCCTGCCGAAGTTAGTAAGCTAAAAAGAGTACGACCAGGTTTTTCAAATCGATTCCAGTTTAAGGCTGCTAGTCCCCTAAAGACACTTTCGCCTAGGTTAAGGAGCTTAGAAGAGCACGACCAGGTTTTTCAAATCGATTCCAATTTAGGGTTACTAGTCCTTTAGAGACGCTTTTGCCTTGGTTAGTTAGTTTAAAAGGGTACGACTAAGTTTCAAACCTTAGAGACGCTTTTGCCTTGGTTAGTTAGTTTAAAAGGGTATGACTAAGTTTCAAACCAATCCTTCTAACCAGCTCCTAAGGTGCTAGACCTTTCGAAACCCATATGACTAGCCCTTAGAGCACCTTCTCTCCCTTCACATTTGACCAAATCCCCAACGAATCAAACCTAGTTTAGCTAACCAACAATAATGCTTCTTAAGATAAATTCCACCCTTAGGGTAAAAATGGTATCTCTTTTTTCTTTATGGTAAAATTTTGTTCAAATTTCACTACAAATAGGAACAACTGTAGACACCTTCACCCCCCTCCTAGTCCACGCCCCCCCCCCCCCCCCCCCCCAACTTT